>CM031620.1:43384658-43404658 GCA_018398815.1 Conus ventricosus
TCTCACCCCCCAAATGCGGAGGAGCTTGCGGAGGAGCACATGACGACAGCGCCTCAGGACGAATCACATGACCGAGGATGCTCGGTGATAAAATCGAACGATCCATGTGACGTTCCTATTCATAGACCCTACGGGCGATTGCATCACGCTGGTACGATCAGCTGTAAAGAAAAATGTAAACAAACAAACAAATGACAGACTGGTTTAAGCGACTCGTGTTGGGTTAGGCCGTCTCCCAAGGGTGACAACACATGATGAAAAAGACAGTCATGTTCCCTTGAAAGGCCGAACTCTACCTACTGAACCCATAGTAGCTGAGCATGACTGACTTTTTATATCGGTTCATTACTAGTTAAAGAATGAGATTTGGGGGTTAATAGGTGTCTTTGTTTGTTTGGTTGTTTGTTTTTTTATTTACACCGTCTCCCAAGGGTGACAACACAAAAACAAACCAAAAACCAACAGCGGGCTCACTACTTGAACTGTACTGGCTAAACCCATAATAGCTGATCATCACTGATTTTCTACATTGCTATTAAAACCCCTCAGGGGGCAAATCACATGACAGAGCATGGCCGCTGATGACATCGAACGATCGATGTGAGGTCCCTATGAAAAGACCCTTCGGGCGATGACGAGGCTTGTGTCTTGATGGTGCAATCAGATTTAAAAACGTAAAGAAAAAAATGACAGACTAATTTTTTTTTTTAGGCTATCTCCCAAGGGCGACAACACTGATGAAAAAAAAAGGCAGTCAGCTCCCTTGAAAGGTCCGAAGTGTACCTGCTACACCTTTACCAGCTCATCATGACTGACTCTTTAGACTGGTTCATTAATAGTTAAAGAATGAGATTTGGGGTTAGTAGGTGTCTTTGTTGTTTGTTTTGTTTAAGCCGTCTCCCAAGGGACACAAACACATGCTGAAAAAAAAGCAGTCAGCTCCCTTGAAAGAGTCCGAATAAGATTTACCCGACGTACACAGCAATTACAAGATTTATCATGACTTTTCCCCAACACTCCCCCCATGCTTGCCCCCCCTCCCCCACCCCCCCTCCAACACCCCCCCCCGCCCCCCCCCCCCCCCCCCCCCCCCCCCCCCCCCCCCCCGCCTCAATTTGTCTTTTTACTTATAGACATTCATCTATCTTACAATGGCCATGACTTTTTAAACATTCAAAGCCCTTCGGTAGAGTTTCATGTCTGCCCTGCCCCCCTTACCCATCGACCCCCCCCCCCACCACTAATCCCCTTCTTCCCATGACAAGCTTCGGCACTCTACGATTATGTGGCCGTTCATACTAGGGGGAGAGTATTTCATCTCCATTATGAAATCGTAATGTGCTTGCCAATCTACAGACTAACCACAATCGAAACTGTGCGAATGAACCTGAGGAAGAAAATCACCCCCCCCCCCCACCTCCCGTCGTCCTGCCCCTTCCTCTTCTCCTTTCCCTAAAAAGGGTAATTGCCCTTAACGCCGTTCTGTCTCAGACCGAATAAACATGTTTCTTCCATTAAACAACGTTTGCCTCAAGATTTTTGTCACTGGAATTTGCGGAAGCCTATTCTTCCCGCTATTATAGCACGGATATGCCTTCAATGGAAATGTGTCTAAAAGATAGGAAGCCGTATTCTCTCCCCTCAGCCCGAACAAATGAGGTTAAACTACGATGCTTCCCTTCCTTTGAATGTTTAAAAACCTATTCACTCCCACCCCCCACCCTCTCCCCATTTCAAACCTGCATTTTAGCGTCTCAGTGAAAGATAGTTTTAATTCCATTTATAAACGAGTTTGTTTTAGGTTTTCTTCGGACAATGTTTGAAATAATGTTTTTGATATTATCTAAACTGGATGTAAACAGTAAGGCTTAAGTCAGCAGAACCATCAATCGTTTTTGCGGTGTCAGGTGGATGGTCTGGAGGTGTTTCTTTCACTTCTGAACGATTTTGGGTTAAAATGATAGATATCTTTTGTATTTTTCCTGTAACAGAGTAAAAAACATATTTCAGACACACACTCTTTACACAACAGAGACAAATCAAATTTAGTGCGTTTGACAGGCTGATTTACGTGTGTATTTATCAGTCAGTGAGTTGGTTTTGCTAACAAGAGTGCTTTCCTTGTTCTTGTTTTCATCGGGATTTGTATTGGACATTGTTTCTATTTTGTGTCAGTGAAAAGTAAGGATACTTATGTTCCCTTACTTTTCTCGTTTAAACGTTCTTCTTGTCGTCATGTCAAAATTTGTACACTCTCTTTCTTTTTATTGGTTCATAAAAGGTGATCAACTCTCTCTCTCTATCTCTTTCTGTGTGAGTGTGGTGTGTGTGTGTGGTGTGTGTGTGTGTGATGCGTTGAGTGCGTGGTGCGTGCGTGCGTGGTGCGTGCCGTGGCGTGCGTGCGTGCGTTCGTCGCGTGCGCATGCGTGCGTGCGGGTGTGGGTAAATGTCGTGAGGGGGGATTCAACATGGTGTTTATTTTCAGCAGTCGTCACTGTAAAAACATCACCCGTTTGCTACACTTTAGATTTTTTTCATCCAACAGTAACACTACAATTTACTACCCATGATCTCTGACGTCATGGCACACCACAGACCAACGTAATAATGATATCTTATCGACCAAACGCCGCAAGAACAATTAAGGTTTAACCATCATGTAGTCCGCTTAGAGTTATCATAGTTTCATTGAAAATTCGTTCCAATTGCTGCTTTGGTGGTTATGTTTTGAGGAACAGTGACACGAAAATCGGTACCGAGATTTTGTTGTGGATGCTTCTTACGTAGTTATGATGCTAAGTTTGTGAGCACGGTTAGTGTGCCCGTGAATGTGTGTGGGTGTGTGTGTGTGTGTGTGTGTTGTGTGTGTGTGTGTGTGATGTGGGTTGTGTTACCAGAGAGGTGTGTAAGATGTTTGGCCATTTCAGGACGTCTGTGGTCCCTTTTATCAACCCGTCTTTTTCACCAGAAACTCGACCATTTAGAATTGACACAGGGTAACGCAAACTCCTCCACACACACCCACCACACCCATAGCCACACACTCACACGCGCGCGGCGCGCCACACACACACACACCACACACACACACACATACACACACTCTATGACAGCGATTGAATTAACAAACACAAAAGCGACTGCCTAGCTTTGCTCACTCCGGGTGGAGTGGAAGATGACTGTTAGCTAGCTCCAACTCCAGGTGGAGTGGAGATGACTGCTTCAGCTTAGCTCAATCCGGGGTAGGAGTGAAAGATGACTGTCTAGCTTAAGCTCAACTCAGGTGGAGTTGGAAGATGACTGTCTAGCATGCTCCAACTCCGGCGTGGAGTGGGAGAGACTGGACTAGGCCAACTAGCTCAACTCCCGGGTGGAGTGGGAGAGGACAGTCTAGCTTAGTCAATCCGGGCTGGGGGAGTGGAGATGACGCTAGCTTAGCTCAAATCCGGGTGGAGTGGAAGATGACTGTCTAGCTTCGTCTCAACTACGGGTGGAGTGAGAAGTGATGCTAGCTTAGCTCAACTCCAGGTGGAGTGGAAGATGACAGTATAGCGTTGTTCAACTGCCGCGTGGAGTGGAAGATGACTGTCTTGCTTGTTCAAACTTCCGGGTGGAGTGGAAGATGACTGTCTAGTTTAGTTCAACTCCGGGTAGAGTGGAGATGACTGTCTAGCCTTGCTCAGATCCAGGTGGAGTGGAAGATGACTGTCTAGCTTTGTTCAACTCGGGTGGAGAGAAGATGACTGTCTAGCTTTGTTCAACCTCCGGGTTATAAGAGTTGGAAGATGGACTGCCTAGCTTTGCTCACTCCGGGTGGAGTGGAAGATGACTGCCTAGCTTAGGCCACCTCAGGTGGGAGTGGAAGATGATGTCTAGCTTTGTTCAACTCCGGGTGGAAGTGGAAGATGACTGTCTAGCTTTTGTTCAACTCCGGGTTTAGAGTGGGAAGATGATGCCTAGCTTTGGCTCAAACTTCCGGGTGGAGAGTAGTAAGATGAGGGACTTCTCAACCCCCAACTGCGGAGGAGCTTGCGGAAAAGGGGAGCACATGACGACAGCGCCTCAGGACGAATCACATGGACGAGGGATGCTCGGTGATAAAATCGAGCGATCCATGTGAGTTCTATTCATAGACCTACGGCGTTTGCATCACGATGGTACGATCAGCTGTAAAGAAAAATGTAAACAAACAAACAAATGACAGAGGTTTAGGCACTCGTGGGGGGTAGGCCGGCTCCCAAGGGGTGACAAAACATGATGAAAAAGACAGTCGCTTCCCTTGAAAGGCCCGAACTCTACCTACTGAACCATAGGTAGCTGAGCATGACCTGACTTTTTTATCGGTTCATTACTAGTTAAAGAATGGATTTGGGGGTTAATAGGTGTCTTTTTGTTTGTTTGGTTGTTTGTTTATTTTATTTACACGTCTCCAAGGGTGACAACACATAACAAACCAAAAAACCAACAAGCGGGCTCACTACTTGAACTGTACTGGCTAAACCCATAATAGATGAATCATCACTGATTTCTACATTTCCTATTAAAACCCCTCAGGGGGCAAATCCACATGACAGAGCATGGCCGCTGATGACATCGAACGATCGAATGTGATGCTTCCCGATGAAAAGACCCTTGGGCGATGCGAGGCTTGTGTCTTGATGGTGCAATCAGATTTTAAAAACGTAAAGAAAAAAATGACAGACTAATTTTTTTTTTTTAGGCTATCTCCCAAGGGCGACAACACCTGATTGAAAAAAAAAAGGCAGTCAGCTCCCGTGAAAGGTCAGAAGTGTACCTGCTACACCTTTACCAGCTCTCATGACTGATCTTAGACTGGGTCATTAATAGTTAAAGAATGAGATTTGGGGGTTTAGTAGTGTCTTTGTTGTTGTTTTGTTTAAGCCGTTCCCAAGGGGACTCAAACACATGCTGAAAAAAAAGCAGTCAAGCTCCTTGAAAGGACGAAGTTTAACCCGCTACACCCATTACCAGGTAAGATCATGACTGACTCTCGACATTGCTATTAATGCACCTTAGTGGCGAATGATATGACAAAGGTGGTCGGTGAATGCATCGTGAGATCTGATGTGGTGCCTCGTTAAGAAACAATTAAGGGCGCTGAAAGCACATGCACGTTAATTTATACGTCGATCTGTCAACTTAAAAAAATCTGAATATTTTTTTTAAAACATCGAAACTGTGTAATCGAATATGGAAGGCTATATTTAAATGTCAAAAAAAAAGAAAAAAATATGTTGCATCAGGAGCATCGTGATATTAGTGTAAATGACATGTTTTTCCCCGTCCGCTGGATCGTTCAAGCAAAAAACGGACTAAAGAAATCAAAGCAAAAGTAAGTTAACTAAAGTCAGCCGACAGAATGAAGACCACGCAGGAAACACCACGAGGAGGTGGGGGAAACTGCGTTCCAAAAAATAATGGGATTAAACAGTCCCACTTTTCTTTGATACAAGTAAAAAGAAAACCGTCAATTAGAACCAGCCCATCAAGACCACAATCACGTTGGAACGCTATCACACAGAAAAAAGATGCTACAGCTTGACTCGGGAACCAAGAGGTACTCAACGGAAAAACTGCTGTCGCATGGAGGGTCGAAGACTTGATCCAACCTTCAACGACTGAGTGCCCACGTACAGCGATTCACGTATCCATAAGTTGAAAATCTGTTCTGTCGACAAATTTGTCCAAAAATCATAATAAAACTACAACTTCGCAACTTGGCCATGTTGGGTAGACGAAATAACCAGTCTGGATCGGGAGTGCCCAGTGGATCTTTTTTTTTGTGGCATCTACTAACCACCGCCTACTACTTCAGTTACTTTTTTAAAACCGACCTTCAATTGCACGATTTTGGGGGCTTGATGTGCATGAGTTAGCAGTTGACTCATACAAAATCAATATATCGTGGGGTTTTCGCTGTGTCAAGGGACGCAATCGCCTTGAAGATAGCGTGTTAGTTGGGTGCTTCACCATAGCAAGGTATTTCTGGCCAAGTGGACTAAGGGAAGCAACGCTCGGCGTCTTTACTTTCCTTTTACCGAAAGTGTAACAAACCTTTGCCTACGTTGACCATTTTTCCTGTCATTATCGTGGGGGACCGATCAATAATATTAAATCAAGGGAGGTTAGAGGGGGTTTGTACCTGACGTTTAATACCGCCACCATACAACGTACACTTGCGTTTTTATTCCATCCTTGGCGCTGCGGGGGCATTACGCCTGTCACAAAAACGATGACACATTTTTTTTCTTCCCCATTAATCTAGGAGTGTCCGTTAAGCTTTCACATATTGCCATATAACAAATTTCACCAGTGTTCACTGGCTTGTGGGGTTTAAAACGAGGGACCGTGATCGAGGACAGAAACATTTACACATAAACGCAAGACAGAGAAACAGAGACAGTGACCAGACAGATAATAATGCCAGAAGAGAAGATCACTATTTCACTGTATTATGAATTACTCGTATTTTCCGAAATGAACAAAAGAGATCATATCTAAGTGCTTTGTGAGAGATACAATGTGTATGGTCTAGAATAAGCTGTTTAATCTAAATCAAATTCCAAATAATATCGCACTGAATATTTCAGGTGTTTTTTTTAAGCTCCTTTTCCACACAACGTAATGATAAACGCTCTGGTCCTGAACTTTATTAATAAACAAAAAAATAAAATGCTTTACAATGAGTTATTTAGCACAATTATTATTTCAGCAAAAGACATTTTGCAGAAATTGATACAGTTTTAAACATGGGTCTTATCATGTAACGTTTGTCCTTAAAAAAAAACTGCACGACCGGTGAAAGTTAAATCAGAAACGTTCTACTTCATTTCACAGTTTATTGTGAAGGTTTTTGAAGGTATGTCCTTGGCCGAAGCGATACGACTTTAATGTGACCTTCCATCACGCAAATGAGTCTCTTATCATCGAACAGTTGTCTTGGAGTTTTACTGAATCTAAAAACACTTTTTACGCTCATTTATTTGGAGAAAACCACATGCAAAATCAGATCGTTTAGTTTTAGAGTTAAGGTTTGAAAAATACGGGAACTCTAAGCGACCCTTTTGATAACAAAGAGGGAAATCTGAATGACTTTGGATACACTATTTTTAGACAAGGCAAGTATTTAAAGTTGACACAAATTTAAATGTTATAACTGTGAGCTTTTGAAGGATGTGTGTCACTTGTTGGGTCCATTGTAAAAACGCAGAGGGATACACGGATTGTCGTGATTTTCTCTTGTGGACCTTTTTCCAGAGTCAGTCATTGATATTTTACTTATTAGGCGCCTGTGGACCATTCATTAAGAGTATTATACACGCTATCGCAGAAAACAAGGGGGGTTTAACCTGATTGAGTGGTCAGGGTTATATGATGGTATGTCTTTAGTGGGAGGTACAAACATTAATGAGATGAGGTTGAAGATACATGATGGTGATGTCCTTACCGTTGGCGTACAACCTTAGATGACTTGTGTTTGCTGTATGAGTTTTTAATCTGAGGAAAACTTTTTTTTTTCTTTTTCTTTGGAACACGATTATGGAGACTAAAAACAACGTCTGCGAGGCTGCGGAAAAAAAAAAACAAAAAGAAAGATTGAAAGAAGGAAAACGGAGAGAGAAAAGGCAGGAAGAAAAAAAAAAGGGAAATAATAAAATAACACTTGATCATCAGTATGTTGGGGTAAAACAAAGAGACGAATAGATCTGAGGGGTGGTGGTGATTTCAATCAAGATGATATTGGTTCGAAATCCGGCAGATTTACGCCGACAGCTGGGAACCATTCGCTTCATTCTTTAAGGGCAAGCATGACGCATGTTTAACGTCCGCTGGGAGACTCAGGGAACGACCGCCCATGGAACGACGTCACAACGCCATCGTCTCACGGCACAACAAACGGATTTAAAATCATCCTCACCCAACAGAGACAACGATGACTATCGTTTCTTTCATGCATCAGCAGCAAACGTCCGATCATGGAATCCTCGTCCGATCAACAACAGACAAGATTCAGAGAGGTTCCTGGAAGACATTAACGACCGGATGTCTGGGAACACGCCAGATAGCAACATCCCGATCAATGTTAGTATGGTCCATTCCATGCCTCAACCAGCCTCCTGTATCAACCCCTCATCCGGACTACCCCACTGGCTGCTGCGATCGACCTCCATCTGATTTTTTTTTTCATCCCGACCATCAAGGGCGTTACCCACTCGAGAAGGACGAAAACCACTCTTTTCTGTACACCGACAACCTGGGGTTTGTTTTTTCTTTCGGTGCCTCGCCTTGCATCGAGGAGCTCGTTTAAAAAGAGTTCAAACACCTCACCAACTTCTCTTGAAACATGGTATGAGAACACGGGCCAAGAAAACAGAAGAGGAGTTCCTGCGCACGACGCTCACAGACCGGGAAAAAGGCGAAAAACATGTTTGGGGTCAAGTTGGATGTTTTCCAGATTTGACGAGTCTTGCCTGGTTCCTTTTCCGACGGAGCGAAACGCACACTCCCCACACGATGAGGATCCTTCGATTACAAGAATCATTTCTGCTACATCGTGGACCTGGATCAGACCGTCCATCAGTCAGAACACAACGGGGAGGTTCAGACGAAGTAACCTACCTGAAGAAGAAAAAAATGGTTTACTCGCATTTATTCTAAATCGAAAGTGGTTGGGTGCTGCCTCCATCCTTCAGGACCTCCTTTTGATGTAAAAGAAAGGAGGGAGTTCCTGGTTGTAGGTTGGTGTACATACAAGTCCTTCTGTCTATACCGAAAACTTCTTGATCACTCCTCCTCACTGCCCTCAGACAGGACTCCTTTGACCAAATATTGTGTGCGTTTGCTGAACCTTAAGCTCAATTTGTCAAGACACGCCTCTGAAAAAAACAGGGTGTACTCTTGAGCAAAGAGCACACGGTGCCGTTACCCTTGTACTCATGTTTGACAGACTGAGAGTTCTTTTGATCCAATGTTTGTCGTTCCAAGCAGCAGGGAAGAGGTCAATCCTGTCCAGATAGTTTGCAGGAAACGAAGATGGTCTTGGTGAGCGTCACACGCTTTAGATGGGAAACCAGTTTGGTAGTCTCGGTAGAACTGGCGTTTCAGCTCTGGTTGAACAGCTGTCTCCAACCCGTCTCCACTCAGGACCATGAACATGGAAGTCAGTATCCATTTCACGGAGGTTGAAAATAGGGGGGACGAACTGTCGACCACAGGCGAAATAGAACTCACATCAATCGGTTTGGCGTATGGATAGAGAAGAAGCGATTTGGTGGGGCAGATCCAATCGGATCTTAGCTTACTCGACCTTACTTCATAGGTCGTCCCAGTCAGGACTAGACAATTTCTTGAAAAGGGATCGTTGTTCAGGCTTGATACATCTATTCTTAACGTAGGTGACATCCATGAATACATCTGTGTTCCCTTCTTTCGAAGGTGCCAAACTACATCCCAGATTTGTACCTGGTGACGCCCAGCGCTGATGCCGAGTTACTCTCTGATGTCCTGGGTTTTTTTTTTTGTTTTTTTATTTTTCTAAGTCATCATGGCTTTCCGTTTACTGGGTTGACGTCGACTCCACGTGTCTGGCGACAGTCGTGTCCATGGAACAGAAAGTCCGTGGCAAATTGGTGGGACATCCTATGTTCGGGTCCCACCTGTCTACCTGATCTGGAGTCCTCCCAGTGCCTATTCCTTGCGTTGTACTAGTGGCGGTTGAGGACGTTTTCTTTGTGGATGACCCATTCCAGCCATGCTTTCGCCGTCTCTCCATAGAGTCCGTTTTTTCCGGCATTGAAAGTTGCTTCCCCTTGCGTCGACGGACAAGTGTTCCGTGGGCATCTCCTGCATAGAGGCCCACGGAACAGGGCCGTTGGCGTCGTAGCCTTTCAAACACTGAACTGACTTTTCACCTGGGACCCGAGAAAATCATCCCCTTCTCGTGGTACGTGTGAAAAATAATGGATGAACCTCCAACCAATTTCCTTGCACAGCAACTCGTGGAGATCTTTTGTTTTTTGTTCGTTAGACAGAGAGAAAAGACATCTGTGGAAGCGTCTTGAACAGGTACCTCAACGTCAGTCCAGGGATCCTGATGGCTCCTTTAGCATGTCCAATCCCGAATGGAGTACTGATGTGTTGCCTATTTCCGGGGCCTCCAGGAAGGGCATGACGTCAAGTTGTTGTACCACACTAAGAAATCCTTCAGAGCGGTCATGCCATTCTCTTCCCAAACTAGTTGGTAGTTAACGTAGTCTTCCTCGCTGATAGAATCGTTTGTTCAGGGAGCTGAAGAACGCCTCTCGTTGAGAAGAACAACGATCGTCCAGTTTGTCCGCTCAGTGATGTACTCGTAGGGGAAGAAGCCTTGCGTTCCTGTACCTCGAAAGCGGCCAAGTATTTGGATAGGGAGTATCCAGGAGCATGTAACGGTGATGTCAAGATTTCAACTTCTTTGTGCTGAAGCAATTTTTGTCATGGTTGTTGTTCTTCAGAAATTTGAAGGGAGCGACTCTCCATCTTCACTGACGACATCTCTGGATGAAATCGGTTAGATGAGATTGAGTTTCGTAGTTCGAAACTGACCCCCTTTTAACCCCCCCCCCCCACCTACTTGAAGCCTACCACGGGCAACTCTCGACGATAGGCGTCCAAGCAGTCCCTCTGCTCGTCGAGGCGTCTCAGTTGATCGTAGACGGTGGAGAAATTTTCTTTTGTTGGAGGGAGATCGAACGCCTGTCGGATACCTCTCCAAGCTTCTTTCTTCTTCTATCTCTGCTCCTTCTCCTCTGTCTCCTTCTCCTTTTCCATTAATTGTCTGTCTGTGTCTCTGTCCGGTCTGTCTATCTGATCTGTGTTGATTTGTATTTTATGTCTCTGTCTCGGATCACACACGAACACTTGAGACGGGGGGTGACTGCCCAATTGACCTTGGTGCTCCCCCGTCTCAAGGTGGTGTCGGCTGTGTGATCGAGTACAGATCAGAAAAATACACATAAAAACAGAAGATAGGACTGACGGACAGAGGACACAGAAGATCAATAATGAAAAGGAGAAGGAGAAAGAGGAGAAGGAGCAGAAAAAGAAGAAGAAGAAGCATGGAGGAGGTATCCGACAAGGCGTTCGATCTCCTCAACTACAAAAGAAGATTTCTACCGTCTACGATCACTTGAGTCGCCTCGGAAGACGAGCAGAGACTGCTGGGGGACGCCTATCTTCGAGAGTTGCCGTGGTAGGTTCAACTGTTCGAACTTACGACCTCAATCTCATCAAACCGTATTTCTTCCAGAGATGGGTTCGTCAGTGAAGAAAGAAGAGTCGGTCCCTCACATTTTGGTGAAGAAAAACAAACCAGGGACCAATGCGTCAGCACAAAGAAGTTGAAAATTCTTTGGACATCACCTGTACATCGCTCCTGGATACTCCTTATTCAAATACTTGGCGCTTTCGAGGTACAGAACGCAATGGCTTCTTCCCCTACGAGACATCACTGATGCTGGAAAACAGGACGACGTTGTTCTTCTCAACGAGAGGCGTTTCTTCAGCTCCCTGAAAACGACATTCTAACGCGAGGAAGACTACGTTTACTACCAACGAGTTTGGGAAGAGAATGGGCATGAACCGCTCTCGGGATTTCTTAGTGTGGTACAACAACTTTGACGTCATGCACTTCCTGGAGGGCCCGGAAAAGCAGACATACATCAGTACTCCATTCTGGGATTTGGACATGCTAAAGGATGCATCAGGATCCCTGGAATGACGTTGAGGTTACTGTTCAAGACGGCTTCCCCAGATGACTGTTTCTCTCTGGTCAACCGACAAAAAAACAAAAGATCTCAGAGTTGCTGTGCAAGGAAATGGAGGGAGGGTCATCCATTATTTTTCACAGTACCCGAGAAGGGGATGACTCGTTCTCTAGGGTCCCAGGTGAAAAGTCAGTGCAGTGTTTGACAGGCTACGACGCCAAACGCTTGTATCGTGGGCTCTAATGCAGGGAGATGCCCACGGAAACATCTTGTTCCGTCGACGCAAGGGAAGCAACTTTCAAGCCGAAAAACGGATGTCTATGGAGAGGACGGCGAGCATGGTGAATGGGTCATCCACAAAGAAAACGTCCTCAACCGCCACTAGTAACAACAGCACGGAAAAGGCACTGGGAGGACTCCAGATCAGGGTAGACAGGTGGGACCCGAAACATAGGATGGCCACCAATTCCACGGATGTTGTTCATGGACACGACTGCGCAGGGACACGTGGAGTCGTCAACCAGTAAACGGAAAGCCATGGATGAACTTTAGGAAAAAAAAAAAAAAAAAAATAAAACCCCAGGACATCAGAGAGTACCTCGCAACACGTTCCGGGCGTTCAATATGGTACAATCTGGGAATGTAGTTGGCACCCTTCGAAAAGAAAGGGAACACAGTTTATTCATGGATGTACTACGATTAAGAAGGATGATGTATGCAAGCTGATCAACGATCCCTATTTCAAGAAATTGACTAGTCTGGATGGACGGACCTGATGGAAGTAGAGCTGTGTAAGGCTAAGATCGAAGGCATCTGCCCAACCAAATCGGCTGCTTCTCTATAGTACGCCAAACCGATGAGGATTGAGTTCTATTTCGCCTGTGTCGAAAGGTTCGTCCCGCCCCATTTTCAACTCGTGAAATGGATACAGACTCCTGTTCAATTGTCCTGAGTGGAGACGGGTTGGAGACAGTGTTCAGACCAGAGCTGAAACGCCAGTTCTACCGAGGACTCAAACTGGTACCCTTCTAAAGCTTGTGACGCTCACCATGACCTCTTCGTTTCCTGCAAACTATCTGGACAGGATTGGACCTCTTCCTGATGCTTGGAACGACAAAAATTGACCAAAAGAACTCTCAGTCTTTCAACATGAGTACAGGGTAACGGCCCGTGGCTCTTTGCTCAAGACACCCTGTTTTTTCAGAGGGTGTCTGACAAAATTGTGCTGTAAGGGGTTCAGCAAAAGCACTAATAGTTTGGTCAAGGATGTTCCTGTCTGAGGGCTGTGGGGAGGAGTGATCAAGAGTTTCGGTATAGGACAGAAGGATATGTACACTACCAACAACACAGGAACGCCCTCTCTTTCTTTTACATCAAAAAGGAGGGTACTGAAGGATGTGAGGCAGCACCCAACCCTTTCGATTTAGAATAAAATGCGAGGAGTAAACATTTTTTTCTTCTTCAGTAGGTTACTTCGTCTGAACTCCCCGTTGTGGTGCTGGACATGGATGGACGGTCTGATCCAGGTCACGATGTAGCGAAATGATTCTTGTAATCGAGGATCCTCATCGTGTAGGGGGAGTGTGCGTTTTCGGCTCCGTCGAAATGGAAACCAGGCAAGACTCGTCAATCTGGAAAACATCCAACTTGACCCCAAACATGTTTTCTGCCTTTTCCAGGGTCGGATGAGCGTTCGTGAGCGGAATCCTCTTCTTTTTTTTCTTGGCCCGTGTCTCCATACATGTTTCAAAGAGAAGTTGGGAAGGTGTTTGAACACTTTTAAAACGACGTCCTCGATGCAAGGCGGAATGGCACCGAAAGAAAAAAAACAAAACCCCGGGTATGTCGGTGTACAGAAAAGAGTGGTTTCGTCTTCACCACGTGGGTAGACGCCCTTGATGGTCGTGATGACTCAGATGGAGGACGAATCGCAGCAGCCAGTGGGGTTAGTCCGGAAGAGGGTTGATACGAGGCTGTTGAGGCCGATGGAATGGACCATTACTTTGTTTTAAGTCGGGATGTTGCTTGTTGGAGTTGTTCCAGACATCATGGTCGTTATGTCTTCCAGGAAACCTCTCGATATCTTGTTGTTGTGATCGGACGAGGAGTGTCCATGAATCGAGACGTTGTTTCTGGATGCTGAAAGAAACGATAGTTATCGGTTGTTCTCTGTGTGGGTGAAGGGAAGTTTAAATCGTTTGCTTTTGCGGTTGGGGACGATGGGTTGAGACGGTCGTTCCAGTGCGGTCTTCCCTGATGTCCCAGGCGGGGATGTTAAACTAGCGTTCTGCTTGCCCTCAAAGAATGAGATGGAATGGTGTTCCAGCTGTCGGCGTAAATCTGCCGGATTTCGTAAACCTATCATCATCTTGATTGAAATCACCACCACCACTCAAGATCTATTCGTCGTCTTTTGTTTACCCAAACAGACTGATGATAAAGTTTCCCTTTTTTTATGTCCTGCGCTTTTTTCTCTCCGTTTTCCTTCTTTTCAAATCTTTCTTTTTGTTTTTGTTTTTCCTCATCTGCAGACGTGGTTTTTAGGTCTCCTAATCTGTTACCAAAGAAAAGAAAAAAAAAACTTTTTCCTCGATTAAAACTCATACAGCTAAACACATGTCATCTAAGGTTGTACGAAAGGGTAGGACATCACCATATGTAGCATAACCTCATCTCATTTAATGTTTGTACCTCCCAGCTAAAGACTTTACCATCATAAAACCCTGACCACTCATATCAAGGTTAACCCCCCTTGTTTTCTGCGTTTAGCGTGTATAACTCCAGTAAATGAATGGTCACAGCGCCTAATAAGTAAAAAATATCAATGAACTGACTCTGGAAAAAATGTCCACAGAGAAATTCACGACATCCGTGTTCCCTCTGCGTTAAACCTATGGACCCAACAAGTGACACACATCCTTCAAAAGCTCTCAGTTTATAACATTTAAATTGTGTAAACTATACTTGCCTTGTCTAAAATAGTTATCCAAAAGTCATTTGCGATTTCACCTCATTTATCAAAAGGGTCGCTATAGTGGTGGTAACGTTTTCTAAACCCCTGTATCTCAAAAAACTAAACATCTGATTATTGCATGTGGTTTTCTCAATAAATCGAGCGTTTAAAAAGTGTTTGTAGATCATGTATCAACTCCAAACAACTGTTCGATGATAAGAGACTCATTTCGTGATGGAAGGTCACATTAAATGTCGTATCTCTAGGCCAAGGACATTACCTTCATAAAACCTTCTCAATAAACCGTGTGAAAATGAAGGTAGAACGTTTTGATTTAACTTTCACGGTTCCGTGCATTTTTTTTTAAGGAACAAAAGTTACATGATAAGACCCATGGTTATCTGTATCATTTCTGTAAAAGTCTTTTGCTGAAATAATAATTGAGATAAATAACTCATTGGTAAGAATTTTATTTTTGTTTTTATTAATAAAGGTCAGGGACCAGAGCGTTATCTTACGTTGTGTGGAAAACGGCGGCTTTAAAAAACACCATGAAATTTTCAGTGAGCATTTGGCATTTGATTTAGATTAAAACAGCTTTATTTCATGACCATACACATTTGAACACAAAGCACTTAGTATAAACTCTTTTGTCGATTCGAAAATACGAGTAATTCTTTACAGTGAAATTAGTGATTGCTTCTTCTTCTTTCATTATTATCTGTCTGTGTCTTCGGTCCGTCTGTGTCTCTGTCTGCGGTTAGGTGTATGTTTCTGTCTCGATCACGGTCTCGTTTTAAAACCAGCACAAGCCAGTGAACACTGGTGGAATTGTTAATGGTGCAATATGTGACAGCTTAACGGACCCACTCCTAGATTATGGGGAAGAAAAAAATGTGTTCTTCGGTTTTTTGTGACAGGCGTAATGCCCCGCTAGCCCAAGGGATGAATAAAAACCATGTGTTAATGTTGTATGAGGCGGGGGTTATTTAAAACGTCAGGTTCAAAACCCACTCTAACCCTCCCTTGATTTAATATTATTGATCGTTCCCACGATAATGACAGGGAAAAAAATGTGTCAACGTAGGCTAAGGTATGTTCCTTTCGGTAAACGGAAAGTAAAGACTCCGAGACGGTTGCTTTCCCTTAGTCACTTGCCGGAAATGGACCTTGCTATGGGTGAGCACCCAACCTAAACCCGCTATACTTCAAGGCGATTGCGTCCCTTGACACAGCTAAACCCCACGATTATGATTTGTATGAGTCAACTGCTAACTCATGCACATCAAGCCCAAAATCGTCATTGAAGGTCGGTTTTAAAAAATTACTGTGCTAGGTGGCGGTGTGGTAGATGCACAAAAAAAAAAGATCACTGGGGCACTCCCTATCCAGAAGGGTTATTTGCTCTACCACAAATGCAAGTTGCGAATGTTGTAGTTTTATTATGATTTGTTTGGACAAAATTTGTCGACAGATCAGATTTTCAACTTATGGATACGGATTTCGCTGATAGTGGCACTCAAGTCGTTGAAGGTTGGATAAGTCTTACGACCCTCCACGCGACAGCAGTTTTTCCGCTTGAGTACACTCTGTGGTTTCCGAGTCAAGCGGTAGCGTCTTTTTTTCTGTTGTGATAGCGTTCAACGTGATTGTGGCTTGATGGCTGTTTAATAGCGTTTTCTTTTTTCTTGTATCAGATGTGGACTGTTTATCCATTATTTTTGGGAAACAAGTTCCCCACCTTTCATGTGGTGTTTCCTGCGTGGTCATTCATTCTGTCGAACTGCCTTTGTTAGACTTACTTTTTGCTTTGACTATAGTCCGTATTATAGCTTGAAGATCAGCGGACGGGGGGAAACATGTCATTTACATAATATCACGTGCTCCTGATGAACATGATTTTTTTCTTTTTTTTTTTGACATTTAAATATAGCCTTCAGATTCGATTACCACAGTTCGATGGTTTTTTAAAAACAATATTCAGATTTTTTTTAAATTGGACTGATAGGACGTTATAAATTAACGTGCAAGTGTTTCATCGACCTTAGGTGTTCTTACGAGCACACATCGATCTCACGATGCATTCACCGACCCACCTTGTTTCATATCATTCGCCACTAAGGTGCATTAATAGAATGTCGAGAGTCAGTCATGATATCTGGTAATGGTTTGTATGTAGCGGGTAAACTTCGGACCGTTCAAGGGAGCTGACTGCTTTTTTTTCAGCAATGTGTTTGTTGTCCCTTGGGAGACGGCTTAAACAAAACAAACAAACAACAAACAAAGCATCTACTAACCCCCAAATTCATTCTTTAACTATTATTGAACCAGTCTAAAGAGTCAGTCATGTTGAGCTGGTAACGGTTGCTAGCACGGTACATTCGACTTTCATGGAGCTGACTGCTTTT
Source organism: Conus ventricosus (assembly GCA_018398815.1). Taxonomy (NCBI): domain Eukaryota; kingdom Metazoa; phylum Mollusca; class Gastropoda; order Neogastropoda; family Conidae; genus Conus; species Conus ventricosus. The sequence goes on from CM031620.1 coordinate 43,401,785, forward strand.
TTTTTTCATAGGTGTTGTCGCCCTGGGAGATAGCCTAAAAAAAAAAATTAGTCTCGTATTTTTTTTCTTTACGTTTTTAAATCTGATTGCACCATCAAAGACCACAAGCCTCGTCATCGCCCGTTCATGGGTCTTTTCATAGGGACCTCACATCGATCGTTCGATGTATCAGGCGGCCATGCTCTGTCATGTGATTTGCCCCTGAGGGGTTTTAATAGCAATGTAGAAAATCAGTGATGACAGCTATTATGGGTTTAGCAAGTACGTCAAGTAGTGAGCCGCTGTTGGTTTTTGGTTTGGTTTTTGTTGTTGTCACCCGTTGGGAGCGGTGTAAATAAAATAAACAAACAACCAACAAAAAATGACACTATTAACCCCAAAATCTAATTCTGTAACTAGTAATGAACCGATCTAAAAGGTCAGGCCATATTGCCTCAGCTCACTATGGGTTCAGTAGGAGGGTAGAGTACGGGCCTTTCAAGGGAATACTGATGTCTTTTTCATCATGTGTTGTCACCCTTGGAGACGGCCTAACCACATCACGAGTCGCTTAAACCAGTCTGTCATTTGTTTGTTTGTTTACATTTTTCTTTACAGCTGATCGTACCAGCGTGATGCAATCGCCGTAGGGTCTATGGAATAGGAACGTCACATCGGATCGTTCGATTTTATCACCGACGCAATCCTCGCGTCATGTGAATGTCCTGAGGCGCTGTCGTCATGTGCTCCTCCGCAAGTCCTCGCATTTGGGGGGAGAGAAGTCCTATCTTACTAATACTACTGTGGAGTAGAAGATGACGAATAGCTTTGCTCGGCTAGGGTGGGAATGGATGGTGTCTGCTTGGCTTAGTGGTGGAGCACCAAGTCTAGCATTAGATGTTTGCGGGTTCGCACCCATGTTGACAGCTGATGTGAGCACTGCCTTTTTGACCGCCTGTCTCATTCGTGTTGCTGTGATAGTGGGGTGTCAGTGTAGTGTTCAGCTTCTCCTGCCTCCATTTCCTCTCAGGGATGGGAAATCCCGTCGCCATACCCTACGGTGATTGTGGGAGGTGGGAATAGGGGGATGGCGCGGGACTGGTAGAGAGGGAGGGGGAGTGAAGGGGAGCTGGGGTTGGGGTGGAGTGTTTTCATAGCGTGGGTGACAAGATATTCTTTGCCCATTGAACTTGCGAGTGAGGTACATAGTACATATTCATTAAAACACAGGTCCGATAAGGCAATCAATGATGATTTATTTGTCTAAAAGAAAATTATCCGAATGACGTAATCATGATGTCACGGGACAAGTCAAGGGGGCATCACTCCTCGAACTTAATGTTCTAGGAGTTGGCTTGCAGCTGATATCTTGCTTTCCGCCGATTGTTTTTGTTGTTTGTTTGTTTGTTCGTTTTCTGTTGTTTTTTTTCTTTGTGTTTATTTGTTTGTTTTTCGTTTAACTATAGTGTTTATGTGGTCGATCTGGTTCTGATAATAGGCTGATTTTTTTTTTTATCGCTTCAGGATAATTTCATATCTTTTTCCAAAAGTACGAAAGCGGTCAGGGATGGCCGGTTTTCTGCGCAGCAGTAAGAAGACTTTTATGTACGTTCAGGTTTAACATCTACACCCATACCTCTGGCGTTAGGGGCACGGGGATGATTATCCCAGGAGAGTGGGGACAGGGGACCCATCCAGTCCAACACTGTTCTGATGCCACAAGAACGACGGCAGGTTAACATTGGCAGCAAAAAAAAATGTCAGTCTTCATGTTGGAGGCCAGCGGGATTCGAACAGGAAACGAGTGATGGCAGACTCAGTACTTTGCCTTTAATCCACCGACGCTGTCAGTAGAGAAACTTTAGCGGCGACTTTCGTTCAATCGGCGTCTTCGTCGCGTGACGTCAAACACGGCTTCCGCCCTACAGCCCCGCTGTTCTATGTTGGCGTGTTAGCAGCGTCCGGAGTCGTCTGCTATACTTTCATCTAGATCAACAAATGTGCTCGCATGCACTGACACATTTCACGTAGACTACAAATAATTCCACATGGAGTATCATGTTGTTGTTCTACTGGAGTAAACAAAATTTTACAGATTCAAAACAACCAAGGTTTAGGAGGCTTCATAGGCCTCCTTGGGTTTTCTATGACAAATAAACGACTGACTCTGAGTCCAGGCCAAACGTTCAGCCAATTTTGTTGTCGAATCGATTCAGCTTACATTTTACTTTGTAGTGATTCTTTTGGGCTTTTAGCACCGTGACATACCGTGTAATACACAGAAAATGTGTAGACTAACGTTTTTGGTTATAGAAATTGGAAGTACTTACCGATTATAAAGCAGACAACTGGGCTCGAAAGGTCGCTTCCACGAGCGGCGTTAAAAACCCCGATTGAACGACGCGCTCAGCCGGCCGCGGCCTTGCTTGGCAAGGTTGTGCATGCGCACATCGCCTCTATGAGAGAAAAAGGGGATTCCCTAAGGACGCCGGTGGCTAACGCGGGCTGCTAAAGTTCTCTATTGACAGAGCACTTTCCGGCCTCTTACTTCGATATATCAAGAGTTGCTGTCCTTGATCACCCACATGACACTTTTTCACCCATCCTGTCCTTCCCCCAGCCTCGCCTCATCCATCCCCATATTCAGCCTTTCTCTTTTATAGTGACATTGTCCAACACGGATATAACAACCTGCGAAATAGCACGACACCAAATACTGACATTAGTAGCAGAAATCGTCAGTGACTGCACCACCACTAGCAACAGCACTTTGGCCGCCGCCACAACTATCGCATAATCACTAACACCACCACGAAATGATACTTCAATGGCACGGGAAAAAAAAACAACAACAAAAAAACATTCGCATCATTCTCTCACCACGTTTGGACAACA
>CM031620.1:43409658-43412158 GCA_018398815.1 Conus ventricosus
AAGGTATTCGTCGAGATAGTTTTCTTTCCATCTGAATGACAAAAAATCCGCGCTTTCTTTGATGACACACTGAAGATAAAAAGTTGGACAAAAGCTACACCAAACACTGTAACATAATCTGAATAATCTAAGCGGGAATAAACTCTAAAGAGAAAACGTCAGTAAGATAGTAAAGGAAAAAATGAAAGAGAAAAATCTAATACGCCCCTAAAGGGAAAATATACGAAAAGCAGTACAACTTATATCGTTGCATGTAAATTTAACAAATCTCTATACAAATATATCACATTTACTTGGCACAATTTCGCACTGGAATACTGGGAGAAATCAACAACATGCTATGCAGTAACAAAATAACAAAACAAAAGAAGATTCATAACGATTTTTGGAAATTCTATACTTCTTTTGCCCGGTTAGGTTTCCTCCAGCTGTTCGGTTATAAATCAATTTTGATTTAAATCAGTCATTTCTGAAAACAAACGCAGGCTAGGAATTTCTCTGTCATCACAGCAATTACTTGGCAAAGATTTTGTTTTTTTTGAAAAGGTGAAAATTCAAAAAAGAAAAGAGGAGAGGGGATTGTGATAGAAAGGAAACCGAAATGAAAAATTAAGCTTTGAAATCCTTCACTATTGGCATATGGGGACCACGCCAGTCCTTGAACACCGAACATTCGCATTGCTTGGCCAGAGGCCTTTCGTTCGCTGAATCGGAATCATCAGTGAGACACTACTGACTGTATTGGTCGTGCCATAGCGTCGAAAGGAGATATACCACAGCGTATACATCACCACCGTATAAACAGTAAGCTTTCATGTTCAAATTTACGATGAAAGTCGTCTAAGGGTTCTCAAGCGTGGTCTTTTTAATACAATCTTGCATCTAGTGGCAAACCGTGTATTTTTCCTGTCTGCATGGGTGACCGCTGATTCAAAGCCCTTAAGTGTACAGACATCGTGGTAAGATTTTCAAGCATCTAGGTTCACTGCAGCAAAGAACTTAGTGATCTCTAGTTTAGTTTCATTCTTTTCACACAAAAAACACGTAGCTGTAAGAAAATGACATAACCAAAGGTACAGCTTTCCGGATCATTAAAAACAAAAATCTAAAGCGTTCCAATTTGATCTGAGATGAAGCTAAAAGTAACAGGAGAAAATAATGCTGCTATGAATTTTAGAAAAAAAAAAGGAACTATGCTTTTGCAAATCACACAAAGACACCTAACCTAGAATTCGTGGCTACTAGCTGATGATAAAGTTATCAAAACACTGCTTTCCTGGGGATAGCAAAACGTACGCAAGCCCAAACCTTAAAAATCTAAGATGTTAATGAATATCTGAAGAGGATCTCCGCTTTGGCCAAACATTCTAAGAAATGTTAACCGAAATTCATAGCATTTAACTTACGACGTAATCATAGCTTTTTATTCAGTGTAACTCCGTAGCAACATATTTTGTTATTGTATAGCCTACATGTCAGTCAGTCCCTTCCCAGTCCTCACATGCGAATGATCTATAGCATCTGATTTATAATTATTGTTATTATTATTATTATTATTTGTTATTCATTTATTTGTTTGCCTATTCAGTTCAGAAGGAAAGAAAATACTGTTCATTTTGAAATGGTCAGGTCATACCAAATCACATACTTGTCTACGAGTGAACGAAGCTTTTTTTTTTAATTACGATTTGGCATCTAAATAATCAAAGCCTGCCTTTAAGATCTCTCTCTCTCTCTCTCTCTCTCTCTCTCTCTCTCTCTCTCTCTCTCTCTCTCTCTCTCCTCTCTCACACACACACACACACACACACACACACACACACACACACTACCACTTTCGCTGTCTTCAAACTATTGATATGCTTTTCATAATCACTGATATCTGAAACAAGCAAATTTTAACATACTCCCCACCCCCCATCCGTCTTCACCCCTTATCCCCTCCTCCCAACCCTCACCCCCCCCCCCCCACCCCCACCCCACCCCAACCCTCCCCTCATAAAATCAGATTCTTTCGGGACAGTGACAGATCAGATCAGTTTCAAGCATTGTCTGTCAAAGTTGATTTTCCGGCAGCGTTCCTCTTGCAGCAAGCACTCTTGGATGTCAGAAGGGCAGAGCGCTCTCCGTTCGCGTGACCTTGGTGTCCTCCTCCTCCTTCTGCTCGCGGTGACGATTCAGACCAGGGTGAGAGCAAGGACGACAGACAGACAGGTGGCGACCCCGGTCCATCCAGGTCGGGCCATCGGGGGGCTGGATCCTGCAAGAGTGAGGTGGTAGGGGTGATGGTTGGGAGGTGGTCCATGCCACGGAGTGAGAGCAGCCCATGGGGCAAGTTCACCAGGAAGCACAAGGCGTTGTCTGTCTGTCTGTCTGTCTGTCTGTCTGTCTGTCTCCCCTCTCTCTCTCTCTCTCTCTCTCTCTCTATATATATATATATATATATATATATATATATATCTTTATCTGTATACGAGTATGTATATAAACTGAGCCACAA
>CM031620.1:43419658-43427158 GCA_018398815.1 Conus ventricosus
GATGTATCAGATAATGCCTTTTCATTCGAACAGGAGTTTGTCAGCTACTGCATCATCACACTAATTCTCTTCCCTGCTGTAGAAATCTTTTCAATAGCTGTTCACTTTTCAGTCCCCCCCCCCCCCCCCCCCCCCCCCCCCACCACACACACACCACACGCACCACTCTTTTTACATTATTCATTTTCAATCTCACTCTCTCCACTTAAATTCTGAGTTCCACAATGACAACTAGAATCTGAGGGGTCTTTACATATATTGCAGTCAAGATTCTGGTTGTTAATTTAAAAACTGATGCGTGACGTGCCGTACTCAGATCTAAGCTGCAGATCTAAGTTCATTATTCTCTTATTCACCAGGGCAGTTTATAGCATACAGACATACCACACTTGCATACATCTTAAAATGCACACTGTCACCATCATGTATCCAAATACTGATGAATAATTCACTTACTAAAGCCTATGATTGTTGGGCGGAAACTTGAACTTGCAGGGGTGCCTGATGTTCAGCGATGTCCTGAAAAATAAAAACCCAAACTATTATTCACTGGAGTCCAACAAGCTGTTATTTGTGTACATGGACACTTTCTTGTTAATAAGAATCATACCTTCAGTTTTGTTGGAAACAGCAACAGCAGGGGAAAAAAAAAATAATCACAAACATGCAACAGTTTCTGTGACAGCAGGCAATGTGACGGACTGACTGCCACTATGACTCTGGCATGTGTGACTGAAAGTAACAATGTATCTTTCAGTTTGATGCCAACACTCTACAAAAACCAACAACTATCTTTACAACCAACCATGCACTGAGAATGAAATGAAACGCAAAAAGATCAACCACTCATTCCCACAAACCTTACCTTCTTTACGTCTCTGAGTTAGGCTCTCTTGCTCCTGACAGAATCCGTGTCACTCACTGTTGCGTTTGAGGCTTGCACTTGCAGCCGGCGAATAACAGAGTGCTTTAATACATTTTTTGTTATAACAGTTGGCACAGCATCCTCTTTCAGCTGTCTTCGGACCCGAATTCCAGCTTCCAACTTTACCTTCCAGGTATGTTGGTCTTGGAAACTGCTCTTCAAAGTGACGACAGCAAATGCCATGATAACTGTCCCGAAGAACAAAATCTTTCCTCGTTGTTGGTGACAACATTTATCCACAATCGCCTAAAACTGGCTGGAAGCACCTGGAAAAGCATGAATGCTTACTCTTTGCTTATTTCCTGATCAAAGTCCGCAACCAGACACAGCACACATTCGCCCCATCTCACTTCAGCCGAACACGAAGAGTGACTTGGCTTTTCTACGTCATCAATCGGGAAACCCCCCTTTTATCAAAATCGAGGCTCTCGTTCCTGTTTCAGTCTCTCGCTTTCCCGGTCCGCAGGAAATGTGCTCTCACTTCAAGATGAGACCACAGGCGACTGATTAGGGGCTGGGTTTCGCAATACGACCACATACCAAAACCGTGTATTTGGTCAAAATAGATTTGTAAAAATGGGTGAGAACCCCTTTAACGAGATGATGGGGTCTGTCAGTCACTCACGCGTGCGGCCCCCAGTCAGCGAAGTAGAGATTGCCGTTGTGCAGTGCCAGGCCGTAGAACGTGTACCGAGAGGTTCCATCGAAAACTTCTAACCGGCCATACCCTTCCATGTCACTGAACTTCACCTTGTTCGTGCCCGCGTCCACCCAGTACACACGGTCATCTGCAACGGGTAGAGAATGAAACCCACAGATCAGTGGCATTACTGATTGACTAGATCAGTAGAATCAGTCAGTCCATTGATGTCGTACGTGAGAACCAGAAGAGCTACTGTCACTACACAGAATTCACTGATAATTTTTTTAGAGGGTATGTCAATATGAAATACATTTGAGCGAAAGGCTGAAAATACTGGACCACCAAACGCATGGAAGAGACCAGTTACCAAACAGACACAAAGGGTTTCGACCCTTTGCTCTTCTTCAGGCAAGGCAACAGGACATATAACATTCAAAGCTATAAAAGCAAATCACGAACGAAGTTGTTCATTACATTTGTTTTGCGGCTCGATAAAATTCTACTTTTGCTCTTTTGTTTTATTTTCCGCATGCAGTCACACCAACACGGTTTTGTTTGTTTGTTTGTTTTTGCTGTCCCATCTTCAGTGGCACTGCACCCGTTCCGACTACCTCGTCCACAGCCACAGCCCGGTACCGGCAATCCACAGTCACACCACAGACTGGAACAGACTTTGTTGAAGGCACACGGGGAAGATCAGCTACAGCCTCAGTTTGGCTCTCTGTGTGCGGCCGGACTACACGCTACAGACCATGTGGGGAAATGAAGTGAAGTTTACTGTGGGCTGTACACCAAACATTAATGCGCCCAGGCCTTGCTTTCGGAGTCGAGTGTTGAAAATTAGGCGCAATTAGATTGTTTTGAGAATTCTTTTTGTTGTGTCTGAAGGTTGATTTACCTTCTTTTCTTTCATATGCCCATCAAGGTACACGTCAGCTGGTTCCAAGCAGACAGACTGAAATGAAAGGAGGAATGGGACTATTTGGGAGGAACCAGCTGGCACAAAGATAGGGTCACAGGTAAGTGAGAAGGTCTCAAATGTGACGTCAGCCATGGCCAAGGCCATGTGTTTGAAGACTGTGAATGATGTCATTAGGGGGGGGGGGGGGAATAATTGGCGGGGGTTGTTCTTTTGATCACTGATCAATTTAATAATCAAGTGCTGGCTCAAACTTATGCTAGGCCTCAAAACGCTTACATGGATCATATAGTCATTCAGAGCAAAATCCCCAACTGTGACGTGTGGCCGTTACGCTCCGACACAGGTCAGACACGGAGTGAATGTACACTGGGGGTGGGTGGGGGTGGGGTGGGCATGGTTCCAGTACAAGTCTTTGAGCTGATCAGAGATCCGGAGAGGACAGGCTAAGTGTCTCGCCTGGTGGTCGCGAAGAAGAAACGGTTTTATGTCGACTGCACAATGGCCATTTGTTTTTAACTCATTTGTATCTTTTAAAGAGTGAAGAAGCTCCGTGGTGCATTTCGTGTCATGTACCACTCACAGTGAAACATATTCTTTTAGAGTGTTGGGACTTGCATGATGTAAGACATAAACATTTTACTGCAGAGTCCATGAAAAACCTTGTTCAGAGATGTCCCACCTGACGTGATCTTTGAATTTCTGAAGGAGATCAACATTTTTCATCCGATCTGAGATTTTGAAGCAGAAAAATTTTAACAAAATTCCCGGTGTGTTTTTAGGAGGTGTATTTTAAAGGGTTGTGTGAATGAATGGCATGTGAGTTGACTTCAATGTGGTGACACCCCTGACATGGCCCTTTGCGGTCGGCTGGGCTATAAGCAATATCACTTACTTACTTTTCAAGTGTCTCGCCTGGCCTTCCCACTATTGTCCTACACTGTCGGAGCCCAGGGCACCAGAGACAGCGCGCACCACAAGGGAAGTGTTCACTGAGCGCGCTGCCCTCTCCAGTCAGTCTTCTCAGTACGCTGTTCAGCGCGGTCCGTTCGCTGTCTGCTCACAACCATTCCCTTCACGCCAACCAACACGTGGGTGTTCCACTCGCGCCGGCTCCGCGACTAAGCAATTACTGTCGTCCGTAGGGGCCTGGGATTAGTAGGTGGTGTCCTGCGTAGTATGTTGGATCAGAACAAGCATCGCTGAACACCACCGAAGCGACTCGGCAGCAGTGCAGCGTCTCCTCCGGTGGGGTTGCCTCTTGACGACTTGACACTGGCTGCATGCTTCCTGTGGATTGCCCTTGGCGGTGGGACTGCAGCTGACCGGGCTGGGATGAGCTGTGGCTGTGGACGGGGTGGGGGGGGGGGGGTGCGGCGTGTGTGGGTGCAATGCCACTGAAGTGACACAGAAGATGGGACAGCAAAAAACAAAACAAGCACAAAGATCAACAAGAAAAATTGTGGGTGTTTCACAGCTGACCGTTTGACACGACCAGCTACACGCAGAGTGGCAAACAGCCAGCCAGTCCATGGACAAGAGAGAGAGAGGAGAGGAGAGAGAGAGAGAGAAGAGTGAGAGAGAGAGAGAGAGAGAGAGAGAGAGAGAGAGGCAGGCGGGGAGAGAGAGACAGACAGAGAGAAAGAGACGGGGAGATAGACAGAGATAGAGACAGACGGGGAGAGAGACAGAGAGGCGGGGGGGGGGGGGGGGGGAGAGCAGGGAGAGAGAGAGAGAGACAGACAGACAGACTGACTGACACCGACATTCTTCATTGTCCATTCAGCACTTGAGTCCTACAGACAAGGGGGAAACAATCGTATTCACCAATACAAGAAGAAGAAGGAGGAGGAGAAGTAGAGGAAGAACGAGAAGAAGAAGAAGAAGAAAAAGAAGAAGAGAGGGAAAAGAGAGAGAGAGAGAGAGAGAGAGAGAGAGAGAGAGAGAGAGGAGAGAGAGAGAAAGAATCAGGAAGTGGTGAATGTCCACATTATGCGCGATACAACTCCAACAAAAAGACAAGCGTACTCCCCTACCCGCTCTTAACCCATGTGCTAATGCTATATTAGTCTTTTTACCATGGAGGTGCTTCACTTACTTATTACTATGCCTGTGGACCGTGCTTTAACAATCTTGAAAAAAAAAAAGATCTACAGGTGTGTAACAAACCCGTTGACACTAGAACATCAAAACTCTCAAACGTAAACAAGCGCGTTCAACGCAACAATGAAAAATTCAACGTTTTGTTGGAACTCGTAAGTAAAAAGACCAGCAAAGATACTAAAGCAACAATAACAACAACAAACTCCAAGACCAGACAAAGATATCAAAGTAACAATAACAACAACAACAAACTCCAAGACCAGACAAAGATATCAAAGTAACAATAACAACAACAACAAACTCCAAGACCAGACAAAGATATCAAAGTAACAATAACAACAACAACAAACTCCAAGACCAGACAAAGATATCAAAGTAACAATAACAACAACAACAAACTCCAAATGCTAGCACGGGCCTGAACATCCAAGATTGAAGAACCAAGCGGTGATAGTTTCACAGCGAGGTGATTGCAGGCGGAAATTGAAACCAACTTAAAGAGAAAAGATTATTGTGCCGCCGAACGAAAGAAACAAACAAATAGCAGGACCAACACAACGCGTTTCGACCTCTTGGGTCTTCTTGAGGCGAGACAAACAATATTCAAGACAACGAAAACGAAGTCACGTGTTCATTGTCTTGACTGTTGTTTCTCGTCCCTGAAAAAGACCAAAAACGTCGGAAACAAGCGGTGAGGTTAGTCCTGTAAGGGAACTTGAAATAAAAAAAGTCTTTGCCTAAGTGGCTTACGTGTTGTGAATCACCACTATACGAAGATGAAAGGCCAGACGTAGATGGAATAAATGGGGAAGGAACTGAGACATACAGATACTGTTTGCGTAATCTGGCCATAAGCAGAGAGATCTTCGTGGCATGCAGATTTTTCATCTTCGCACAGTGGAAAAGTTGCACCGTTTTCCACGATCATCCGTTTATCTTCAGTGCTGCACACGCAACACTCTGATACGTTGCCAAGTGAGGCACATTTCAACTTGAGTCAGGCGACTCAATATGACACTGTTCCTTCTGTTTATCTTCCCCTCCCTTCCTGCTCCCCCCTCCGTATCCCCACCTGTCCCTCACGAAAAGCTGGATGTCTCTTCTATTCCTCGATGGCCTCCAAAACCAAGCTGCCGCAGAAACGTGTCATTTTTTAGGGGAGAAGGGGGGGGGGGGGGGGAAGATATTTAGGGAATAGTTTTTTTCTGTAAAAAAATCAAGTGTTAGTCTTCAAAACATGAAACTTCCTCAGGAGGCTCCCGTGAAACTGAACGCCCAGTGTTTTATTAGACAGGAATGAGTGGAATAGGCCTGTATACAAATTTGTCAGCTCGATTAAAATCTTAGGATATCTGATGTGCGATGAACTTGTGGAAACTTTCGGCTTTGGTCTCATACAAACTATTAGAAAGCTAAAGCCTTTAGCTTTCTAACAGTTTGTATGAGACCAAAGCCGTATTCACGCATGTTCACACACACACACACACACACACACACACACACACACACAATCACAATGACTGTAGTTGCGACCCTTACTGGAAACATCCAGCGTCAACCCGCTGACGTGAAAAAGTCCGGTGACGACATCCTTCCTGTCTGAACCATCGTAGTTGGCTCTCTCTATCTTGCCTGCTCCAGAGCCTGTTCCGATGTCCGCCCAGAACATCACCCTGAAGACACAGAGACAGCACAATGTCAGCAGAAAGAAGAAAGCACAACAACAACAGCATCATCAACAACAACAACAACAACAAGACAACTGCATGAGCAATCCAAATCCCCACTGTATTGTGTATTGCCCCACTGTAATTGTGTCACACACCGCATTTGTTCCTATGCAGACACAAACAATGCATGCTTCTAACAGAGGCATGATCTCAGCAGACTTGGGGTCAGCGCTCATGACCAACAAATAAAAGGGGTAGATACACGAACACTACAAAAGAAGACAGAAAATGCTCAGCATGTGGCGTGGTCGCAGATGACACTCATTGTCTGGACAGCTGCTCTCGATACAAAGTGCTGCGACTGAAGCTTACAGAACAGCTGTCAAAAGGTATACCACACCCAGAGTTGCAAAACCCACGCCCAAGTGGAACCCCAGGCGATGATGGCTTATAAATTCATATTGCAGCGTTATGTTCATGACTGCACGAATTTGAGAAGACGATAATGGCTCCCTATACGGGCTCTGATGAATTATGGTCTATCCTTTCATGATGACTTCTCATAATTCCATGCTGTGTCTGTAGCCCCTTAAGGGTTCACGTAACAATGAAAGTCTGTCTGAATCTGCTTGCCTCTTGCTCACACATCCAGCCCATTAACCTTCCATGAACCACTTAATAAGCACTGTGATTTCTTTGTCAAACACTCCCTCCAACCAGTAGGGGTAAACAAAGATTACATGAAAAAAACTAGCAAAAAACAGACAGCCGTATACTTTATTTCCACAACATTCAACGCCCGTCTTGCACCGAATTTGACAAGATAAGTGATTGCTCGTTCTTCATTTTTGTCGTCCTGGGTGTTGTTTATCGTGCCTGAATAAGACCTAAGAGGTCGAAACGTGTCGTGTTTTGTCTTGTGATTTGTTTGTTCATCTTTCGCGAATATAGTATATAAACTTTTTAAGACTTATTTCCCCAGTTTTCAATAATTCCTTTCATGTACAATTTCCTTCCACTTCCCTATAATCCTTTCCATTGTTTCTTTTTCTCTCTAGGTTTTTCTGTTTTCAATAATTCCTTTCATGTACAATTTCCTTCCACTTCCCTATAATCCTTTCCATTGTTTCTTTTTCTCTCTAGGTTTTTCTGTTTCTTGATCGACCTTTCTGAGCTGGAAACGCATTTCGTTTAACTTCCCTCCAATTCAAATGCGACTCCCTTACGAACCAGCCTTCCA
>CM031620.1:43432158-43459658 GCA_018398815.1 Conus ventricosus
TCTTCCGTAAAATCTTAAATCAGATGAAAAATGTTAATCTCTCTCAAAAACTCAAGGATCACGTCAGGCGGGACATCCCTGAACAGGATCTTCATGGACTCCGCTGTAAAATGTTTGTGTCGAACATCGTGCAAGTCCCAACACTCTAAAAGAACATGTTTCATTGTGAGTGGTGCATGACATGGAATGCACCACGGAGCTTCTTCACTCTTTAAAAGGTAAGCATGGGTAAAATACGAATGGCCGGTGTGCAGCCGGCACAGAACCGTTTCCTCTTTACGACCACCCGACGTAGATGGGAGGAACTCCCCAAGGTCTGGACGGATCTGAAAGAGTTTGTTATCCGTCTGGGTGTTCCAACCCTCCTGCCAGAGGACTCTGACATAATCGTTAATTTTGGGTTTCACATCTGAGCAGGGAATATATATGTTGGACAGTTTTCTCTCTTGTGGCGTTCTTGGCTAAACGATCAACCATTTCGTTCCCGCCGATGCCAACATGACCAGGAACCCAAGCTAGAGTAATGTTATAACCATCCGCTTTCAACTTGCTAAAAAGTTCAAAGAAATGTAAAAGTTCTGGATGCTGAAGGTTGCGGCCAGCTATGGCCTATATCAAAACAAAAAGGAATAGAGAAAATCAACAAACACAAAAAACAAAGTATGTATTTTACAGATAGAAGGCCAAGTCAGAAGTGCAGCTGATATATCAAAACAAAAAGGAATAGAGAAAATCAACAAACACAAAAACAAAGTATGTATTTTACAGATTGAAGACCAAGTCAGAAGTGCGGGGTCGTCAGTCTCAGCCACGGCAGTGAATGAAATCAGGCTACGTGCTGTTCGCTTCCTGAGCCAAGACAATGAATGAGGACCGCTGGGCGAACTGGACACATTCAGCTTAGGTTGAATATCATTCAGATTTCATAAAGGCCATCGAAAGAACACACGAAGAAACAAATATCCGAGAGAAATGACAGATACAAGTATATAACAATGACTGTTACTTAATTTGCTAGCCATGCACACTTACCATCATGGGTGGGAGTATATACAGTCTCTACGTTTCCGCCTTCGAAGTCTGATCGCCGAATACGTCTATGCACCGCAGAGCCCTGGATCAAACACGTTTTTCTCGTTAACTTTCATCTCTCTGTCTCTGTCTCTCTGTCTGCCTGTCAGTCTGTCTCTCTTACACACACACACACACACACACACACACACACACACACACACACACACACATACGCACACGTACATGCACACACACAAAACAAGCACACTCGCATGCATACACACACAAACAAAACACGCACACTCGCACGCATACATACACACACACATACATACGCACACGCACACACGCGTGCGCGCGCCTGCGCGCACGCACGCACACACAAAACATACAGACGCACACACACACACATGCGCGCGCGCACGCACACATATCCACACACACACACACACACACACACACACACACACACACACACACACACACACACGGTGGTGGTGTCCTGCGTATGTCAGATCAGAACAGGCACCACTGTTCACCACCGAAGTGACTCGGCAGCAGTGCAGTGTCTCCCCCGGACGGGTTCCTCCGTGATGACTTAATACGACTGCTCCCTATGAGTTACGCCGCTGACCCTGTGAGAAGACAAACGATGGCCGACTCCAGGCAAGCTGAAATGTACGGTTTCAGTTTCAGTTTCATCAAGGAGGTGTCACTGCATGCGGACCACATACCGTAGACTCCATCTGCTAAGTTTCAGGACCACACTGTGCACGATTAAAAACCGATGGATAAATGAGTTGATGACCAAGATGAGATAATTTTAAGAAGAGGGTCTCATGGCTACGACTTAGCAGATGTCTGACCTACACGTTAGCCCGACGCGCCGGTCAAACCTTGAGTACCTATCTAACATTGGCCGTGTCATTATCATCATTGTATGTGTGTATTATGAGTGTACACGTGTGTGTGCATATGTGTGAATGGATGTGTAGGCATGGGCCTATGTGTGTGTGTGTGCCAGTGCATGCGGTGCCGTGTGCATGTGCGTGAGTGCGTGCGCGCCAGTGCGCGCACACCGCGTGTGTGTGTGTGTGTGTGTGTGTGTGTGTGTGTGTGTGTGTGTGGTGTGTGTGTGTGTGTGTGCGCGCGCGCGCGTGCGTGCGAGTGTGTATGTATGTGTGTGTGCGTGTGTGTGTGTGCGTGCGTGCGCGCGCACGCGCAGCATGGGAGTAACAACCACCGACAGCACAGAAGACAACAGATAAAACAGAAAAGCTGGGACTATCTTTGAAACATTCATATAAACGATCGCTTCCAGATCCACACACCTCCGACCAGTAGATCTTATCGGCCTCTGGGTCAAAGTCGACAGCTATGGGCCAGTACACGTCATCAGCAATGTTGATATCAGTAAACTCCTGGCTCTTCAGATCCATTTTGACCACTGTGCCGCCGTGGTCTATCTGAGGGTGGCTGGACACCATCAGCAGGAACGGCTGTCTGGCTGTGGGAAGAAACGGACAGAGCATTCAGGAATGAGTGATGACTGGGACAGGGAGTAATTATGAGAAAGATCAGTGCTGTGCGGGAATAAACAGAGCATTCAGGAACAATTGATGACTGGAACATGGAGTAGTCATGGTAATTATAAGAAAGGCAGTGCCGTATGGGAATAAACAGATGGAACATTCAGGAATGATTTATGACTGAAACATGGTGTAATTATAGTAATTATAAGAAAGTCAGTGTTGTATGGGAATAAACAGATGGAACATTCAGGAGCAATTGATGACTGGAACATGGAGTAATTATAAGAAAGTCAGTGCTGTATGGGAATAAACAGATAGAACATTCAGGAAGGATTAATGACTGGAACATGGGGTAGTTATGGTAATTATAATAAAGTCAGTGTTGTATGGGAATAAACAGATGGAACATTCAGGAATGATCGATGACTGGAACATGGAGTAATTATGGTAATTATAAGGAAGTCAGTGTTGTATGGGAACAAACCGACAGAGCATTCAGGAATGATCGATGACTGGAACATGGAGTAGTTATGAGAAAGTGAGTGGTAATGTGCTACAAAAGAAGAGAAGAAGATAAAGATACCCCCGAAGGTGCGTGTGGGGATCCAAAGATGAGCTACATTCTAAACCAGCTTGTCTTACCCAACAAACCAGTCACCTTTCATCCTGTGGGAGGCCAACCTCTGGAAACACCCACAAAAGATCTAGTTCAATACCTTTGGGTTTTCATACCTTTCAGTGGCAGAGGACCCTGCCAGGCAAACGTGTGTCTGAGTATTGCCGGCAACGGAAAAGTACAGTATCCTATAGGTATTCTCGTCTAATTGAGGCTTGCGGGACTTGGAAGCATCTTGTTCACCCTGACCAGATCTTCCCCCACTGTTGTGACATTGGTGGGTACGGGGGACAGGCAGGGGACCTAAGTGTGACCGCTCTGTCAGGATTTCTGTGGACATACACTACCGGTAAAAAAAATCAAAGACCTGCCTTCGATGTTCAGCAATCAATAAAATCCCACCCCCACCCTCATCCACATCCTACCCAAAGAAAGAAATGGAATGGGGAAAAAAAAGAAAAGAAGAAGAAAAAAGAGAGAGAGAAAGCATTAAGTACTTCACCAGAAAATATCTGTCGGAGTACATAATTTATAATTTGTAAATGATATTTCATAATAAAAATACGTTTCCAAAACTCGTCTGATCCGAAACTGTCATCCGACACACAATGTCCAAGTACCAATGACCCCTCCAAAAGGCAACATAATAATATATACTGACTTCCATAAAAAACGCGAAAATTTGAAAGGCTATTTTTCGGGTGAAAAGGGGTGAATATACAATATTGAACCATTGTGGCAAGTTGTTTGGGTCCAAGACTCACGTGCAGTGAAAAAATTGTGTGAGCAACACATCATTCCCGGGATTGGAGGGTCAACAAAAATGGCAAACTGGTTGCTGCATGTGAGGCACGTGCACACCATGCAGAGCAAAGTTAACCAGCGACAGGTACGCAGGCATGCAGCCTTTATAAAGCCGCGCTACAAGGTTCAGGTAACGACTTGCCGTCTGAGCGCTACAGAGATGCCAAGACTACGAGCAGAGGAACGCAATCGTGCCCTAGGCCATCTGGAGGCTGGTGTGGATGCCAGGCAGGTCGCCAACATCTTTAACGTCCACATCTCAACCATCTATCGTCTGCAGCACCGCATGCGAGTCACTGGTACCACTGATGATCGTCCCCGACCAGGCCGTCCTTGGGTCACCACACAAAGAGAGGATCGCCATCTTGTTCGAACCCATCTGCGGGACAGGCGGCAAACAGCCGCTAACACTGCTCGACAGGTGCCTGGGAATCTCCAGCAACGAATCAGCCTCAACACTATGCGGCGGCATCTTAAGGAGAACGGGCTGGCATGTAGGCGTCCTCACAGAGGTCCGGTACTGACACCAAGACACCGGCAGGCCAGGCTGCAGTGGGCACAAGCCCGAATCAACTGGCGCAGGCAGCAGTGGGGACGCATACTGTTCTCAGATGAGAGCCGTTTTTGTATTGACATGGCTGACGGTCGTGTCAGAATATGGCGTCGACCTGGTGAACGCTATGCTGACTCCTGTGTGGTAGAGCGGAACCCCTGGGGAGGCCCGAACGTTATGATATGGGGTGCAATTGGCATTAACCACGCCATAGGACCAGTCATCTTTCAGAACATTGGTCCTGGTCACGGACAGGTGTCAATGCACAGCGCTACATCAACCAGGTGCTCGGACCCCATGTCGATCCTTTTTTTGCGCAACATCCAAACTGGACATTCCAACAGGACAATGCAAGACCACACACCGCCACGGCCACCCAGCAATTTCTTCAGCATAACAACGTCAATGTGCTGCCCTAGCCAGCCCTCAGTCCCGATTTAAACCCAACAGAACATTTTTGGGATGAACTTGGCAGACGGTTGGACCTCCTGCGTCCACGACCAGCAACAGCGGCTCAACTTCACCAGGCCATCGTCCATGTGTGGGCTGGTGTGCCAAGGGGACGCATCAACCACCTGGTCCACTCAATGAGCCGCAGGTGTCAAGCAGTTGTCAACGCAAATGGTGGCCACATACGGTATTTGGACTTCAAGCTGGTTTGTCACGTGACCTTGGATTTTCCACACAAAAGACATACTGCTGATGACATTTTCACACATTACCGTGTAATGAATCAAATCACGTTGAATTCTCGCTTCCACTCTGTACAATTGTGACCAATAAAATTCACCCCCAACCTTCAGCTTGTTTTGTTTTCGCGTTTTCTATGGAAGTCAGTATAGTTTCGAAACTGCTGACGTGTAATCAACACGAATATGGACATTCGCCTATCTAGCATATTACTAAATCAAAGAATATAATTGTGCCAATCCAAATGTTCAACAACGACAGAAAATGGTATATCGATCTAGTGTTCATATTCAACCATACCCATGTGAGGACGTGACAAGAATTGATACAAAACAGGCGGACGGGCACTGCAACAGAGATACATGGACAACACAAACATCTTCGTCCGTTCCCTGAAGCATGGCACGTCACGTCAGACTCACCAGCACGACCCCTCCAACGGTAACTGACGAAAACTCCTCCTTAGAGTTGGCTCATTGATGAAACGCGTAAGATGAGGATATAATATTTTTTTCCTTCACAAATGAAAAAGTTGAAGGGTACGAATATATACAGGTAAAAAGCTAGGAAAACATTAACAGCACAAACAAATACTAGGTCTTGATGTCTGATCGCAAATCTCTCAACTGTTCCAGGTATACGTAACAGTTCTCCTTATGACGAAAGGTGCCGACTTAGATACAGTCAATTACGTCACGTCGCTACGACAAGATAGATTTCAGTTCTTTTCAAAAGTTTAACGATTGGTATGGGTGCAAACATACGGATCGATATCCAAAAAAAAAAATTACCGATTCTCTTCGATAATCACAACGGTCTGGCAACGGGTTAGCCTATACAGTCGCTATGGTAACAGAGTTCTTAAGTTCTAGACTCGGAACAACACGACACGGAACGAAAGAAAAAGAAAAAAAGGAGAAAAGAAAAGAAAATTACGTCTACACAATCGCCTCGTCATCGATGACAAGAATATGAGTGCGCCTTGCAAGCCAAAGTAAAAGTAAAGAATTACAGAAATACTTTTGGTGCGCGCGAGCTGATTCATACAACTTCACAGCCTCAGACATCATGCATGGTCTGTGTGTATCATCACAGATGGGGTAAATCTGAATCAATATTATCGTTAATATGTGGTCAGGCGCAGCGAGTAGCAAGCGACTGTTTCGCACCAGACGCTGCGGCATAGCGACCAGCAGCCGAGTGACGGGAAGTTGTATGCGAGTAACTTCCTTTTTTCTTTTCTTTTTTTCTTTCTTTTTTTCTTTTTGTGATTCTCTTGGACTCTACTTTTTTTTCTTCTTTTTTTCTTTTACAACTTCTTCCTTCCGGGTCGTCTACTGTTATTCTACTTTCTTGATCCCTTTCCTGTCTTTGTTCCAGAAACTTTCATATTCTTATTCACCTTATTCATTCATTAATTTACTTGTTTATTTGTTTATCCTTTCTGTCTTTCTTTAAAATCTGACAACAGTTCAGGACATGCCAGCTGTTACTGTTGTTGTTGCCTTGGGTTTGGGTTTGAGTTTGTTGTTTATTTTAAGTGATCTGGCCGTTTAAGTACTGAAAGTTATTCACACAAACCAGAGCGGACACGAGGTGTGTGTATTCTGCCGTGTCTCTTCGCCCATATGGCTTTTTAATGTACTTAAATGCTTTTCCCATAAAGTTTGGATTTTGTTTTTAACCTGGCAGCCGTAAATCAAGGTGAATGTCAGACGTCCTCAGAACAGCTGAATGTCATAAGATGTTAGTGGTTTAGGTACCGTGCCGTGAGATAAGTGGGATTCGTGGGGGTGGGCGCGCGCCTTTCCCTTTCCGGTGTAACACCCCAGATTGCCCCCCATCCCAGAATCCCCCCCCCCCCCCCCGGGGGGACGTTTCAGTATCCCAGAATGCCCCCCGGGGACGTTTCAGTATCCCAGAATGACCCCCGGGGACGTTTCAGTATACCAGAATGTCCCGCGGGGGACATGTTGGGTATGCTAGAATGTCCCCCCGGGGACATGTTGGGTATGCTGACACGTCCCCCTGGGGGCAATCTAAAATGTCCCCCCCCCCCCCTTACCTATTATGCCCCCCATGAGGACAAATATATTTTCATCCCAGAATGCCCCACACCCCAATTCTCTCTCTCTCTTTCTCTGTCTGTCTGTCTGTCTTTGTCTGTCTGTCTCTTTCTCTCTCTGCTACATCTTAAAACACTGATTCTTGCTTACCTAACCTAGAAACAGACGAAGACAGAGGCAGTCAGGGAGAGAGAAATAAACAGGCAGAAAGAAAGAAAGAAAGAAAGAAGAGACAGGGACAAGGGCAGAGAAAGAGAGAGAGAGAGAAAGAGGCACAATGGAGTGGGAGAGAGCGAGGGGAATGGAGGGAGGGGGAATGGAGGGAGAGAGAGAGAGAGAGAGAGAGAGAGAGAGAGACAGACAGACAGACAGACATATAGACAGACAGGAGACAGATACAGTGAAACAGACAGCGAGACAGACAGCAGGACAGACAGACAGAGAATGAGACAGACAGACAGAAAAGGAGACAGAAAACAGAGCGAGACGGACAGACTGTCAGACAAAGAGCGCGAGAGCGATACAGACAGACAAAGAGAGCGACACACACACACACACACACACACACACACACACACACACACACACAAGTGAGACAGACAGAGAGACAGAGCGAGACAGAAAGAACAAGACAGACAGAGAGCAAGACAGAGAAAGCGAGACAGACAGTCAGACAGAGATAGCAAGACAGACAGACAAATACAGGCAGAGAGAGCGAGAAGACAGTCAGAGAGAGAGCAAGACAGAGTGAGACAGACAGACAGACAGAGAAAGCGAGGCCGACACAGAGAAAAGAGAGAGAGAGAGAGAGAGAGAGAGAGAGAGAGAGAGAGAGAGAGAGCGTGCGTGCGTGCGTGCGTGTGTGTGTGTGTGTGTGCGTGCGTGCGTGCGTGTCTGTTTTCCGGAGGTGACTGTGGCAAGTGTCAACTTGCTTTAAATGGAGACATTGTTTCTTTAAAAATTAGCAACTGAATGAATGCTAATCAAGGGAACATCGTAAGCGTGACGCGTGTCAACAAGTGTCAGAACACAGAGATACGTCACGCCTCCTTGTTAGTCCAGGCGATATTTAGGGGTACCTTGTTTTGTGTTATATATTACGGTTTTTTGTTGATCTAACATGATTTTGGGGTGCTGAATCCAAATCCGTTGGAGGCCACTTCGTAAATGTTGGGCATTTTGAGTTATTGCGTAAAATCCAAGATGACCGCCACCAGATTTGTAAACTGCAAATATAAAGGACAAATGATGCCTGATTGTGATTATTTTATACTGAATTTTGGTCTCAATCAAGAAAATTATTCAGCTAACCAGAATGATTCATAGTATCTAAATTTTTATACAATTTCAGTATCTTTTATCCGATTTTCGCTTTTCCAAAATGACTGCCATTGGTAGAAAACAGTGCCTTTCTTTATTATAATCGGCATGCAAAATCAAATCAGTGAAGCCGACAATCTAAAAGGAAAAGAACTGCTAAAAGGAGTAGCAAGCCTTCTGTCCTTCCAAAATTGTAGCATCAAATAATTAATGGTTGCATGCGTAGAATAATCAAATACATTCATGAACAAAGTTGATCCGTGTCCAATAGGATCTGGCCTCAAAACGTATAGTAATAACAGTCGTAGTGAACTATTTCTTACAAGTACTGTCTTAGAGAGAGTGAATGAACAGAAGGAAACTTTAGAATCTACAATAGCAATGATCAGTCATATTTTCGTTTACACGCATTATTACAGACCCACGCATCCACTTACAGAAAATTTAAACTGGGACATAAACGCACACAACCTCAGCACGCCCACACCACAACCACACACCACACACACACACAACACACACACACAAAACCCGCGCGCTCTCTCCTCTCTTCTCTCTTCCTCCTCCTCTTTAAAAAGGGGAGAGAGAGACAAAAGACAACAACAGAGAGATAGACAACAGAGACCGAGAGAGAGGGGAGAGAGGAGAGGGGGGGGGAAGGGGAGATGGGGGGAAAAAGAGAGAGAGAACAGAAAGAGACAACACTAAGTTGGGGGGGGGGGGGGGCTTCGGGATGACAGTGATGTCAACCATGGGGAACAGACAGGTATGGGGGGGGGGGGCATTCGGGAATCCCCCCCAAGGGGAACTAGTTTACCCAAGACGCCCCCGGGAGGGGGGGGGGGGGTTTTTCGGGAGGGGGGCAATCGGGGGTTTTACCCGGGGTTTTCGCTCCCCTTTCGCCTTCCCCCGCCGCATGTTCTGCGGCCCCCGGCTTGCTGCCTCTAGTGCGGGCCGCGCTGAGGGGGGGGGGGGGGGGAGGGGGGGGGGGTGAGGGGGTGGGGGGGGCCCGGGGGGGCGGCATGCGGGTGGGGGGGGCGTGAGACTGGGGGGGGGGGGGGGCGTGTTACTTTTGTACTTTGCATTTTTTTTTCTCTTTCCTTTCCATCTGGTTTTCGTGCCGATCGACGAGGCCACCGCGACAGCAAATAGTTTGAGAGGGGGTGTGCGTGACCCCAGTACCTGATATGTTTTTGATTTTTTAGGGAAAAACCCCTTTCCCCCCTTTTTTTTTTGGTTTTTTTTTTTTTTCTACAACGGTTCGATTTGCTAAACGTGTACAAGTTATGCCTTTTTCCCAAACCCCCCCCCCCCCCCCCCCCCCCCCCCCCTTTGACGCCCCTCCATCACACCCCTTTCTCCCTTTCTCACCCCGCTTAGCAATGTGTGTGTGTGTGTGTGTGCGTGTGTGCGTGCGCGCGCGCCTGTTATAGACTTTAGAGCTTTTGACAGAAGAAAGAAAAAAAAAAAACCCTTCCCACCCGCATTAATCGTCTAGGATGAATTTGAATCGCGCTATTTGTAAGGGTATACTCTTTCCACCTCCCCTAACCCCGCCCTCTCCTCTCTCTCTCTCTCCTCTCTCCACGCCGTGTGAATTTGTCCTAAAAACGCATCGCCCGCTTTCGGTCGTCATAAGACACAAGCAATACCCCTACCTTCCTCTCCACCTACCTCATCCCCCAACCCAACCCACTCTACTGTCTGCTCAATGTGTCACTGTAACCGGATGCTTGGTTAAGGGACCGTTGAAAGGGAAGACCCAGACAGTGCCCCATAATTCTTCCCCATATCACCCCCGCTGCCGCGTCTCTATCGCATTAAACAGCAGTCTTCAAGTGTCCTCGACACAGTTGGAAAAGTCGTCATGAACAGTCTTGAACACGAGTCTGAAGAGGGAACGCTTCAACGAGACATGCGTCCCCCCCCCCCCCCCCCCTCCCCTGACTGGTTTGAACGGCACCTGTCAGTCAAGCACACGCACATTGTGATGCTTGTGCAACATGTGACTCGAACACGTCATGGAACGTTTTGTTTAAATGGGGTCAGTCACACGTGATGTGTAACTTTTTTTTTTTCATTTACCCCCATGGCTTACTGTTCTTGTCTCCACACACACATACACACAACACACACATACACACACAACACACACATACACACAACACACACAGACACACACAGCACACACACATACACACAGACACACACAACACACACACACATACACACACAATCTCCGTCCCATCTCCGACACGGCTTTTTGCTCGATGGAAAACGGATTTTGTTCTCCATGTGATTTCTTCGTGCTCTACTGTCCAAATTTGATATTTTTTACATCCCCAAACTCCAAATAACCTTGCGAAATTTGCTGCACAAGGAGATTAGCCCGACAGTTTTAAATTAACTTAAATGGTCACACACACACACGCACGCACGCACGCACGCACACACACACACACACACACACACACACACACACACACACAACACACACGCACGCACACGCACACTAACACCTACACACTTATTAAAGTACACACAGAACAGAAACAGGACTGCAAGCAATAGCCTGTGCAGTATGCGCGCAGGATACCCCCGCGTCTCGGGAATAATCCTGTCTGTATTCAGAGGATGGCGGTCGGGAAAAGGCGTACTTTACTGCTTTTATTATCAATCTCCCCGTACACTAATTTTTGTGCCAACAGTCTCCCTGTACTTGCTGCTTTTTTTTTTTCTAACAATCTCCCTGTACTTGCTGCTTTTCGCTAACAATCTACCTGCACTTTGCTTTTTACTAACAATTTTCTAGTACTTTACTGCTTTTCACTTACAATCTACCTGCACTTTCTTCCTTTTCACTAACAAATTACCCGGACTTCACTGCTTTTCACGAACAATTACCACACTTGGCCGTTTTTTCACAGACAATTTACCCACATTTTGCTGCTTTTCACTAACAATCCACCCGTACTTTGCCGCTTTCCACTAACAATTTACCACACTTTGCCGCTTTTCACTAACAATTTACCACACTTTGCTGCTTTTCACTAACAATTTACCCACATTTTGCTGCTTTTCACTAACAATCCACTCGCACTTTGCTGCTTTTCACGAACAATCCACCCGCACTTTGCTGCTTTTCACTAACAATCCACCTGCACTTTGCTGCTTTTCACCACTAAATTACCCGTATTTTGCTGCTTTCACCAACAAATTACTTGTACTTTGATGCTTTTCACCAACAATTTACCCGTACTTTGATGCTTTTCACCAACAATTTACCAATACTTTAATGCTTTTAATTTTTAAAAAAAAATTGCCCGCACTTTGCTGCTTTTCACAAACAATCCACCTGTACTTTGCTGCTTTTCACTAAAAGAAGTACTCGCACTTTGCTGCTTTTCACTAACAATCCATCTGTACTTTGCTGCTTTTCACTAAAATAAGTACTCACACTTTGCTGCTTATCCACCCGTGCTCCGTTGCTTTTCACTATAAAAAAAAACCCGTACTTTGCTGCTTTTCACTATAAAAAAAAAACCCGTACTTTGCTGCTTTTCACTATAAAAAAAACCCGTACTTTGCTGCTTTTCACTATAAAAAAAAACCCGTACTTCGCTGCTTTTCACTATAAAAAAACCCGTACTTGCTGCTTTTCACTATAAAAAAAAACCCGTACTTTGCTGCTTTTCACTAATAAAAAAAACCCCGTACTTTGCTGCTTTTCACTATAACAAAAACCGTACTTTGCTGCTTTTCACTATAAAAAAAACCCCGTACTTTGCTGCTTTTCACTATTAAAAAAAACCCCGTACTTTGCTGCTTTTCACTATAAAAAAAACCCGTACTTTGCTGCTTTTCACTAACAATCCTCCTGCAATATGCTGGTTTTTCACTGGAAAAAAATTACCACTACTTGGCTACTTTTTAACTGTTTGTTCATTCTCAGCGTAATTTCTTGCCTTTTTTTTCAAACAATCTCCTCAAGCAACATAAACAGCACGCAATATCACACCTCCCACCCACATCCCAAACACTTGACCATAATAGTGTGTTTTGTGGTAACCGACCAAACAAGTCGTCAACAACTTGAAAAAGGGTTTGTTGTGCATTTCTTTGCCTTGCGCACCATTCTGTGTGTGTGTGTGTGCGTGCGTGCGTGCGTGCCTGCGTGTGTGTGTGTGTGCACTCGTGCGGCGTGTGTGTGTGGTGTGTGTGTGTGTGTGTGTGTGTGTGTGTGGTGTGCGTGCGCGTGCGTGTGTGTGTGCGTGCGCGTGCGTGTGTGCGTGTGTTTTGGCGAGTGTGTGCCCTTTATGTGTGTGTGTGTGTGTGTGTGTGTGTGTGTGTGTGTGTGTGTGTGTGTGTGTGTGCGTGCGTGCGTGCGTGTCCGTGTGTGTCCGTGTGTGCGCGCACGCGTGCGTGCGTGCATACGTGCGTGTGTGTGCGTGTGCGTGCGAGCGTGCGTGCGTGCGTGCGTGCGTGTGTGTTGCATCAAATTACGTTTAGCATCGACGCCTGTATCTCTTTATGTCTGAAAAGCGTAGGAGCGTGGGTGCAAGCGGTGAGCCTAACCTGTGTAACACGCAGGTAGCGACAGACAGCAGTCACTAAGAACACAAGGACAGATGTATACATGGAACTATTTGAAAGGAAGCAATTCATACCACAGAAAGAAACCAAACAGGGTTGGTAAGTTCTTTCAGGAGTGTCAAAGAAAATGCCATGTGCCACGGATTAGGATACGAATATGTTTTTATATCTGAATTTAAAGATAGATTAACAGCAATCCCTAACACAACTGGCATGGGAAAATGACGAGTAATGATGAATATAACTGGTTTTTTCTTTTCTTTTTTATCAGTATTTCAAACAGAATGATATGTTTCATTTGTTACCAACAGATGGCACAGAATGTGTTTGCCAGGCTGAAAATTAAGAACCTTTGGTTTAAATGCGAAAGAAATGGGTTCAGTTTTAAAATGTCTCCTGTCCCCCCCCCCCCCCCCCCCCCCCCCCCCCCCCCCCCCCCCCCCCCCCCCCCCCCCCTTCGAGGTGTGGTCAAGCTCCGGAGCATGAGAGTCATTTCATCTTCGGATGCAGAGACTGCGATAAATTGATTAAATAAAAATAATGTTGAAGTCCAAAGAAGCGTTGAGGAAGGATCTAACCGAAATGTCAACGTCTGACAGTGACACTAAAACTGTATCGCTTGCAAAGTACGTTTCAAAGGCAGGGTCGATGCGGACAAGAAAATGCTTAACGAGTGAGTGCATGAAATGACTTAAAATTGATTATGCATCATCAGTTGAAGTATCTTACGAAGTATTTATCTTAAGAGGCAATACCTTAGCAGTGACTAATGTTATGTTCGAAGGGTTGAAGTAATAGGTGCAATTACCGTTTGTCCCGTGCGCGCGCATGTGTGTAAGTGTGTGTTACGTGTATGTGTGTTACGCAAGTGTGTGTGTGTGTGCGTGTGCGTGTGTGTGTGTGTGCGTGTGTGTGTGTGCGTGTATGTGTGTGCGTGTGCGTGTGTGTGTGGTGTGTGTGTGTGTGTGTGTGTGTGTGTGTGTGGTGTGTGTGTGTGTTGTGTGTGTGTGTGTGTGTGTGTTGTGTGTGTGTGTGTGTGTGTCAGTGTTAATTGTATGTTGTTATCCATGACTTTGCCACCGAAATCAAATTATTGGTGTACCCCCTGTCGCAGAGCCTCTAGAGCTAAAGACAATAAAACATCAAAGTGTCAGAGAGAGAGAGAGAGAGAGAACTCAGAATTTTAATGTACGTCGGCCTTTGGCCACAATACATGGAGGTACCAAATGGAAATGGGAGTGGTGGGGCTGGGGAAGGAGTCAAGGAGATGGGGGCGAGCAAGGAATGAGGAGGGGGGGGGGGGGGTGAAGGGAGGAGGTGAAAAAGATATATATATATTCCACAGTTTCACATTCCACAATCTTGACAGTCTCTTCTAAACATAAATGTGTAGTAGAAATTCTAAATGAACGTATCCTAGCAAACAAAGCTACGCTACATGAGTGAATGATGAAGATCTATATATCATGAAGCACAAAATAAAGTATCAAAGTTATCGAGCCGTAATAATCAGCCAGTCATTTTCGTCTAAAATATAACCTTATTTCTTTTGTTAATCGCATGGAACACATATCTTGAAACATTGTGCCTATGTTTCATACTCGTTGCTTTCAACAGAACATTTACAGGCACTTTCAATGATTCTTTAGAAATTTAGCTCGAAGGTCTATATACAGGCAACAACAAATAAGAAATGATGCTCATTTTCAACTTGACCCTCACAAAATAAACAATTTTATCTTCGACAGATCCACTGTAACCGATGCACATTATTATTCAGAGGAAGCACGTTAAATCTTAACTGAGAAATGGCTACACGAAACAACAGATGTCCATGTCACAAACATACCTTTCTTTTTCAAAAACAGTTTAAATGCTCTGTAAGTGCTATATCTATCCCGATCTCTGATAGTTGCGTTCCACTCTGAATAAAGAGATCGACAATTCTTTGTTTAACAAATCAAAAACTGTTTAACATCACCAACTCCTTGTTGCAACCAAACAATACTGAATCCCGTTTCAACACAAAGTTTCTCTTACCTTTGAAACCCAACAGTTTTGCCAGCTCTGTCTAATTCAAGCAACATCATGTAAGATTCATGTGGCAGTCTTTCAGCACCATATGCAACAATTTAAACCAAAATCTTAAACATGCAACGTAAGAATTAACATACAGAGGGTATCTTCCAAGACTCCATATACCATCTTATTAGGAGTTCTAACTTGGAACACCCATAAACCTTTTACATGCCATTAAATGTACTTTTTCTATATGATCCAGTCTATTTAACCCCCACACTTCTGATGAGTATAATAGTATTGGCTGAATCTTTACATCAAAAATTTTTTAAAAGGTAATTGAACTCATTTCCTTATACTTTTGGAAAACCCTGCACAGCTGTAAAACGCTTTCTTTCCTTTTGTTGCCAAATGCATTGTGCCTTTTCTAGCACTAATCATAGTTGTGAAATTAAACCCTAAATAACAATAACTATTTACCACCTCTAGTCTTGTACCATCATAGAACCATTTTTTCATGCTTTCCCAGAATCCCCCTTTCTGAATACCATAACTTTTTGTTTTTTCGATATTTACATATAACTTCATGTTATTGCAACATGTGTGTAAAATATTCAGTTGATTCTGTAGACCAGTAGGGAAGTTGACAGCAGTACAACATCATCTGCGAACAATAATATAAATAACTCCATAAATACCCGTAACAGCTGCACACCATGTTTACCCTTTTCTTCTATGTGAGTTGCCAACTGGTTAATAAACATTGAAAATAATGTGGGGCTCAAAACACATCCTTGTCTTACTCCTATTGGGCAATCAAACATTTCAGAAAATTCATGATTGATCGAACACACGACAATAATGAATTGTACATTGCTTTGAGAGACGCCAAAAATTTCCCTTTCACATTTGTTTTTTATACATTCCAAAAGTTTGTGATGACGCACAGAGTCGAAAGCCTTTCTAAAATCAACGAAAGCAACATATAGTTTTGTACCTTTCTTAGTCATA
The DNA here is from genome assembly GCA_018398815.1 of Conus ventricosus. Classification (NCBI taxonomy): domain Eukaryota; kingdom Metazoa; phylum Mollusca; class Gastropoda; order Neogastropoda; family Conidae; genus Conus; species Conus ventricosus. The sequence continues at coordinate 43,448,377 of CM031620.1, forward strand.
CATTTCGGATAGCAGCATACACTGTAAAAATATGATCAACAGTAGAGTGGTTTCTTCGAAATCCTGCCTGATTTTCTGAAATAAAGTTATTGTTTTCTAACCATGGTGTACAGTCTTGTGTTTAATATTGATGTAAACACTTAGATATGATGCTCAGCAAAGAAACTCCTCTATAATTATCAGTATCATCGGGTTGCCTTTCTTAAATACTGGTATGATGATAGATTTCGTCCACTCACGAGGATAAACTCCTTTATCAAAAACGGTATTAAAACAGTTTTGTCAGAAATTTAGTACAGCTGGACCTCCAGATTTTAAACATTTCTGCGGAAACATCGTCTATTCCGCTAGCTTTATTTTCTGAGTTTAGAAATAGCTTGAATGACTTCATCTTCTGAAATAAACCGATTCAAAACATGGTCCGATTCTTCGGACAGATCGATTTCAATATCAAACTGCTCATCGTATTCCCGCCGCTGCTCTGAAAAACACTCTTGAAATGCTTGAACCAGTCATCTATGCCGATACTGCTATCATTTTATCATTCTGCCAGCATCCCATTTTCCTTAAATGTCTCCAAAATTGCGACGAGTTGCCAGTTTCATTTGCTAACATATCTGCTTGCTGTTTTCTAAACGCTTGACTTTTCACTTTTAGTAAGTATCTGTAGCTCTTCCTTGCTTTTACGTACGGTATTCTGTCTTTTCCTTTTCGAGTTCTTCTGAAATAGTTTAATTTACTCCTACTTTCCTTTTTTGCTGCCTGACACTCTCATCAAACCATTCTGACCTTTTATTTCCATTGACCGTGAACGATTTTAACATGCATTGACTGCATCTTTTAAACACTTCACAAAATTATCAAGAGCGCAGTCCTATGTCTATATCCAAGGTTTGCATAGCCAGCATTAGTCGGTTTTGAATATCATAAGTTTCCAACAGTTTTATAAAATCACCCTCGTATTTTTCATTCCAAATAATTTTTTCTGAAATTATACGGTGATTTGGTTTGGAATTTCAATATTCTCATGAATGTTATCATCCCTCTTCATCTTCACAAGCACTGGAGATGGTCAGATTCAGTTAGCTTTCAACATCTAGAGATACAAAATATGACGGACGAAAGTAAGTCGTAGGATACAATAAAATAATCGACCGTACTTACTCCAGAAGATCCAATATACGTGCAGCTATCGTCAGAGTCTCTCTGGTCGAGTCCATTAAAAATGATACATTCAAACATGTTACATAACTCCAATTAATTGCTCTCCAAAAGAGTTCTTTTGTTTATCTTGAGACCGCCTTGGAAACTGTTATCATCTGGAAAATCTGTCTCATCAAAGTCATTGTCATCACCATGAAAAATGTAATTTTGGGATGAAGTTCTTGCATTAAAATCTCCAGTTACAAACATTGAAAAGTCACCACATAATTCATGCAAATCAATTATACATTCCTCTAACAATTCCATGCCATATCCGTCCTTTGAAATTTCCAGTATGGTGAATCATTCGGGGTATATAAGAACATATTAACATGATATCTTTTTTCTGTAGAAACAAGTCCTTCTTTAGCTTCACAGCAACAGTGTTTTTGACTTTCACTTCAATCCGTTCAACATAATCAGCAAAACATTTCTTGATCATAACAATAACACCTCCCGAGTATCTCCCTTGGTGAGACAATTTTTGAGCTTTGGATGTGAATATAATAAAAGTCCTTGAAAAGAGATGATTCAAAGTCAGTAGCTATGAAAGTCTCAGTTAGGCAGACGAAATCATGGAAAATGATGAAATTAATTAAATGGGAGTTGTCCAAGTTTTGTAAAAGCCCATTAACATTGTAATTTAGGAATTTAACTTCTGTGTTATCTACACTATTTACAACGAGCTTGTGCTGGGACTTAATAGTTCACCATGTGTTCGATTTGCAGCACCTGTGACACTAATGTCCCCGAGTCTTTAATGATGCTTAACTGGTATTGTGGCCTGGCCGAATCCCTATTTTTGAGCACCTGATGTTTCTGCACCGACTTTGGTCTTTGGTTTAGCCCGCGAAGGCCTGTCTATTGATTTTTGTCTGTCACCTGACTGAACTTTTCTAAAAGAATCCACATACTACTTTGGCTGTTGGATCTCTCTAGAGTCTTTTGCTAGTATTGCTGCCTACTCTTGAGGCAGAAGCATTGCGTTTTGAACGTATAATCACGAGCTGGAGGTTGTATCTGTTTGTCTTTGCTCGTTACGTCGTTGACTACTTATCAACGGTCTGCTGTTTTGCTTATCAGTGGTATGTCGTAGTCATATCTTGTCCGAGCATATTCTCGTGGCCTTAATGTCATCACGTCTTGTCTAACATTGTCTGTGTCCACATCCGGTTGGCGAACATTTGCGCAAAATTATCCATTGTATTTCTTCCCCTTAGTGCGTCATCCTGCGTCGGGCAATGGCTGCGCACGCTCTTTTTCAGCTGCCAACTCTTTGGGTCATGTCCAGCATCCATATCAGTACCTGTGTCATCGTCAGTTTTGTCGCTAGTTTCTGTAATATTCCTGTCAATACTAAATATCGCCAAGACTACGTCGCGTTTCCGTCACCCTGACACTGTCCTGGCCATCAGCGTTTCCTGAATGTTGTCTCCAGTAATGTGAATCACGTCTGTGGGCCTGTTTTCCACCACACACATTGAGTCTGTTGAAACTTTGTTCCTCACAGACGTCAGCTGACTTTTGCCATCACTGGACCCCTCTTCACACAGTTCTGATGAAGTCGGCCTTGAAGTTTCAGACCTTTTGGAGTAGTCTTTCACCATAACAGTCCTTTTGTGTTCTAAAATTTGGCGTTCATGTCGTGGTCTATACTGTTTGCAACATCACTGTAGGACCGTGTTCCTGGAACAACTGGTATAGAGGTATGTGTATCTGGATTCCGGCGTCGAGAGTTCTCTCCTCTCGGACTGCCACTCCATCTGTTGCCGAACGTCTGATGCCTGAGCGGCGTTCCTTGACGTCATTGTTCTCGTAGGAATCTTGCTGTTTAAGCGAAGACTGAACCCGTTGTGTGTGCCTTCGCTGTTTCTGCTGTAGCCATTTCTGTTGCTGTTCTGCATGAGGGGACAGTCTCCTCAGTTCCTCTGGAAACAGAAGTATGGCGCCATTCATGTCTGACGTCCATAGAGGAAGCATCTTGCCGTCTGTCCTTAACATACAGTTTGCCGTTTGTGAATGTAGGCGATCTTGCCGAGTCCGCAATGGAACTCTACCATTTCCCTTTGCCGCGTCGTCAGGTCGGAGGCCACTCGTAGCCACTTCCTCACAGGTTGTCTCTGAGGTCTTTATCACCAAGCACCGCCTCTTGTCCGACCACCGACAAAACTGGATAAGAATGGGCCGGGGATCACTACTGTGTGGACGTGGCCTGCCAACACGGAAGCTCTGACAATATCATCTTGGCCGCCAGACAGGCGAACGCGCATGTTCGTTCAACACATGATTACTGTTTGTGAAGTTAGGTATTCATCCTCCCAGTCTGTTTCTTTGACATTGATGAATCGCACATTGCATGCCTTTGCGTCCTGTTCGGGCGGATTCCTGCTTTCTTTCTAGATGCTCTAGTCTGTCCAAAATGTTCGCACTGTCTTCTTTCAGTTCACTAATGTCTTCAGCACTTTTGACAACGGTATCTTTCAGTTTATTAACTTCTGTAAGAAAGCGTCCAATAGTATTCTCGAGAGAACAAAATCTTTCATCAATATTTGACTTTATAGTTGCTGAATGCATGAGTAAGCCATGCTGCATCTGTGTCAAACGCCAATCCATCAATTGCAGTAAATTGCTTGGGGAGGAACAGGGGAACCTTCGGACATCTTTTTCAGGCGCCTGTGATGTAACCTGATGCACCCGACTGACTTTCACTTACTGGTACACGTGCACCGCTCGTTCAAATCAAAGACCAAGAGTTCAGATAAACGACACAACGAAACGCGGTGACACTGAGCACGTGCAATCCGACACTTGCGATCCGACACTTGCGATCCTGTAGGGTGGGCGTGGAACTGTGTGAACCACGAACGACGTTAACATCGGAAAAAATATGGTCTCTTCCTTGACATTTGTAATTAAGAAAATGATAATTACGAGACATCCACTGACCTTTTCGTTCATCTAATTACACATTCTAATGCACAGACACTTCATACAAAAATCCCGACGATCACAATCTTCGATCCGACACAATTCACTGTCGTTAGGAGAGCGTTCTTCGTACGTCTCAGTGCAACACAATGCTACACAACAAGCCGAGAGAGAGAGAGAGAGAGAGAGAGAGAGAGAGAGAGGAGAACTGAGAGGGGGGAGGGTGAACTGAGAGGGGAAGGGTGAACAGATAATACCATAATGGCGCATGCTGACATTAGCTTTTCACAAGACAAATGTCAATAAGATACATTAGACAAAATGCTAGCAAATGGAGAGGAAAAAAAAACCCGGTGCATTCGTTCAATAGCTGATGTTAATAAAGAGCTTTGACTGAAAAGATCATGAAACAGACAGGCAGTATTACGTTCACGAGTTCGAATGTGTGCATAAGCCCCATGGATCCATGCGCGCACACAAAAGTAATAACCGTAGATAATTATGAATATGTCAATTAATAGCATAAAACCGTATTGCTCACTTTGCCGGTTTCAAATTTTCCTAACAACCTGTGCGACTTAAAATTCTGTGACAATGATCACTCTGAAAAGCTTTGGGGTATATGATCAGTTTATGATGTTTTTGTTTTATTCCGTTTTGTTTTGTAAGTCAAAGATATGGAAACATGAACGCTGTATTTGAGGCAGTTCATAGAGCAAGGAAGCAATTTTTTTTTCTGTCAACTATTATGTTCTTCGGACCAGAGAGAGAGAGAGAGAGAGAGAGAGAAGAGAGAGAGAGACAGACAGACAGAGAGACAGAGAGAGACAGACGAGACAGACAGAGAGAGCTATGACAAGATAGACAGAGATAGACTAGACATTGACACGATCGTTTATTGAATAAGCCACGGCCCTTACAATGAGAGATAAAACTCAGCTAAAAATATTCTTGAAATCAAACAGAGAAATTTAATTAATTTGAAGATTTAAATCAAAATCTAATTAATTGAAGATTTAAATCAAACTGGTTTTTTTTCCGTTTGTTTTGTTTGTTTTTAATTGTCTGTACGAACCATTTCTGCCATGCATGTTTGTCCGTTTATCATCGTTATGTCTGTTTTCAATTGCACTTCAGCGTTTAGGATCACACCTGAAATGAATATAAAAATTTAGCCAAATCAGTGAAATCGTATTTTCCCCCATGTAAGTTGCAGTTAAAAGCAAAACAAAAAAGAAAGAAATGACACATTCAGTCACAATCATTATCTTCGTTGTTGTGATTATTTTTTGTAGTTGCTGTCGGTGTTGGTGTGTTATAATTATCGACAAAACCCGAGGGTTTTGAGGGGGTTGTTCGTTTTACTTTTCTTTTTCTTTTTTCGTGCCAGCATCCTGGTGGCCAGAGATCGAGAAAAAAAAATGCTTCAATCAAATACATATTTATTCTACAACAGCCGATCACTATCATGTCGTCTTCATTTCTTGCATTATTGCCCTGCCCCAGTGACTTCATGGTCTACAGTATGCGCTGGGGCCCTGAGCGGTTCAAAGTCTTATCTCAGTTGACATGTGTTTGATCATTTGTGTCTGTTTGGAAAGGCCCAGTATGAGTTTGCCCCAGTCTTTAGGAGTCTTCGCAGTGTTGGCCTTGAGATTATTCTTGCTCTTCCCTTAAGTCTGGATGTGCAGCCACTTCCTCTCTTGATGTTCAGATCTGAAAGATGGTCTAGGTATAGTGGCTTTGCTCTTGTTTGCTTAACTGATTCTTCAGATTTCTTATCACATCAGATCAGCCACGCTGTAATCCAGTTCTTATCGTTGCCTTGCCAGCCAGTGTGTCTGCTCTCCTCGTTTCCTTTAACTCCAGCATGTTCAGGGCAGTACATCCATACGAGTCTCTCCAATGGAAAGCTGCGCATTAGTTCATTCCAAGCAGGGTTTCCCATTCCACTTTTCACTTTCTGAAGAAGGTTCATGAGTCGGTCAGTATCATGGCTTGTTGAGTTTGAAATCGGCTTGTGAATGAAAGCCAGTGGAGTGCTTGTGTCACTGCTTCAACCTCCATTGTTAGACTTGAAGTTGTTAAACTGCGCGTTTATTGTCTTTCGTAGAAACTTGCACAAAAGAAAGTTACCGTTAGGCAATGTTCGTGATTTGCCAGCCACCGAGACTTTTAATACAAATTATGCATAAGATTTACCACCCCTTTCACAATATTTCGGGAGAATAAACGTACAAATATCCGAAAAGAACTCTAACCTCCCATTTTGTCCATGTTCCTTTCCCTACTTTTATAACCTACTTATAACTCTGTGCAAATCTTCTACGTTATTTAAAAATAAACACATATAAAACTTGATTGAAAATGCTTTTAATATACGTAAAATAGCGCACCATGTGTGTTTTACACAGCTATTGAACTGAGTAGGACTTTGAAATTTAGACATCGGATTTAGAGCTTGTACTGTCATACACCAACTTTATTTGATTTTTAACAAGGATAAATATACGCGTGATCTGAATCGAGTTCACTCAGTCAGCAACAGCATCGCTGAGGAAGATGGCCGATGGCTATCCAAAGCTACGAGTGAGTAGTGTATTTTCTTCTGTTGGGAGACTTCGTATAATTCTAGGCAGCAATAGAAATATACTTACTATAATGCATCGAGCACAAATTTTACTCAATAACTCATTAGCAAAGTTCAGTACTTGTAAGTACCTGGGTCAATGTGCTTGTGATCGTATGGTGAATATGAACTGGCGCCGCTATCTGTTCCAGTGTGATGAACGTGTAATAGCACATACATAGTGATAACACGGCCTTTCGGGTTTGTTTGTTTGTTTTTTAATCAACACCTTCCTGTGAATCAGTACCTTGACTTCAGACTTTATGTATCTCTATCTTTTGATCCATCTATGTTATTCAACATATCTTCGTGGGTCTCGCAGACCCATGCCCATTGAAGAGGTAGTTTCCTACCCGTGTCTGCGGTCTCACAGACTCATACTTGTTGAGACAGCGTAGCGCGTGCTTCTGCTTTTTTTTTTTCGTCGGCCTCGGTTTGTTAGTGTGTTTTTGTTTGTTTTGTTTGTTTGTTCGTTTGTTTTTGTTAGAGATTTCATTTCTTTCAATCTATGTTCCTGTTGACTACTTTCGATCGTCAAAAGTCATTTCCTTTCTTTCAGTTCAAAATTCTGTTCATGTATTTCAATGAACCTGAAAAACAAAGCCGAGTCCAGAACTGCTCGTCACTCGGCGTTTGAGTGAAGAAGAAAACATTAATGCGGCATTCAAAGACCAACAATACACGTTTATTATTATCATTCAGCAATGTCGGCGTTTTTGTTTTTGTTGTTGTTTCTTTTTTGTTTCGCTTTTTTTTAAAATTTATATCATGAGGACATTATCTGGATTTTTGTGGTTTATGTTCTCCATGTCGGTTTCTCTCCCATCTTTATTTCGGTCCTCTATAAATCGATATGCATACGTAAGTATCGTTTTGATGAATTCAAAGTGAAGTCACACTTCGCATCAAAGCGGATGGAGATCGATTGATGATCCGCGCTGCTTGGTCTGTAAAGTAGACAAATGTCAGGGCAGACAAGCACGCTGTTCTCTCCAGCAGTGTAATCGTGACATTTCAATACTCATACCGTGCCTCGTTTACTCTCTCCGCCCTCAAAACAATCGTAGGGATACTTCCTCTTAAACTGCTTTTTAAACCGCACCGGTGCCATCGAAGCAAATGTGACTACAGGATATAAACACAGAGGCATCTCATGCCTGAAAATGATCAAAAGTGTGGGCCGTATAAACAAACATTAAAAGAAAAAGCGTGTGTAGCGGAACTAGTTTGTGTTTAAGGTATGCAATATAACCAGGTACATACTTGTGCCCTTAAGCGAAATCTCTGACGCATAACTTTCTCTAACGCTTGTTTGTCCGACCTCCATCCCGAGTTTTTCCCCAGCTGTTGTTTGTTTGTTTTTTGTTGTTGTTTGTTTTGTTTTTTTCTTTTCTTATTCCCCGTTTTCTTCTGTAACAAGTCAAATCCGCCCACCCATTTCCACTCGTCTTCCTTTTTTTTCAGCTGGAAAAGAAATGGAAACCACACACACACACACACACACACACTCACACTCATTCCTCGTGGACATATTTCAAAGAGGTACATATACCAAACCTCAATAGTAATTGTGGACGCAAGGTATTTAGTCAGCCAATTTATGAGAATTACTTTGTTTTAATTCAGTAGCAAATGAACACTAAAAATTCATTTCTTTTCCGAACAACATACTTTGTGCGTTTGTTAAATTTGGGCCGGAGTTAGAATATAACATACTTTGTGCGTTTTATTAACTTTGGGCCGGAGTTAGAATATAACACACTTTGTGCGTTTTGTTAAATTTGGGCCGGAGGTAGATATCCTTTGTGCGTTTTGTTGAATTTGGGCCGGAGTTAGAATACAACACACTTTGTGCGTTTTTGTTAACTTTGGGCTGGAGTTAGAATATAACACACTTTGTGCGTTTTGTTAAATTTGGGCCGGAGGTAATATAATATCCTTTGTGCGTTTTGCTGAATTTGGGCCGGAGTTAGAATACAACACACTTTGTGCGTTTTTGTTAACTTTGGGCCGGAGTTAGAATAAGACACTTTGGCCGAAGTTCGAGTCGATGAAACAAGGCTAGAAGTGTCTCGATTTCTTTCTTCGTTGATCATTTGCAAACATGATGTAGAGGTTCAGCTTTTTTGAAGGGGAAAAATGGATATTTCGGCAGAAGCCGTTCCTGTCAACTTTCTCGTTCGTCCACTTTCTGGCCATGCTCTGCCCAAATCCTTCATTTAGCTCTTGCCCCAACCTGCCTCTCTTCTTTCAGCCCCTAAGTGAACGAATTCGTGTGTATGATAATGTTCGCTTGCTTACACGAGTGTGTGTGTGTGTGTGTGTGTGTATGTGCGTGCGTGCGTGCGTGTGTGTGTGTGTGTGTGTGTGTGTGTGTGTGTGTGTGTGTGTGTGTGTGTGTGGTGTGTGTGTGTGTGTGCGCGCGCGCGCGCGCGCACACATGTATGTGTGTGTGTGCGTGTGTGTGTGCGTGCGTGCGCGCGCGCACATGCATGTGTGTGCATGTATGTGTGTGCATGCGTGCGTGTGTCTGTGTGCGTGCGTGCGTGTGCGTGCGTGCGTGCATGTGCGTATGTGTGTTTGTGTGGATGTGCGTGTGTGCGCGCGAGCGTGCGTGCATGCGGGCGCGTGCATTTAAAAGAGAAGAGAGAGAGAGAGAGAGAGAGAGAGAGAGAGAGAGAGAATCCCGCTCAGTGCGAACCTCAACTATCACTTTTGTGAAATTCATAGAATAATGAAGGGTGAGTGAAGAACACAACAACAGTTGTCACTATAGGAAAAGTCTTTTTCCGACAATGAAATTGAATACTGCCCTCCTTATATCAGTGTCAACAATAGTTGTCACTATAGGAAAAGTCTTTTTCCGACAGTGAAATTGAATACTGCCCTCCTTATATCGGTGTCAACAATAGTTGTCACTATAGGAAAAGCGTTTTCTCGACAGTGAAATTGAATACTGCCCTCCTTATATCAAGTGTCAACAATAGTTGTCACTATAGGAAAAGCCTTTTCTCGACAGTGAAATTGAATACTGCCCTCCTTATATCAAGTGTCAACAATAGTTGTCACTATAGGAAAAGCCTTTTCTCGACAGTGAAATTAAATACTGCCCTCTTTATCAGTGTCACATTGCATTCAAAGGAATAGCCGATTCCCTTTTCTTGAATTTGCTATACCACAGTTGCAGATTTTCTTCTCTAGCAAGACCCACTTTATGAAATATATCGAGTTTCAGGAAAGTAAGTGCGAGTGATCCTGAACGAGCGCTGCAGGAGCAAAGCCACCAAGACTGGCACCACAAAGTTGGGAGAGGTCACCGAAGAAAGAGAAAGACGGGCCGAAATAAGACTACCCCCCCTCTAAACACTAAGAACATTACCTTCTGCAGAGCAAAGAACCAACGCCAAAACCCAAGCAGACACCAGCAGCTTCATAATTCAGCTTTGTCCCGTCTGTGTTCGGCTCCGGATAATGGTCTGCTGTTGCTTTTTTTTTTCTTCTTCTTCTTCTGTTGACGAACCACCGCCCACGCTGCGTTTCCTGCTGCGATCTTCTCTCGTGTGAGCTGGTAAGAGCCCCGTTTCAAAATAAATACTCTGCACAGCGTTAACATTTTTTTTTTCTATTTTCTTCTTCTCCTTCTCCTCTTCAAAGCGAGGGCGAACTTCCCGAATGGAAATAACCAATCGAATCGACATTTGCAGATCGTGTGTTTGGCAAGTGGGCTTTTGAAGCGAGCTCTGGTGTATTATAGCGAGTGACGTGCGAGTGCGGGTTTAGGGTATGTGCGACCCTCGCTCTACCCCCTTTGTCCCCTTCTCTGGAATCGTGTGCATGGAACCCCACAGCACAGTTCTTGTATGGTGCTGACTGAGTATCATCTTTAGCTTCTTTTGATCCGGTTGGATTTATTGATGATCAAATCGGCTGTTTTCATTGGCCGTTAGATGGACCGGATTTGATGGTCGTTTGGACGGTTGGGCGCTTTGAGTTTATGGATTCATTAATAATGAGTTACGTTGAATCATTTATCGTGGGGACAGGATCGCATTTTCCGGATCGTAGGTCGTAAACGGACTGGTGGTAAACCGATACACGGAATTCCTTGATAGTTTCACAAGAATGTAAGGTTATCTGGTCTTCGGAATCATCGATTTGTGACGGGTTAAGACATTGAAACTAAACGGTATAGTCTGAACGAGACCGGCCGCCGGTATGGCCGGGTTATCGTTATCTGCGATGCTATGATTTTTCATTTTCCACCGATGCAGATGTATCTGTTTCAAAATACCTACAAGACAAAAAAGTTAGTTCACATCTTACCGTCAGAAAACACTTTTGCACAGACAGCTGGGAATAAAATGACCAAGTGTACTTACTTCTTTTCCAACTTAAAAAAAATTCCTAACTTCTTTCATTAGCTTATTTTGTCTTCTCTGACGTGTTTATTTCAGATTTTTTTTTAAAACCCTACCCGCACCTTCGGTGTGTCTTTTACTTCTTTGTTTCAGACAAGACTGGT
>CM031620.1:43464658-43477158 GCA_018398815.1 Conus ventricosus
CCCCCCCCCCCCCCCTCCACTCCTGTCATGCCCTGAAATCTTCACTCCTGGTTCGCCCACTCATATCACGCCCTGAAATTCGCGCTTCTTATAACCTTAAACCTGTGCACCTACACTATGCCTACCCATGTCACGCCTGCCCTACCCTACTTCCACCTAACAGGCCTACCCATGTCACGCCTGCCCTACCCTACTTCCACCTAACATCATGATCTAAAATCTGCGCCCCTCGAACCCAGACCCATGTCACGCCCCGAAATCCACACGCACACACCCATTCCCCCTCCTTTACCTCCACTCAATTCAGGCGTGGAAATCACCATCCCCCATATTTCCACTGATGTCATGCCCTGATTTCTGCGCACCCCCTCTCCTCCCTGTTTATTCCATACCCCAACCTACGTCATGATCTAAAATACGCACCACACATGTGCAGTTCCAAAACCCGCGCTCCTTGTGCTCTCAACCATGTTACATCCTGCATCCATACCCACCTCACCTGCTCAATCACCCATGTCACGTCCTACAACCTCACCTCTCTGCCTTCACCCCCTCCATTTGCCCATCCTTGTCACCCTGCATCCGTTCTCCTCTCACCACCCATCCCCGAACGCCCATCCAGGTCACACACGTTCGCATCTCCCATATTCACATCTATGTCACGCCCTGAAATCTACGCTCACCTCCATCCCAGCACCCAACGTGTGCCATGATATCAAAACCGCGCCCCCTATCCCCACCCATGTCAAGCCCCGAAATCCGCGCCCACTGTATTCCCAATCTGTGTCGCGACTGCCGAACCCCTACCCATGCCATGCACTATCTGCGTTTCGATGCATGAAACCATGTCGTATGTAGCATCCGAGACCCCGTACCTATGGCATATCCTGCATCCACGTCTCCTGTACCCCCCACACGTCATACATTTCAATTGCTTATGTCCACCCCCTTCCACGTACGCCCATATACGTCGGACCCCGAGTCCGGGTTTTTAACATCCTCCCCATTCCTTCCCCAGTTTGGTAGGAGGGAGCGCATAGGCAAGGCGTGACATGGATGGACAACTACGCCCTCCCATGTACATTAACGCCCCTCATCCCCCACCGTTCTTTTTCACACGTTGAATCCACTCCACCCCAGCCCCTCCAGTTGACCCTAATATACCATCCATGTCACGCCCTGCTATGCCTTTCCTCTTCCCCATTATGCCCACCCATGTGCAACAACGCCCCCCCCCCCCCTCCCTCCCTGCCTGTCCATTTCACATGCTGCATCCACTCCACGCCTCTCCCCTCCAGTTCGCCCAGCCACGTCACGCCCTTCATCCACATCCCTCTGCCCCAGTACACCAACCATGTCATGCCTTTCATCTGGAGTCCCTCTTCCCCAATTCGCCCAACCACGTCACGCTTTGCATCCGTGCCGCCTCTTCCCCACCACGCCCACCCATGTCAAGCCTTTCATCCGTGCCCCCTCTTCCCCAATATGCCCACCCACGTCTTGCCCCCCCCCCCCCCCCCCCCCCCCCCACATTCCACTCATACGTCCATTCATTTCATATATTTTGCTGCATATGCTTCACGCCACCACAATCCAGTTCGTCTGTCCATGTCGTGTCCTTCATCCACGTCCCTTTGCTACATCCCTCACATCTGCCCTTCATCTGCGCCTCCCCTGCCCCAATACGCCCACCCATGTCATCCCCCCCCCCCCCCCCCTTATACGTCAATTCATTCTTCATGGTGCATCCACTCCCCTTCCCCATCTAGTTCGCCCAGCCACGTCATGCCCTTTATTCACGCCCACTCTGCCCACCCATGTCACACCCTTCAAACACCCCCCTCCCCATCCTGTCCAATACACCCACACACGTCACGCCCTTCGTCCATGCCCCCTTTGCCCGAGTACGCCCACCTACTTCACGACGTTTTATCTGCACCCTGTCTGCCCCAATGCACCCACACACGTCACGCCATGCATCCAAGCCCCCCCCCCCCCCCCCCCCCACCCCCCCCCCCCCCCCCTCTGTCACACGCTCCATTCCCGCACCTCTGCCCCGTTACGCCCATCCGTGTCACGCCCTTCATTCGCATCCCCTTTCCCTAATACACCCACTCACATCACTCCCTTCATCCGCGCCCCCTCTGCCCCATTACGCCCACCTACGTCACACCTCATCTGCGCCCTCTATGCTCAATCAGCCCACCCCTGTCACACCCTTCATCTATGCCCCATCTGCCCCAATACACCCCCCCCCCCCCTATGTCACGTTCTTCAACCGCGCCCCCTCTGCACCAATACACTTACCATGTCACGTCCTTCATTCCTTCCTCCTCTGCCCCAATACACTCACCCACCTCACGCCTGTCATCCACGCCTCCTTTGCCCCAGAACGCCCATTCATGCCACGCCCTTCATCTGCGCAACGTCTGCTCAATACGCCCACCCACGTCACGCCCTTCATCTACTGCTCGTCTGCTCCAAGACACCCATGCCACGCCCTTCACCCACACCCCCACTGCCCCTATGCACCCCACCATATAACGCCCTTCAGGTGAGCCCCGTCTGTCCTGATACGCCCTTCTACGTCACACCCTCCATCCGCACCCCCTCTGCCTAATACGTCTCACCATGTTACGGCCTGCATCCATGCCCCATCTGCCCTGATACACTCGCCATGTCAGGTCCTGCATCTGCTACTGTCTGTCTCGATACACCCACGTCACGATCTTTATCCACGCCCCCTCTGCCCCAATACATCCACCATGTCACGACCCTTACCCACGCCCCCTCTGCCCCAATACACCCACTATGTCACGACCTTTATCCACGCCTCCTCTGCCCCAATACACCCACTATGTCACGACCTTTATCCATGCTCACTGCTCCAATACACCCACTATGTCACGACCCTTATCCACGCCCCCTCTGCCCCAATACACCCACTATGTCACGACCTTTATCCACGCCCCCTCTGCCCCAATACACCCACTATGTCACGACCTTTATCCACGCCCCCTCTGCCCCAATACACCCACTATGTCACGACCTTTATCCACGCCCCCTCTGCCCCAATACACCCACTTGTTCACGACCTTTGTCTACGCTCCCTTTGCTCAATACGCCTACCCGACCAGCCGCCGTGGCGAAGTGGTTAGCGTCGCGGACTCCCGGCTGGGAGGTCGTGGGTTCGAATCCCATCAGAGTCATGTGGGTATTGCTACCCCGACCGGCTCCTACCCAGAGTTGAGTTTGCTGCGGACTCAGTTGGGAAGACTGGGACCACACAGTCGAGTTTCATCCACTTAATGGATGCGTTTCTGAAAGTGTTGCTCAAATTACCTGACCAACACTGCAGGTGCCTGTATCTCTCGGGCCTGGTTGACGCCGGGATATATTATGAAAGGAAGCGTAGAGTACAGCCCTGTCATGTAGTCTCAGACCGAAATGGAAATCCGTAGCATCATCTCAATCATCCTCATTCTCATCGATCAGCATAAAAAAAAGTCGCCGGTTCTGTGGCTCTTCATGCCCTGCTCTCATGGTGACCTCAATTTCGACATCCTCTCCACGTCTGTGGTCTTGGTTTGGTTCCGTCGGGGTCACCGGTATCGGCGAGTCCATGGGGGGCTGTCGTTGGACAGACGTGGTGGCGCCCTCCGGAGGGAGAGCTCACTCACGTCGGCTCCGCGACTAAGCAATTATTGTCGTCAGTAGGGGGCTTAGTAGGTGGTGTCCTGCGTATGGTAGCTCAGAACAGTCGCCACTGAACACCACCGAAGTGACTCGGCAGCAGTGCAGCGTCTCCTCCGGTGGGTTGCCTCTTGACGACTTGACATTGACTGCTCCCTCTGGACTGCCGGTGCCGGGGCTGCAGAGGGGCCGACCGGGCTGTGGCTGTGGACGGGGTGTCGGAATGAGCGGCGTGGGTGCACTGCCTCTGAGGTAGCGCAGAGGCTGGGACAGCAACAAAAAAAAAGCCTACCCACATCATGCCCTGCATACATGCCCCCCCCCCCCTCCCCCAGCCCCAGTATGCCCACCCCCATCAAGTCCTTCATCCGCACCCACTCTGCCCCGATGTGCCCATTCACGCCATGCGCACGCACGCACGCACGCACACACACACACACACACACACACACACACACACGCACACACACACACGCACACACACATACGCACACACATCCCCCTCCTTTACAACCACTCTGCTCAGGAGCGGAAATCCGCACTCCCACTCATGTCAAGCCCGGACTTCAGCGCATGGATGACTGAACGAAAGTCTGACCGAATGAAGGAATGAACGACCGACTAAACGAATGAATTATTGAACGACCGATTGGACGAGTGAACGAATGACTAAACCGACAGAACGAATGAATGACTGAACGACCGACTGACCGAATGAATGACTAATCGACGATTGACTGAACGATCGACAAACCTAATGAATGACCGACTGAACAAATAAATGACTGAACGAGCGACCTACCAAACAAATGAACGAAGGAATGACTGAACGACCGACTGACCGATAGAACGAATGACTGACTGAACGACAAACTGAACGAATGAATGAATGAACGACCGACTGACCGAATGAATGAATGAACGACCGACTGACCGAATGAATGAATGAACGGGCGACCGATTGCACAAACTAATGACTAAGCAACCGATTGAATGAATGAGTGACTGAACGACCGACTGACTGATTAAATGACTGAATGACCGACTGAACGAATGGAGTGACGGAACGACTGACTGACCGAACAAATGCACGAACAAATGACCGAACAACCGACTGAACGAATGGATGACCGAACGGGACCGAGTGAACGAATGAATGACTGAAAGAGCGACCAATCGAAAACAGTCTGTAAACGACTGACTGACCGAATGAATGAATGAACGACCGACTGCCCGAATGAATGACTGAACGACTGACTGACCGAATGAATGACTGAACGACCGACCGACCGAATGAATGACTGAACGACCGACCGACCGAATGAATGACTGAAACGACCGACCGACCGAATGAATGAATGAAACGACCGACCGACCGAATGAAAGACTGAACGACCGACTGCCCGAATGAATGAACGAACGACCGACCGACCGAATGAATGACTGAACGACCGACTGCCCGAATGAATGAATGAATGAACGACCGACCGACCGAATGAATGACTGAACGACCGACCGACCGAATGAATGACTGAACGACCGACCGACCGAATGAATGAATGAACGACCGACCGACCGAATGAACGACTGAACGACCGACTGCCCGAATGAACGACTGAACGACCGACCGACCGAATGAATGAATGAATGAACGACCGACCGACCGAATGAATGACTGAACGACCGACCGACCGAATGAATGAATGAATGACCGACCGACCGAATGAATGACTGAACGACCGACCGACCGAATGAATAAATGAACGACCGACCGACCGAATGAATGACTGAACGAACGAACGACCGACGCCCGAATGAATGAACGAACGACCGACCGACCGAATGAATGACTGAACGACCGACTGCCCGAATAAATGAATGACTGAACGACCGACTGACCGAATGAATGAATGACTGAACGACCGACTGCCCGAATGAATGAATGACTGAACGACCGACTGACCGAATGAATGAATGAATGAACGACCGACCGAATGAATGAATGACTGAACGACCGACTGACCGAATGAATGAATGAACGAACGACCGACCTAATGAATGACTGAACGACCGATTAAACGAATGAATTATTGAAGACCGATTAAACGAATGAATTATTGAAGACCGATTAAACGAATGAATGACCGACTGTACGAAAGAACGACCGACAGAATGAACGAACGACTGAACAAGCAACCGAATGAACGACTGAACAAGCGACTGAATGAATGACTGAACGAACGACTAACAGAATGAATGAGCGACTGAACAACTGAATGACCGAACAAATGCACGAACGAATGACTGAACGACCAAGTGAAAAATGGATGACCGAACAGGACCGACCGACTGAATGAAGTCTGAAAGATCAACCGATCGAAACAATGTGTGAACGAATGACTGAACGACCGATTGACCGAATGAATGACTGAACGACCGTCTGACCGAATGAATAACTGAACCATCGAATGACCGAATGAATAACAGAACGACCGTCTGAGTGACCGAATGAATAACTGAACCGATTGACCGAATGAATGACTGAACGACCGTCTGACCGAATGAATAACTGAACCACCGAATGACCGAATGGATAACAGAACGACCGACTGAACGACTGAAGGACGGATTGACCGAATGAACGATTGAGCGACCGACTGAACGACCGACTAACCGAACAAATGTACGAACGAACGACTGACCGACTGAACGAATGTATGACTGAACTACCAGCTGACCGACTGAACGAATGGACTGAACTGCTAACTGAACGAATGAATGACTGGATGAGCGACCGATCGACCTGCCGACCACACAAACGCACGAAAAAAAAAAAAGAAAAAAAAAAACACCAACGAATGAATGATCAAACGAATGTACAAAAGAAAGGAAGGAATGAAGAAAGAAAGAAAAACAAAACACAAAAACAAAGAGAAAAACGGACGACAAAGAGTCACAAACAGCATACCAAAGACTGAAAAGAACATAAACTGATGGGGGAAAAAAACTTGTCTAAAAACATTGCGGGGGGAGGGCGGGGCTGTTGGGGTGGGGATGTAAAAAAAAAAAAAAAAAAAAAAAAAAAAAAAAAAAAACCTTGTTCTTGCAACTATATGTGTCATTAATTTCTATCTGAAACATTTAAACTATAACACGTAAAACCAGAAAACATAACTTTCCACTGGAAATAATGTGATTACCACATCACAGGGCATACATTGCTGAACTGCAAAACATTGCGAGAATGACAACCGAGACACACGGAACGATAACTGGGAAACGTCATAAGGATGAACGATGGCCGACTGAATAAAAGGAGACGAAGACGGGAAACTAATGAATGATACTCAGAGAGAGGAAAGGAGTTTTGAGAATGAATGAAGGATGGAAGAAGAACATTAGAGCGATAAATGACTTGCGGGATAGGAAATGGTAAATTGGATGGAGTTGAAGAGCACGGTACACCATCTGGATGGAGTTGAAGAGCACGGTACACCATCCCACTGTTCAATACCGCCAAAGGGAAACTAAAGGGATAACAACGGACAGGACTGCATCATAAATTCGTAGCAGTGCAGAATAATAGGTCAGCAGTATATAATGTAAACCGTTTGTAGCAGAGAAGAATGAAAGGGGGTACTACTTCAAAGGTCAGAGGTACAGTGGGATAAGACCAAATATGACGTAAGAGAGTGGGGAATATGGAAATATGAATGATGTGTAAGAGTGGATATGGGCCTTAATGGAAGGGTTAGAGAATAAAAGGAGGGCGAGAAACTGTATGGCCCGGGGTTCAAATCCATGAAATGGTAAAAGACAACTGCAGTGGAAAAGCGAGAAACTGCCACTGGGGGAGATGGA
The DNA here is from genome assembly GCA_018398815.1 of Conus ventricosus. Lineage (NCBI taxonomy): Eukaryota > Metazoa > Mollusca > Gastropoda > Neogastropoda > Conidae > Conus > Conus ventricosus. The sequence continues at coordinate 43,472,213 of CM031620.1, forward strand.
AACTGGTGGTGGTGTGTCCGATCCTTTCAGCATGTCCACAACATGTTGACAGAAAACTGAACTGAGAAGTGCAAATATCCTGGTATGAAAGAATGCGAATGAGAAAGAAAGGAAAGGAAGTTTTTAAAAAATGTTGTCGTGAGCATCAGAAAATCCTACGTGAGTGGGAACGAGGGCACAAGTGGGATATTTATAATGAGTTACCGAGTGGTGTCTATCTAAACTGATGTATTTTGTGTGGATCAGACATAAGCCATATCAGGGCCGTTAGCATTTGTAAAACAATACCAGTTACTATCCAGACACCAGACTGAGAAGCACGCATGGATCAAGATTTTTTTTAAAAGGCTAAGGTTTTTTAAGTCAACGTGGTTCTACATAGTTGTTCTGGAACACCACCCTAGACCCTTTCCCATCCCATCAATACATGGCCATACTCACCCCTTTAAATAGTAAGCTCAGGGTAAAGCGCCTGGGCCGTTTAAGACGAGTTCACGTGCACCTGGGGCTTCATATATGGATGTATTGTTGTTCTGATGGTACTGGTGTAGTTTTGCACAAACCCTCTACCACGCCTCTCTTCCTCTCCATCCCCCACCCCCTCTGACCGGCTTTTCCATTGCGGTTACCCCCTCTTCCCTACCATCTCGGTGAGTGTCGACGCTCAACCTGAATATGACCTCGGATTGAACCTGGCTCCTCGGTGTCACTTCGCTGCACAGGGTCTACACTGAATCAGCTTTAATACTGGTTTGACGGATGCGCAAGATATTTCACCAACGAAATATTGTTAGATACTACCAACAGTATCACAACAGAAATCGCAGCAATTTAAAAAAAACAAAAAACTGTTGAATACTAAGAGCGGTATTACAAGAAAAGTGTTCCACGGAACGGCAACGAAATAACATTGAGCTGCACCTTGGTTACACTCAGAAAGAATGAACAGCACAAAGCCTAGAAAGCCTAGAGAACTAGAGAAAGCCTAGAGAATGTATAACGGAGAAAAGGGGCAGGGCAGTGTGTGTGTGTGTGTGTGTGTGTGTGTGTGTGTGTGTGTGTGTGTGTGTGTGTGTGTGCGTGCGTGCGTGCGTGCGTGCGTGCGTGCATCTGTGTGTGTGTGTGTGTGTGTGTGTGTGTGTGTGTGTGTGTGTGTGCGTGCGTGCGTGCGTGCGTGCGTGCGTGCGTGCGTGCGTGCGTGCGTGCGTGTGCGTGTGTGAACGCGCGCGCACGTGTCATAAATTTCAGCTTAAGAGGAAAGTGTTTACAAACGGTAAACAACAGCTCCAAATGGGATCGAACTTTGGATGGCCGGACACAAAGGAAGGAAGGTGTTGTCAGACCGAGCTCGTCCGGATATGTGGCGAAAAACAACAAAGTCTTGGCATACCGGCTCCACAATCACCAAGAGAAGAATGTTGGTCCTTCGAGGAGAAATCAACTACTCAAAGCTGAAAGCATTATCGGAAACAAAACTGAAATGGCGGTATGGGAGATGGGCACGGACAATGTTTCTGTACAGCTCCAGCGTACAAAAAAAACAACCAACCAACCAAACAAAACACAAGCAACTTACAATCAACAAACCCAATAAGTGCCGTCAAGGGTAAACTCGGATTTACAAACGGTTTTCAGGTGTGTTTGTTGATAACATCGATTTCTATGCAGCAGTCCTTCAGTCGGATAAAACTAAGCCATGTTCAGTGCGCCAACTATTCTGATCCTTCAGCTCACATTAAAAAATCCTTTTGAGAAAATTCCAATGCAACAAAGATACGTCAAACTCCCTAACTAGTGAACAGCACCGCAAAACAGACAGCAAGTGCCTGTTCCAGTGGATAATCTGGTCACCAGATCAGACGGAAGACCTTGCATATCACAAAGTTTATCCAGTGAAAAAAGAAAACGCTTTCCAGACCACAGGAAGATGAACAGGCAACGAACACAGAAAAGTGACTGGCAATAGTACAGAGGGAAAAAAAACTAGATTTAAAAAGACAGCAGAGTCAAACAGAGTGACAAAAAATTACTTGCATCGGTCTCCTAGAAGACAGGGGCACATTTTACATTGAATGATCCCAACACCTCCTCTCTCTCTCATTCCTATGGGGCGAATTATCTAGAGGTATGCAGAATGTTTACGAGACGGATCAAAGAATGGGCCGCAGAGGGAAAAAAACGACAGTGAAGAAACGGTGACAAAACAAAAGGGGGGGGGGGGGGGGGCGCGAAATAAAACTGGAAATTCCGAGCACAGTATCGCAAGAAAACTGGAGCACAGTTTCTACTTAAATAGCCTTAACCCCAACCCCTCCCCTCCCCTCCCCTTCTTTTGGCACGGGATTTCCACCGTACAAAGTGAGCTCTAGGTAAGAGGTGTGCTGCGGACCGGCTCACAGAACGGCCAAGATGACCGAGGTGAAAAATAAACACGTTAAAAGGACGGTTAAGCAGGTTTTGAAAGTATCATACAGAAACTCCTCACAGAAGAACTGTGTTCACATGCTGGCAACGTTGGAAAGTCGTTTGGGGATACTCGGAGAACGTAAGCTAGTGCAGGAACGAGTTTCGCGGGACGTCAAATGTCATTTCCCGCTAGGATGGTGTGAATTTCCGTTTCACACACAGAAAGAAAGGAAACGGGGGTGCATCAGCGGAAGAGGAGCCAGAAATGCACTGAGGGGGGGGGGGGGGGGGGGGGGTGGGAGACAGACTTTCGGAATGGATTAAGCGGGCTCTAAGGTAATGAGAAATAAACGCTAGTAGCATCAGTTAAACAATAGGTGGAGACGAAGGCGAAAGACGTTCGACACGACAGAACAAAGTGATCTGGGAAACAATTATGTAGATTTATAACATGTGACGTCTACGACTTGAAAAATACCTCGCTTCGTGGAAGAAAAAAAAATCAACAAGCCTGTTAATTCGCTTACAGCACAGCTGCTTGCAGATTTCATACTGACCGCCATAGCCGCTTGCGTTGTCAAGCAACAGGAGTATCCGCGCGGTGTGCGTGTGTGTGCATGTGTGTGTGTGCGTGTGTGTAAGCGAGGGGTTAAAGGTGGTGACGATGCGGAGCTGCGCGTAAGGGGAAGAAAGCCACTTGACACCTCCAATTTCTGAAAAGGCAAGGCGGGTGGTAGTGGATGGGGTGGAAAGTGAACGAAGTGGCAGTAAGGGGTGGGAGAGGTGTTGGCAATTGTCTCGTATGAAGTATCATAAGAGATAATTGCGTGGTTCTTAATCACATCAACTACTGGCGCCACGGACACAAGTTTACTATATTATTATATTATCATCATTATAATATTCACTATTGATACAATCATCATCAGTAGTAATAGTACAGTAGTAGCAGTCGTGTTTTCTTTTAAGTTATTTTTGTCATCCGTCCATTACCCCTCTGACGCAATTGTAACCTATTGTGGGGGGGGGGGGGGGGGGGGTTCTCCATCGACTGTGCAACATTTAAATAGAATGTGCTGAGGAAAAGGGGTGTTGGACTTTTTTTTAGAAGAAAATACGAACCTCGTGGTTCAATCAGATGCAGGACACGCAGTCGTGAGATTGCGCTGACATAGCTTTCGTAGTCTGATGGAAATAATGAAAGAACGATCAAGAATTTTTTTTTTTTTACTATAAGACCTGCACTCTACACACTTTTACACATTGAAATAAACTTTCGAATCCATTTATCTCCCATCCAACCCGATACAACACCCCCCCCCCCCTCCCATCTTGGTGAACGCGAAAAATCATTTGTCGTCAGTACTGACATTTTCTCAGGCAGTGGCCAAGGACGACAGCTGAAAGGAAATGTAAAACAAGTGTTTTGGCCACTCGTGCATGAAGAGTTCAAGGTGTTCGAACTTAAAAGACCTGGGGACGGGAGCATGGAGGGAGGGAGAGAGAGGGGGGAGGGGTGGTGGAGGGAGGAGGGTAAAGAGGGACTTGCTTTATGGTTGAATTTATTAGTAAAATAAATGCTGCATGAAATGGAGCGCGCGGGGGGGGGGGGGGGGGGGGGGGGGGAGACAAGCTAGCGGAGAAAAATGTTTCGCCTGATTCACCGTCGCAAATGCAGGTCCTGCAGTTTTATCATACCATGTACCGTCCCCAACCATTCACTGTGATAACACACATGTCTGTGACTTTATATCGTGTTTTTTGACCCCCAACCATTCACTATGATAACACACATGTCTGTGACTTTATATCGTGTTTTGCGATCCCCAGTCATTCACCTCTATAACAGAACCCACGGTTCACCCTAATGTATGCGACCTCAAGGCATTCACTACTGTGAAAATACATCGGCTTGTTGGTTTAACCCCACTGTATATTGTCAATAGTGATTGACCTATGTACACACAGTCTTCAAACTTTGTTTGGATATTTGAAATCACACGTATTTCACCGTTGCTATATATTGGACCTTAGCTATTCTTCTCTACGCTGTCCTCTACAATACACTACAGTCCTACTTAATTAGCCGATGTGGTACACAGGATAAAAGTTTTATTGTAGTGTACTTAGTTATACTGTGTGGGTTTTATAAACCCCAACCTCCACCCCTCTCCTACCTCTCTCGCCAAGACTAAAAACAAGAATTTTACTGACGCGGTTCCCAAAGTTAACAATAGTTATACCAATTGCACCGCAAAAGTAACATCGAATATTTAAAAAAAAAGATTCCAAAATGGTGTGTGTGTGTGTGTGTGTGTGTGTGTGTGTGTGTGTGTGTGTGTGTGTGTGTGTGTGTGTGTGTGCGTGTGTGTGTATTTGTGTTTGTTCATGTGTGTGTGTGTGTGCGCGCGCGCGTGCTCGTGCATGTGTGAATGTCTGTGTGTATACCTACGTACATGCACTCACAGATTCTATTTCAGCCCTACAAGACTTCTCTCCAGTCATTCTCCGATCCGCCTTCAACACCCTCATCCTCCCTT
>CM031620.1:43482158-43497944 GCA_018398815.1 Conus ventricosus
AAATGAACGAATATCCTACACCGAAAATAACATTGTGCCAGAAATGAACGAATATCCTACACCGAAAATAACATGGTGCCAGATATGAACGGATATCCTACACCGAAAATAACATGGTGCCAGATATGAACGAATATCCTACACCGAAAACAACTGTGCCAGAAATGAACGAACATCCTACACCGAAAACAACACTGTGCCAGATATGAACGGATATCCTACACCGAAAACAACACTGTGCCAGAAATGAACGAACATCCTACACCGAAAACAACACTGTGCCAGAAATGAACGAATATCCTACACCGAACTTGTGCCAGAAATGAACGAACATCCTACACCGAAAATAACATTGTGCCAGAAATGAACGAACATCCTACACCGAAAAGAACATGGTGCCTGATATGAACGGATATCCTACACCGAAAATAACATGGTGCCTGATATGAACGGATACCCTACACCAAAAAGAACACTGTGCCAGAAATGAACGAACATCCTACACCGAAAATAACATTGTGCAAGAAATGAACGAATATCCTACACCGAAAAAAACATTGTGCCAGAAATGAACGAACATCCTACACCGAAAATAACATTGTGCCAGAAATGAACGAACATCCTACACCGAAAATAACATTGTGCCAGAAATGAACGAACATCCTACACCGAAAAGAACATGGTGCCTGATATGAACGGATATCCTACGCCGAAAATAACATGGTGCCTGATATGAACGGATATCCTACACCAAAAAGAACATTGTGCCAGAAATGAACGAACATCCTACACCGAAATAACATGGTGCCTGGTTGACCCAGCAGTGACGCACCGCGTTCGCAGTCTGAAGTTCCGACGGACATATCGCGCTATTCTGCTCGTTTCCCGTGCTTCATCTTCCCCGCCCACACATGTGCATCTTCCCCGCCCACACATATGCATCTTCCCCGCCCACACATATGCATCTTCCCCGCCCACACATATGCATCTTCCCCGCCCACACATGTGCATCTTCCCCGCCCACACATGTGCATCTTCCCCGCCCACACATGTGCATCTTCCCCGCCCACACATGTGCATCTTCCCCGCCCACACATGTGCATCTTCCCCGCCCACACATGTGCATCTTCCCCGCCCACACATGTGCATCTTCCCCGCCCACACATGTGCATCTTCCCCGCCCACACATGTGCATCTTCCCCGCCCACACATGTGCATCTTCCCCGCCCACACATGTGCATCTTCCCGCCCACACATGTGCATCTTCCCCGCCCACACATGTGCATCTTCCCCGCCCACACATATGCATCTTCCCCGCCCACACATATGCATCTTCCCGCCCACACATATGCATCTTCCCCGCCCACACATATGCATCTTCCCCGCCACACATATGCATCTTCCCGCCCACACATATGCAATCTGAAACGATTATTCTTATGAATATATGTCATAAGTTATGGCGCGTGTGAATATTACGCCTAAATGTACCCATCCAAACAACCATAATGAATAGACACCCTAATATGTCCCATACACCTATCTCAACTACTATTAAAAAGAGAAGTGGACAGGTCTGAATTGGCAAGCGTAACTATCAAAACAAGTATATACTATGGACAGCTCTGATACCAACTGCAAGGAAGATAAATGACATCTAGAGGAAAGCAATAACAAACAGACCAAGACTTTAAAAAATAATACGATGGATAAGGACATCACGAAAAAAAAAGGCAAGATAACTGAAGCCGTGAGAAGAAACAAAAGATCGATAAGGAAACAAAATAAATAAAGGAAAAATGGATTATGAAGACAAAACAAAAAGAAAGACATAAGAATATAGGTTTCTGGATTCTGGATTCGAAAGAATCTAGGTTTCTGGATTCTGGATTCGACATTAGAAAAATGGTTACATACTCAGAATCAAAACCTTACTTGGAGAATATTTCGACAGGGTCGCCCTGTCTTCTTCAGCTCACTGTTGCTGTTGTGGCTGCGAGGCTTGATGGGACGACTATTGTGGGGGGTGAACGATTGTCAGGATCTGATTGTAGATGGGGGGGGGGGGGTGGAGTTCAAAGCCTTGATCTCTCTTCAGGCTGGGGCGTCTGGTCTTAATTTCGACGGCTTCTTTGACTTTTCTTTTGTGAGGAAGGGCTCTGTAGATAGGATCTTAGTTTCTTGGGGGCTGAAACTGTGGCCTGTGGCTTGTAGATGTTCATGTATGGCAGAAGTTGATCGGTTTGGGTGTTCCTGTAGACGGGTAGTAAGTGGGTGTGGCCACGAGAAAGGAAAGATGGATGCAGACATGAAGAAGGAAAGACGGATGGAGGATATCGAGAAAAGAAAAACAGATGATTGCATAATGAGAAACAAAAGATAGCTGATAATGTCCTGAGGAGGGAAAATGAGGCATCATGAATTAGGAAAGGTAGACTTGGACATAGTGAGAAAGGACAATAAATAAGGACATCGTTAGAAAAGGAAGATGAACAAGAACATCATTGAAAGGACAGATGGAAGAAGACGTCGTAAAGAAGGAAATATGTATAGGTGTATTTTCCAGGAAGAAGTGGGTCTGGACATCCTGAGAAAGCAAAGGTGGTTACGGAATTTTTGACATAGTGAGAAAATACATATGTGTGAAGGTATGCTGTAGAAGGAACGATGGATGAGGACTTCATCCCAAAATCAAAGACTGCTGAAGACATCACAGTATTCAAGGGAAAAGATAGCCAAGGGTACGGTGAGACAATGAACGGCGGACAGGAATATGAGAACGGAAAAGATGCACTGAAGATAGGAGAAAAGAAAGAGGGGGAAGGACTCCGACAAAAGGAAACAAGGATGAAGCCACTACAAGAAAGAAAAGATGGATGAGAATATTATCAGAAGGGAAACATAGACTAAGACATCGTGAGAAACGAAAAATGGACAAGGACATTATGAGAAAGGAAAGATGGATGAAGGCGAGTTTAAAGCTGGAGGGGGGGGGGGGGTAGACTAACACTTTTGTGATAAAAACTAGACAAATGAGGATGATGAAAGAGAGAAAGAGACAAAGAAAAAATTGACAAGGATATCATAACATAGGGAAGATAGATGAGAACATCACGAGCTGGTTTATACGAACACAGTGAAACAGAGGACGGACGGATTAGGTCACTGTAAAGAAGGAAGGATCAGTGATTTCAAGTAAGAAACGAAAACATGGAGGACATGCGAGACAAATGGAAGGGAAAATCACGAGAAGTACTAGGACGGAGGAAAACAAAATGGTGACAGAGGACGGATTAAAAAAAAAATGGTGAGGGAAAAGGACAGGTAAAAACATAATGAGAAAGGAAAACACACACACGAGGACGTGGCAAAAAAAAAAAAAGGGTGTATGAGAGCACCACGTATAACAAAGGCCACAGTGGTTGAGAGTATGACAAGGAGGAAAGAACTGACGAGAGTCGGTGAAGAATGAAAGAACGGATAAGAGATGGTGGAGGGGGGGGGGGGGGGGGGGGGAGGGCGGACGAGGACACCACCAGTTAAAAAAAAAAAAACAAGGAAAGGTTCAATGGCATGAGAAAGAAAACGACGGATGAAGACATGGTGAGAAAACGAGGGAGGGAAACATGGTAATAAACAACGATGAGGACAATGTAAGAAAGGCCAGTGATGACACTTTCAGAAAATACAGGACGAACGTTGAAAAGGAAAGGATGAATAAAGGAGGTTGTCTTTGGTACTCCTCTACTCTCTAAAGCTAAGAGTTTCTTGCCGTCAAAGATCCATGGGGTATAAAGATGCGAAAATTTACCCGACAACGTTCTAAATGTGCAGGGCCCTACAGTGTTATGAGATTCAATACAAAGTTTAAAAATTTTAAAAGGAAAAATTTTTGTAAGATGAAAGGGTTCAAAGTGTTTTCCTACATCAAAGATTTCGTTTTATATACCTAGCATTTCGCCTGCAACAGCCTTTTCCTTCCCCTGGCACCAGACCTGGTTGGGGGGCTTCGTCAGGATTCTTTCCCAAGCCTTCACGGTGAACTGCCAAGTCTGCGACGCATCTGCCCAAGCTTCCAAGCCGACTTGCAGCTTTCCCCGGGAAAGCAGTGGCAGTCTTTTGCGTGTCCCCTCCGGGCCCAGCAGGGTGCTGTCAAAACCGCCAAAGCCGTTGGCCCGTCTCGGCTGTACTGCGCAGTGCTAGGGAAAAAACTGTCTCCTGGTAACTGGGGCCCAACACGGGTCTTAAAATTTTGTATACGACGTAGCCCCCCTAGTAACAAAAGTAGTAGTCCGCTCTCCTTAAGGCCGGTGCAAATAACAAAAAGGGCGTAAACTGACCCAACCCCGTGTGTACTCCCGGGTTCGTGGTTGTTTCCACGGGGGGTGTCTGAACACTTCTCCGGGGGGTGCACTTCCCTGGCTCGCTCGTGCGAAAAAACGTGCGCCTACATTTTCCCCCCCGATTTTATGAGAAAGTTTTTTGTCCGGGGTTGCAGTAGGAAGGGCTTTCCCACGCTTGAGCCCTTTCTGAGTTCGATTTGAGGTCCTCTGGAGTGCTTTTTGGGCCCCCCGGAAGCGGAAGCACGTGTCCCAACGGCCCAGGAAAATGATCTACCCGTCTGCGACCTCGCCAAAGGGCTTTTTCGCCACTTTCGGAGGGTCGCAGACCTGGGCATCATGTTGGGCGGGCCCCCGGCCCCCAGCGCTAGATAGTGTTTCCCATAGTTTTTTCCTGTGGGTCTATCTGCCCCACCAGAAGCGCATGCCCTTTTTTAATGCCCGGCGGTTGCCCCCCTCACCGGCAATTGGGAAGCTCCCTGAACCACCCCCCCCGATATATGGCAAAAAAGTGGCCATCGTTTCCCCTTCCCCATCCGGGTGCCACGTCCCAGGGGGGAAAAAAGACACGGTTTCAGGGGAACGGGAGCGTCACCCCACCTCCCAGGCCCGAAAAACCAATCCAGGCCTCCCCACAATGCCTCCCCACCCCCTCAGCTCCCACAAGTCTCTCTTAGGCCCCCAACAGCAAGCAGAAGGCTCAGGGGATTCAGCCCCTGGGCTGGGTACCTCCCCGCCACCTTGCCTCTCCGGGCCATACTCCCTTTAAACACCAACAGTGCCTTTCCCAGTGAATGGGCGGCCGGGACCCCAGATGAAGTGTTTCGGGAAATTGGCTTCCACATGTGGCAAAAAAGCCTTCATGGCCCCCTTTGGCAGTTGGTGAAACTGTATTGCCCAAGGGGGCAGTGCCGCCTCTGATGAATCTCCAGCCTTTCCCATTTCCCACTGCCCATAGCCTTGCCATTCCCTGTCTGTCCTGTGTCCGCCCCCTGCAAAACAACCTTTGTGAAGATGGCAACCTTTCTTTAAAATTCCAGGCAGAGGGGGAAAAAAAGGCATGAGCTTCGGATCCGGGGTTACCCCCCACCGGGAACAAACACTTCGGCCCCTCTTTTGAGTTTTTTTGGCATTGGAACCAGCCCCCCTTTGTTCCTGGATCTGTGGCATTTACAGACAGTCTTGGGGAATTTTGGGCATCCTGGATCTCAGCAGTAGGTTCGAGTCCGTTTGTTTTTTCCCCTTTTGGGGCCCCTTTGTCGAGGATTCCCCTGCCCCTTTATTGACCTTTAAAAGGCCGTTTGGGACCCTTTTTGGGCTGGCTAAAAACCCCCAAATACCCTACTGTCCTGGTTTGCCTGGGACATTTCCCCACGGGTCCTGGGCAACTTATTTCCCAGCTGTACTTGAGTCCTTATTTGGCATCCTGACCTGTTCTCCCCGGTCATTTTTCCCCTTAGAAACCAGCCTGCCCCTTTGCAATTCGAATAACCTCGGGGCCCTGCTTGGGGCGATTCCTTAAAATTTTGAAAGGGGTGCTGACGTCTGGGGCGGGGGGGTCCTTTTGGGGGTGAACCCTAGGCATAGTGGGTGGTTTTGGGCCCAGACCCCACTGCCTTGGCCCGATGAAGGTTGCCTTGGGAAATCCCCATGGGAAATGGTCCTTACTGCATTCCCAGGGCGAAGGAAGGGAAACCCTTGTGGGGGCTGGGGCCCTTTTCCCTTTTCCACCCCTTTGCCGACTGGTTCTGCAGCCCTTTGGTCCCCCTCAATTTTTTTCCGGGGTGCCCCCCTTTTTGCAGTAAAACATTGTCCCGGTTTTGGGATTGTGGGGAGGTTGTTTTGTCCTGTTTTTAGCTAAAGCTGTGATGCGGGGTCAATTTTTCCGACCTTAAAAATGCCCAACCCTGCCTGGAAAAACCAATCGCCTGTGGCTCCTCTGCTTTTTTGGGTCCCCATCCATGACCAGGGAGCGTGTGGTACCATTTGACTTTGGGCGGCTTCTTCCGGGTTTGGGTCTCCCCAGATAGGCTTTTACCTGCCCTTATCACTACCGTGAAAAATTTTGTGATCGCCCGCCCTGTATTAATTTCTGGAGGTCTCTGAAAGGCTGAAACAGCGCACGGTGAGGTTGCCCAGTCCTCTTTGGGCCCCCCGGGTTTGGCTGGTTGCGGAAATGGTTTGGCGGTTTTATCAGCTCCGGCCCCCAACGTGCCCCAACTTCTTTTATGGTTTAATTGCCCACGGGGGCTTTGGGGGGGGGGTTTTTGGGGGGGGTTTTTTCCAGCCACCCGGTAATCCCCCCCAACGCCAGGGGTGTTCTAAGCGCAAAATATTGAATGCCCGCCCTTTTGGTTGTTACGTAAAATGGGGAATTTTCCGCGGGTCCCTTGGTGATGGATATAAAGGGGGCCGCCGGGGTGTGGAGGGTAGAATCATTTCCACACTCCCCGTGAGTGTGGGGGGTTTTCCTTTTAAAACCCCGGTTCGTTGGGGCGAAATTTTTGGTGCCTATTAAGTTATTGAGGGAGGGGAAGTGGGGGCCCGGGCTGTAGCCTTGTATAAAACCCCCCCCACTTCAGCCGGCATGTTAGAAATTCGCGCCTTTTGGTTCGGGGCTGGGCCCAGCCCCCCGAGTTGGGGTGTTGGAAATTTAAGGTTCTGTCCCCCCCCTGGCGTCTGTTCTGTCGGCCTGTGATTTGTTTCGGTTGACTGCCTAATCTGGGTTGTTTCCCACGCCAGGCTTGAAAAAAATTTTTGGCATGCTGTCCCTGAGGGCCCACCTTTACGAAGACGACCCCCGCGACGCCCTTGGGGCCCCCATCCGAGTAACCAAGTCAAAACTGTCCTTCCCCGGGATTTTCCCCCCTTTGGGGGATGGGGTTCAAAACTTTCAACCCCCCCCCCCCCAGGAGACCCCCTTCCAACTCAAATGGTTGCCACAAAATTTGGTGGTGAGTCGGAATGGTGGGGGCTCGGGAGAGGGAACTGGGCCCCTGGCTCAAAAACAGATTGTGCTATTTTCTTGCCCCCGAGTGAAGAGAGGACCAGAAAACATCCATGGGTGCTGCCCTCCCCTGTGGGTAAAGGGAGTACTCTTTCTTTTTTCCCCCAATGTGGCGGCCATTTTTGGGGCTCTATAAAATCTTCCATGGCCCCGGGTGCATTGAAAACAATCAGTTTTAAACAGGTTCACTGGGTTTTTCCCCAAGGAATGGGGTCTCATGGATAACCCCAAATTTCCCCCTTTCCCTTTCCCCGAACACACAAACTGTTTGTCAAAAGGGCTGTGTTACATTCAGCCCCTTGGGTTTCTGAATAAATCTTTCCCCCTTTTATAAATGGAGCAACTGGAAAAGTACTATGTGGAGTAAATTAGTAGGTCTTTACAAAAAACCCCACCCAAAAGCATTTAAAAACTTCTGTTTTTTGTTTAAATTTAAAACTAGGGTTTCTAAAAAAAGTGCTAAGCATATCCCCCTTCTACACCCCAAAGAATGTTTTCCTACATCAAAAAGAATTCGTTTTTTACCTAGCATTCTCCACGCACACACGCACTCTACCTTTCCCGGGCAGTCAGACTCTGCTTGGGGGGGTTCGTCGGGGTTTTTTCCCAAGCCCCTTTACTGGCAGAAATGCCAAGTAAGGTCGGGCACACAAGTCTGCGAGCACTCTGTCCAAGTTCCAACCCAGCTTGCAGCTTTCCCCAGAGGGGGAAGAGCTGGTCGTCTTTCTGTCAGTGTCCCCCTCCCGGGGCCGAGGGTGCTGTCGAACCGTCCCCCGTTGTTGTCTACGGGTGTACGTGCGTGTAGGGGAAAAAGTTCCTGGGAAAAGGAGGGCCCCAAACATGGCTGTCATAGTGTACTGTAGTCACGTTCCCTACTAATACAAATTTTCTATCCCCCTTCCCTTTAAAGGCCCCGGTGTCGCTAACCCCAACAACAAGTCAGAGAACTGCACTCTTTTAAACTCCCGGTGTATGCCGGGTTCGCGGCTTTTTTACACGGTCATGAACACTTTTCACGCGAGGTGCACTTCCCTGAGCTCGCCTTCGTGCCGAAACGTGCGTCCTACAGTTCGAAAAAGAATTGTTTGAAAAAGTATTTCTTTTTTTCTCGCAATCTTTTTTTCCATTTTCCTGCCAAGGGCAAGAATTACAAGGGGGGAAGGGCGGAAATTTGCCAAAGGGACCTTTAATTGGGAGGTTTTGTCATACAAATGGCTGCTTTATTAATGAAGTGTCATCCCTTAACTCCGTTACTGCACGCCAACACTCATGTTTGATGTAAATGTTGAGGGTGTGAAGGAATAAAAAAAAAAAAAAAAAGGCAAGCCGACCCCCACACACACACACCCAACCACGGCACGCACGAACAGCCCCGGGGTGCGGCACACACCCCCAAAACACGCGCGCGCGCTTTATAACAACAAACCAAAGGGCACCAAACACCCGCACGTGCGACAACGCCACAGCCCCCCACACCTCGCACGCGCAACACACACAACCCCAAGCAACCCCACACGCCGCACACCACTCACGGCAAAAAGCACACACCAACCCATACACAATTTTGCCGACGTTTTGCAATGTTGTATTGATTTAAGTGGACAGACGCTAAGCGAAAAGGAATAAGACAAAAACCCCGTCGGCCGCACGCACCCCGGCGGCCACACCCCACACACACACAACACAACACCACGTTGTCTGAGATCTTTATAAATGCTTAATTCAAAAAATTAACGACAAAAGCACATGCGCGCGTGGCACAAAAAAACATCACAGTTGCGATCTCGATAGAGCTTAATTCAAGAAAAATTTTTTAAACACGGTGCGTCGCGCGCGCGCCCCGCGGGACCACACACACACCCCAAAACCCCACACACAGGGTTTGATCCGTCTCGATAGATCTTAAATTTAGAAAATTAACACAGCGATACGCGCGCGCTTGCGCGCACACACACACACACACACACACAAAAAAACACACACACATACACAAACACACACACACAAACACACACACACGCGCGCGCACACACACACACAAACAGGTATTTTAGACGTTTTTTCTCCGATTCCACCTTCACACTATCCAACAGCCCTTTTTCTCTCCAACTTAAAAGCCCCCCCCCCCCCCCTTCCCCTCCCCAGGTAGGGGTGTGTGTGTGTGTGTGTGTGTGTGTGTGTGTGTGTGGTGTGTGTGTGTGTGCGCGTGGGGGGGTGAATCTTTCAATCCAACACCATCCCTTTGGTTTTTTTAATGTTTCATTTATCTCCGTTGAGCACACACGCACAAAAATTAAGCGTGCTTTATGACTATATTCTGGTACAGAAGTTAGTTAATCGTCTACAAAGTATGTGCGATAGGACATTAAACATATCACACACACACACACACACACACACACACACACACCCTTGTGCGCGCGCACACACAACAACACCACACACACACACACACACACACACATACAGAAATACATACACACTCTCTCTCAAAAACACACACACACACGCGCGCGCGCGCCAATGGCAACTTACCCAGTGCTTGCCCTTCCACTTGGGAGTACAGAACAGCCTGTCGCCGCTTTGTCCTACGATTCGAACTAACCATGCGTACATTCAAGTTTCAGAAAGGTTATTTTCTCCGAACTCCTGGTAGAAAAGCACACGTGGGTAAATGTAGATAATGTCCAGCATCAATGTCGCCACAATACGACACTTCTTCAAAGACCACTGACGATACACTTACTCGTTTTTTTGGTGTCGACGTGGTGGCAGCTCTTCTTCTTCTTCTTCTCCATGTTGCTCAAACTCCGGTGTATCCACTTCCCGAGCATGCGCAGAGAACAGGGCTGCATGATTTTTTTTTTTGGGGGGGGGGGGGGGGAGAAGGGGGGAGGAAAGCACGTGCAACACGAACCGAAAGACTTGCGACTTGCGGCGAATTGTGAACTTCGCTCACAAAACTGGTTAACAACGACCTGTTTCAAATGCACTGTCTTGACGTTGACACACAAGGACATGGATGTGTGTGTGTGTGGTGTGTGTGTGTGTGCACAGCGACACGAAATTAAAAATATCGTAGAGCACACTCTCTCCTCCCCTCCTCTCTCTCTCTCTCTCTCTCTCTCTCTCTCATAGAGTGTATGTGTGCGCATAAGTCACTCAAGTTTTCATCCTTCTGTACTTTAAAACAAAGAAGAACTTTTTTTTTATTCATTTGTGTCTTATTCATGTACTTATTTGTTTGTTTATTTATCTATCTATATGTCTATCTATCTGCCTGTCTGTCTATCTGCCTGTCTATCTATCTGCCTGTCTGTCTATCTGCCTGTCTATCTATCTGCCTGTCTATCTATCTGCCTGTCTATCTAGCTATTCACTTATTTGATTACTTATTATTCTTAAATACCTTCTTTTTCGTTGACACTTTAAAATGCAGTTGAAGGGGAAACGCCAATTAGTTAAACAGTAAAGGTGACAATGCTGTGGAGGACTTCAATCTTTCCAACAGTTTTCGGACTAGCTAGCACTGTGGATTCCAGCATCCCACGGAGTTAACATTGCTTCTGACTCCATTCCCCACACAGTCCTTCGAATGAGACTATAAAACGAGGTTCCGTGTGTGAACGCACGCACAACATCTTGCACACACGTAAAATCCCATCACCAACTTTCGGAAGAGAAGGCCAGTTTGTCCATTGGTATGGATGACACGTTACATATAGCTTGCACCTTCCCCGACGTTGGAGTATGGCTGCCTTAATGGCGGGATAAAAGAAAACGGTCACACACACAAAAGTGTCAGAACCTTCAACTTGATGAAGGTGGGCACTCAACGAAAGAAGAACTGTGGAAATATTATGTAAACATCTGTATCCTGAATGGTTAAAGGGGGGGGGGGGGGGGGGGGGTTAATCTTTCTCGTGTTCTTTGAAAGTGAGAGGAAAAGAACTGTGCGGTACGTTTATATGTCATTGTTTTTTTTCATTTGGTTATTGGTTTTTGTTGTTTTTTTCATTTGCTTCCTGAATATTCAAATGTACAATGCAAACACAAAAAAGGAGAATGTTTCAGTAGTGAGGTCTGACCGATTTGTTACAAAGAAAGGGACAAAAAAGAACGGAAATGGAAAAGGAGAGAAGACTATATAGGTGTACAAGAACGAACATTTTAAGAAGCATTTTCAAAATACATCTATATACACTTACCAGCCCATTAGGCCTATTAGTTCTTCTCACATTAACAGATGAGAGATTGTACAATAGTTTGTTGTACTCGTCAGAGTCGTGGAAACATCATGTTTAAATCAAAGGTTTATTCCCTGACTTGCTGTTGTTGTCTGGTTGTTGGAAGAGATGCGACGTGGAGTTGAAAGCAGTTCGTCTCACACACACACGCACACACACACACACACTCACACACACAACAAAGAGATGGTTGGTTTGCTGCGCTACCTGCTGACCAGGGGAAGTCACCTAGTGAGGTCTGAGGGAGGGGAGAGAGGGGTCTCTCCTGGAGGTGAAGACTAGTTACGATCTTACGCGTATTCTGGACATGGTAAGTCTCACTTCTCGAACCATCATTCAGATCTTGTGGCATGATCACTGGTTTGTTGTTGTTGTTGTTGTTGTTGTTGTGTTTTCGTCACACAAAGCCTGCACAAGAATGACCAATACTACTTTTGAATATTAAAAGGGAACGTTTAAGTCCCGTAGCCTAACGGCCAGAGGGGTAGTGAATTGCCATAGCCTAACGGCCAGATAGGTATAACTGCCAGAGGTTCAAAGTACCTGGGGCACAGCATTCTGGAAGGCAGTACCCGTCCCTCTTCTTCCGCCGCCTTTAACCTTCCCCAGGCTGAATCAGGTACCCATTTACAGCTGGGTGGACGGAAAGAATCTTGAAGAGAGAGAGAGAGAGAGAGAGAGAGAGAGAGAGAGAGAGAATGAGCCAACCCGCCAGCTAGCCAGCCCGCCCGCCAGAAAACGGTTACTTGAGGGTCAGCAATGGCCAGAGCGTGCTGGGCGCTGGCTTCAAATCGTGCAGTCGTGCAGTTGGTTCTAGCCATCAGGTTTTTGTTGTTGTTTTTTATGCCTGTGGTTAAAATTAACAAAACATTAGAGACGCCACACTCACATGTGCAGGTGTCACTTGGATTGTTCATGTATGTCATGCAGTGCTTTCTTTCTCCCTTCCCACCCCACCCCACCCCTCCTCACTCTTACTCCTCTTAGTCTGGGGTATTTCTGCACACTTTCAACAGTCGTCCCAAGAAAGAGAGAGAGAGAGAGAGAGAGAGAGAGAGAGAGAGCGAGAGAGCGAGAGAGACAGAGAGAGACCGAGAGAGAGAGAGAGACCGAGAGAGAGAGAGAGAGAGTAGTTGAGGTGGGGAAGGGAGACGGAAGGTGACCAGGTATATTGCTGGAGAGAGAGGGGAGGAGTTAGAGGGAGGAGGGTGCAGGTTTGATGGTTTGCGAGTGTCGGTATTTGCATTCCCCCCCTCCCCCCTTCCCTCACTCCATTATTCCACCAGTCGATTCTTTCCTCTCTTCCTTGACGTTCCTTGGCTGTCAATAACATGTGTAACTCCACCCACCTAGAAAGACGAGTCAGTCTTCGAACAGGTGAGAAAATCTACCTGATGACTGACAGACTCAGCCTCTTTGAAGATTCCTTCCTTACTTCTTTTGACGTTCTTTAGCAGTCAGTAACATTTGTAACTCCACCCTTCTTCAAAGAGATGACTCAATCTGCAGATTGCTGAGAGAATATTGACGCTCCTTGGCTGTCACTATGTGTATGACTCTCCCCACCCCCACCCCCACCTAGAGAGATGACTCAGTGCGCAGATTGGTGAGAAATCTACCTGATGACTGACAGGTTGCTGATCTGTGTGAGAGGGTCAGGAGGCTGTCAATCAATGGATGGAAGGCTACCGCTTTGTCTCGGCAGGTTGCCAATGAGGTTCAGCTTCCAGGTTCATCCAGCTCTGTGGGTTGTGTGCCGGGGCTTGAGTCTCTGCAAATGATTTCCCTGTCCGTTATGCAGTGTCTACAGTCTATCGTTTTTGTTTTTGTTTTCTTTAAGCTCCTCCCTTCAGTTCCATGGATGATTGTTTGAACAAGACCACTGAATCTTTGTTCTATCGCCACAAAGCTGCATACAAACAATCATCCTGAGTAACCGATCGCCTTGGTGAAGTGGTTGGCGTTGCGGACTCCTGGCTGGAGGTCGCTGGTTCGATTCCCATCAGAGCCATGTGGGTTTGTTTTTTTGTTTTTTGTTCCGACCGGCTCCTAACCAAACTTGGATTTGCTACAGACTCAGTTGGGAAGACTGGGACTACACAGTCGAGTTTCATCCACTTATTGGGTGCATCTCATAGAGTGTTGCTCAAATTTCCTGACTGACACTGCAGGTGTCTGTATCTCTTGGGCCTGGTTGACGCTGGGATGTACTATGAAAGGAAGCGTAGAGTACAGTCCTGGCATGCAGTCTCAGGCCAAAATGGAAATCCGTAGCATCATCTTCATCATCCTCATTCTCATCGATCAGCATATAAAAAAAACCTTCAAGTTCTGTGGCCCTTTAAGCCCTGCTCTCATGGTGACCTCAATTTCGATGTCCTCTCCACATCTGTGGCACTGGTATCGGTATCGGTATCGGCGAGTCCATGGGCTGTCGTTGGACGGAAGTGGTAGCGCTCTCCGGAGGGAGAGCTCGCTCACGCCTGCTCCGCGACTAAGCAATTATTGTCGTCAATAGGGAGCTTAGTAGAAGGTGTCCTACGTATGCTGGATCAAAACAGGCGCCACTGAACACCACCGAAGTAACTCGGCAGCAGTGCAGTGTCTCGTCCGATGGGGTGGCTCTTGACGACTTGACATTGACTGCTCCCTGTGGGTTGCCGTAGCGGGGCTGCAGCGGGACGGGCCGGGTCGTGGCTGTGGACGGGGGGGGGGGGGGGGTCGGAATGAGCGTCGTGAGTGCACTGTCACTGGGGGGGGGGGGGGGGGGGGGGGGGGGGGGCACAGAAGATGGGACAGAGAAAAAAAATCATCCTGAGCTAGAATGTCTCTGCCATTATTGGCATGTCAGTTGTTACCCTGCTCGTGGCAAAGACAATCTTTCTTTCGGTCAGTATGTAGAATTGCAAGGTTATGTTCGAAAGGCCTGGACTTTTCAGCCCGCTGCCATAAGATGTTGATGTATCTTCAGCAACAAGGTTCACAGGTGTCTGTAGTTCCGAAAGCCATGCCGAGAGCGGAGCGGATGGCCAGCATTGGCTCCCCTGTTTCTGTACAAGCCCAGGAGTCTGTGACAGAACGCCTGTGAGGGTCCGGTTGATGGCCTTTCGGGTAAGGCGCCAGACTAAGTCAAGATCTGCGGTTTGATTCCCACTCAAGATTGGCAGATATGAAGAGATTCATGTGCAGACTCCAATCCCCTCACACACACACACGCACGCACGCACGCACGCACGCACGCCACGCACGCACACACACCACACACACACACACAGTTATACACATTTTCACATACATATTTTCATACGTTATTGCCTTTACGTCTTTATTTGTCTTTTATTTATCATGAGTCCTGAAGACGGTCTATGACCGAAACATCGAAGATTTTTGTTCTATTTTTTCTATTGAAAATCTTCTGAGCGTCCTCAGGGACAGTTTGTATTGTTGACACAGAAGATCGGCAGTCAAACAATTGTGGTGTCGAGTTTAGACATCATCTCTGAAGACGGAATGTGGCTACCTTGATAGTGGAGTTTAAAAGAAATTGTCGTAAGTACAAAAATCTCACGTACAGGAAATGTGGGAGATGTGTCCAAGGACTGGAGAGGGAGAGGGTGATTGTTTGATAGTCTTCAGGCACAAGCAGGTATGTTTGGTTTTTTTTTTCCATCTGGCCCTCCTTGTCCCATCAGGACTAAGAATACTGCACCGAACACGTTCACACAATATACAACTGACGATGACAAGACCCATGATGATGCATATCGGCATGAAAGAAAACATACACAAAATACTAACCGTTTGTCACATTCACACATGCACGTGCCCGCGCGCACGCACACACACACACACACACACACACACACACACACACACACACACACACACACACAAGAGCGTGCGCGCGCGCACACAAATACGTTGTATACAATATGACTAGTCGGAAAGAGACTATATGAAGTATCAGTCACCAAAATAGTGTCATCTGCGTTGCCTGAGGAGAAATGAACGTGATTTATGAGCAGTCATATTCAAGCACGTCAGCATATTCATGTCCAAAATTCTTGTTCACGAGGCAGTGAGGAATAGGAGATAATGTTGTTGTCGAGGCGTAGATAGTGAAAGAGAGAGAGGGAGAAGGAAGGAGAGAAAGAAAGAGAGAGAGAGGAGAAGAGGGGGAATAGGGATAAAT
>CM031620.1:43498044-43510634 GCA_018398815.1 Conus ventricosus
GCTTTGAAATAAAAAGAATTGTAAAAATGAATCCCCCGTGTTTATTTACGAGAAACTGACACAACAAAACAACCAGCCCCTCAAAGATCTTTTGTGAAAAAAAAAAACGCAGAAAATTTCCCGCCAGCCCAAGTTCCCGCTTATTAATTTACGTAAACATATTTTGGTTTAAAATGGAAGGCCAGAAGGAAAGGGCCAGAACGAAACAAGAAGGGTAAAGGAAAGAGACCTTGAAAATGATACGGGAATCATTCGGGGCGGTAATGCTATTAGGAAACATTTCGGGGATAATCAATGCATGCTAAATCATCCAGATCACCTACAACTAAACCCCCCCAAAATTGGGAAAAAGAATATCTTGAAATAATAAAAAAAATTTCGACGCATCAAGCAAACATGAGAAAGATTTAAATGAATTGGATGAAGCTATGATTGATCTTATAATAAAAGTTGATGAAAAATAAAAACCCCCTGTTTATGCGTCCTCCAGTCCCCGATTGCATATGAAAACTCCGGATTAACAAAACACCCGTTTTGTGTTTGTTCTATCTAATGATTTCTTTGTTACAACTGTTGTGTTGATTTTCATGTAGATTAGATCGCAGTTTTACGTTGTCATGATGAAAAGTCTTTTTGCCAAAAAAATGCTTCTTTGTAGTTGTCATGTGATATGTTTGACTGCACAACGCTGCGAGAATTCCTTTGCTTTTTTAATGTTTTTCTCTGGCTCGATACTGTACATTTTTTACCTTAAACCAACAAATCCTTGATCACCTTTCCAGATAATTCATCCTTCATCTTTCCTAAAACCTTTTTTGTTAGTAATTGAATGCAAAGGCGAATCTTTAGGGAAATCAGATGTATCATACCATCCCGCATGTCCTTTTTGCTACTTCCATTTCCATGTCTTTATAGATGTCTTCAGTAGGAATATTATAACAAAACTGTCTGTATCTGTGTAAAGTACTCTGGACTCAGGATACGAGGGCTTAAAGTAGTCATAAGAAACTCTAACATCAAAAGCTTTGATAATTCTAAAACAGTAAACCCAATAAAAAGGTTTGTCTTAATTTGACTTTCTTTTTTTCATCATTATGCCAAAAAGCTGATCATGAAATCTTCTGAAGTCCTGATAATTTGGTTTTGAAGTCAGCTTAATTTTTCGTTCTCTTTGGTGACCAATCTAAACCTTTTTCGCTTGTGCGGATTCTCATAGTCTTTCCGAAAAAACTGTTGTTCATCCTTGAAAAAGTCTTTTTCTGAAGCATCTGTGGGGTTTTTGGTTCTGAGATCGTGTTCTTCATGATGTATGGCTTCATGAACGTTCTTGATCAAAAGCAATTATGCAATGAATGCTGTCAACTTCAAACCATGTCTTAAATAAAATTGTAGAAGTCTGTAATGACAGACATATTTTTTTGCCGCGAAGATTAGGCAAAAGTTTGGTGGTTCTCTTGGATCCGTTTTAGACTTTCTGCTGCTAATGGATAGTCATTATGCAGGTCATGGAGTTCATGAGGATATTCTAAGTCAACTTCTAGAATGTATCCCGCTGTTGATCTAGCGTTAAACTGCCAACCACTTTAATGCTTTTGAATATTATTCGGATCGCCCCCTGTGTACATTTTAAAGTTGCTTTTAATGGAAGTGATTGCGCCATTGCCCATCCATACAGATTGTTTGCATCTAAATAATGAGATAGTTAGACCTTTTACTTGGATCATAGTTGTCTAAGTATTTGTTTTTGCTTTACAGTAATGATGCGACGCCATACTAATTCCTCCACGCAATCGTTTTAAATATCTGAATCATTGGTGGGTTTCAGACACAAATCAATTTGTACTCCAGTAACTTTAAAAAAGCATCCCAACTCATCCCGGGCGCAGAAAGTAATGCGGGGGATCCAAGCTGTAATGTTTCATGCAGGTCTTTCTAAAATTTTTCAAAATATCCGCCAACAACATACATCCCATTAAATAGGAGTCATGATAGTCTCCATCGTTTTACAATCTAACGTTTCCCAAAGCATCTTGGCATGCTGGTAATCGGAGTCGCTGATGTCCTTTCCTCTAAGACTAGAAAAGAACGCGCCTTTAGGCGGAAGTGTATCTTCGTCAAACCTTTCCCAACTGTTCATGTATTCATAAGGGTAAACCCCCTTTCTAACAAGAGTTGAGTCAAAAATATTCTTCCGTTATTGGGCAGGACTTTAAGGACATAGCCAGTGCCTCTAATGACCCCATCATGTGTTGCATAGAGTCGTAAAAAAGACTGTTATTTAAGTGAAACACATGTACTTTTCGATGACTGTGCAATGCATGCTACCCTGAAGGCGCTGGTTACTGCTTTGCATTATAAGGTGAGAGTCATAACCTTGAAGTTGTGAAAGAATACAGGCAGTTTCCCAAATGTCTTTGGATCAAATTTAGTTGAAGATTGATTTACTGTGCCTGCACCTCTAAACTTCCCACTAATGTGATTATGGTCTCTTACTGTGGGGTTTACACTCTTGGCTTAGCTCTAAAACCGCAAACCCAACAATGCGTGGCTAAAGTCATACTGTTGTTGGTCTTCAGGCGCCATTTGATTTCAGATAAATTCAGATTATTAGAACAGGCGTACGCACTTGCTGCATGCGCTGTAAAATCTTCTAGCCGCATCTGTCCTCTATATAATTCTGGTGCTGAATGAGCGCCAATCCGACCTGACAATAATGAAGGCAAATGAACAAATCTGATGATTACTCATTAAGGACTGTTTTTCGAAGTTTTTGTGGAGCTGGCCCTTCATAAGGAACAATGAGCGTTTTCGAAGTCTGCGTAAAAACATAGGGGGAATTTTGCAGTTTTTTCCAGTTCTTAAAACTAACTTTAGATCCAGGGGGGGGCCGTAATTAGTTCTGTATTCAGTCAACTGGGCCGATACAAGTTTCTTATGTTCGTTGCGGCTTGAACAGATGGCATTCTTGTTAAACATTTTCTGCAGAATTCTTGTTTTGCCCATCTTTTGAAGTATGCGCATTAGTTTACTCATTGTTCGTTCAATGTGTAATGTGGCAGCCCGCTGGTAAAAACATTAGTAGTAAGTCAACATGATTTTTGTTGGCTCGCCAATTGTTGGATGTTTTTGGACACTTTAACGGCTGTAGATTTGTTTCCTCATCCCATGTGTAGATATTGACAGTTATTGGTTTGTTTTGTTCTTAAAAAACTGATCAATTTGGTCTACACTAACAGGAAAGGATATTCATTGAGTTAAGATCTTTGGTGTATTGCGATAGTTAGTCACTCTCTCTGCGTGTTCGCGGAATGATGCACCCTTGCAAGAACGCACCACATGAAACTTTTGTTGTCTAAATTTTTTATGATTAAAATGCTCTCTTTAAAACCAACTTCGGGGTAGCGGAATGTAAGCCTTGCCTACAATCGGGCATACTTACCCTGTTTTAATTAATCTCTAAGACTGCGCCCTCTGACCAACCAGAGCCTTCATTTTAGCTTCTTCAGCGGCAGCGTCAAACTGTGTAAGCAGTTCGTTCTGCCCAACCGGGTGTTATGTCGTTATGGGGAAAGAATAGTCTGTTGTTTAGTTGAGACCAGACTTCTAGATTTTCTTCATTTATTGTTATATAGTCGATTAAAACAGCTAACATTACTTTAACTGGCGGGTCTATTGTTAGTTTACTTGGAACTTGAAAAATTTGGGCATGTACAACGCTTGCCCGCACGTTTTCTCGATTAATAACTTCTAAATAAATATCATTCAGTGCTCTTGACAAACGCTCTTTTCGAGCATTCCTTCAAACAATTCATCTGGGCCTTCATATATCTTAGCCATGCTGTTTTTCTTTTCTAAGCCAACATATTTATTTAAATTAAAAAAATTAAAACGGCTTAATCAGAATCAATATCAACGGTCTTTTTGTGCTTGGACTCATAAACAAAAGTAATAAAACCTTTTGGTGTTTTTTAATGCGAGCTGTTTAAACAGAGTTTAATGTCTCGTTTACTTTTTTTAAGCTTTCCCTTTTTTTTATCTGCTGGGGGGTTGGGCTGTTGAGAAAAACTTGCCTCGCCTTTCTTTGAAGACAAACTTTTGTCTTTTGTAGTCATCAAAATCGGCTGTAAACGATTAAATTCTTCATCCGTGATTTTTGGGAGTCAGCTAGCGCTTTATTTATTATCAGCTTGAAGGAATAAGTTTAGGTTATTAGTTGAACCATAGCTGTGTGCTTTTTGGGGTTTAGTTTTTATTTTTTTGCTGGCGGCACCTACAGCTAATGAACACAGGCCAAGAGCTAAAGACAAACCGCCCAGAGGTAAAGTGCCGGTGCACCTACGCCTGTTGCTAAGAGACCAACACTCGTTCTGCTGATAGACACTTATAGTCGATGCTCCAGTATTAACATATGTAACAGCATTAAAGGCAGCAGAATACCTTCGTTTGGTTTTGCTGTATTTTGAAAGGTCTTGCTCTAGTACTTGCTGCATTTGCGTAATGTTTGTTAATCTAAAGGTTTTTATGTTAGGGGCTATCTCTTCTTCTTGGCAACTCTGGCGCTGTAGGCAAATTTTGGGTAAACCTGAACAGACATGCTTTTTATAAAAATAAAAAATAATTTAGTATTGTATACTTTTTTGTCTGTTATCTTCAATATTCAGCTGCGCATCATATATTAAAAACAAATGTACTTAGTGGTTTAATCGGCTTCTTCTTCTTTATCAATTTGAATGTTTATTACGTCTCTCACAGTTTCTCCCCCCTTCCATGCAACTGATTATCCTCGTTAACTTGGTCAATTTCCCTAAACCGTATTTTGTTGTTAAAAATAATCATCAAGCCCAACATTGTGAAGATGTAAATCTTTAGAAAAAAGGTCTGCTGTTAGACTTCTACCCCTTCCGCCCCCCAAAAAATTTCTTATTTCGTCAAAATGATGATAAGGTCTAAGCCCGCTAGCGTAGATTTGGTTTTGGACTACCATCAATTGTACATTGCAATTTCGTTATTTTAGGATTAAAAAACTTTTCACTTGCTTTTTGAACGGTTCTTCATCTTCACACAGCAATAAAATACCTTTAAGCGATCTTGCTGCGAACTAAAACTAAAATTCCATATAGCGTCGCCTGCTTCTGGGATATGTTGTATGATGAATCACTTTTCGTAATATATTGCTAATTTTGACTGATATTGTTGCTCAATCGCCTTGCTAAATTAGGGTTCCTAACAACGTCAAACTCTAACGGTGTCAGAAATTTCTGTACTTTGCTTCGGGTCTGATGATCTGATAACGCGTTTGTATTCATTAAAAATTAGTTCATATGACAATCTGTCTTTTAATGCTCCTTGAAGTATGGGGATGTGCTTTAAACAACTCAAATCTAGGGGTATGAAAAAGCGATTTTTCCCTACGCTAAAATTACGGTACAGCCTTTTTGCTGCTTTTAGCATCTGCGGCGACTGCGGGCCTATTCTAAGTTTTAGTGCTTTTTCATTTTCGATTCCTTGAAACGCAAATCATCCCTTTCATTCCCGGTTAGCCATAGATCGAATAGGTTAAAAATATGTCTGCATTGTGTAAAGAAATATTTCTTGCCCCCAAGTTTTATTTTGAAATTTTTTAACGATTGCCCGCCCCAAATTCTGGACAACTGTCCTGCTTGTGTCTGTTGTTGAAGCGAGTGTAAATTTTTAAAGTAAGACGCGCAGAGCCTGGCACAATCAATCATCTGCTCCTAGGTTTTGGAAATTTGACAGTAAGAATTGATCCGCATCAATAGTAGATGGATTATTTGGAACAGTAATATTCCCCTTATTTCCTTCACGCCAAAGGGCTCTTTCAGTTTTCTATGCGGGCCAAGAATTGAACCATATGCTTGTGACATTTTTATGAAGCAAAATAAAAAGTTAATTATTTTAAAAAAAAAAGGCAGGCTTTAAGGTGAAGAAGATTATGATGTTTTTGATCGTGGAGACGGACATGAGTGAAATGATCCCTTTGACACGGCATGCTCAATGCTCTCATTACGGGTGAATTAACAGAAAGTAAGGTCAGATAATTTTACCAAAATTTAGGCCAAGAACCCCCGAATTTATAGACCTAATGATTTTGAAGTAAAAGATGACCATTTGTTTGTAAAAGACGATCAAGGACAACTTGTTCAGCTTACAACTAAACCAGACCCTCAAAGTTTTTAAAAAAGAGTACAATTGACAAAGATTGGGTTGTGAGCGAACAAAATCGCCCCTTTGGGATTTCTAAACCAAATTAGATAAGGATGCAGTTGCTAAACTTCAAAACACACTACAAAGAACTCCGATTAACAAACATTACGCAAATGCAGCAAGTAATAGAGCAAGACTTTTCTGTATTTAGTGGTTCAGATTTTTTTGATTGCTGTCTAGAACGCTTTTTTTTATTGTTTGAAGGAACGCAGACACTATTTATTATAGATGACTGTTCAGCAGAAAGAGACATAGTTAAAAAGGGAAAAACTTTGTCGAAAAATAGCTTTCAGCGGAAGACATGCTGGGATAAGTGTGTGGATTTTATGTCAAAAATATAACTCCCTTTTAAAAGACTTTAGAGAACAGTTAAAGACTGTAGTTTTATTTCACATGAAAGACAGAGATGCATTTGATGAATGTTTGCGTGAAAATGATGTTATTGAGAATGATCAGGAAAAACATAGGATTAAGCGAAAACTAAAATCTGAAAAGTTTAGTAAATTAGTATTGAAAACGGATAACCCTACACAGTATGTTTGTTTGTAGATAATCGTTATTTTTTGGTTATTGAAGTCTTACTTGTCAGAGAACGTAGAAATACCAATCCTGGGTTACTTTCGCCCGAAACTGGTTGAGGGCGGAAGTGGCCCAGGATTGGTATTTCTACGTTCTCTAATCGAAAGAAAAATTCAATTTAACAAAGTAAAATTCGATACATACCCAACCAAGAACATGATAACGATCAAAACTCGTTTGTCTGCCAACAATAATACGAATATAAACGAAACTTGAAATGAACAGAAAAGACCAGAAAGGAAGGCCCCTAACTCTGCCCGAAGCAGCTGGCTCTGTGTCCACATCACGTCTGTGTTGCTGTTTTGTTGTCCCCTTCCCCTCACCCACCTAATCTCCCGTCTCCTTTCCCTGTCTCATAGTCGGATCCTTTTACACTGTCATTTGCTTTTCCTTTGCCCACCCCACATTTTCCGTCACACACACACACACACACACACACACACACACACACACACACACACACACACACACACACACACACACACACACCTTTCTTCCTACTTCTACGCAGGTACAAACAGTATCACGCAAGCAACCTTACCCTGCACTGATTAACTGCTCACCAAAATAAGAGCGAGAAAACATACCACAGCTGTTTGAAAATGGTCAAAGACTTACAGTTCTCTGGTGCTACAAGTACAAATACAAATATGTCTGTCTGCCTGCCTGCCTGCCTGTCTGCCTGTCTGTCTGTCTATCTGTCTGTCTGTCTGTCTGTCTGTCTGTCTCTCTCTCTCTCTCTCTCTCTCTCTCTCTCTCTCTCTCAAAACATTAAGATATTTTACATCCCCAACTCCTTAAAAATGCCCCTTCCACTTTACTCTCCCTCCCCTCCCTGAAATGTTTTTTTTTTTCAGACTCAATTCTTCTTTTCATTCGGAAACCAAATATTGTTGATGTGGCCTATTTCCTGAGGCGTCTAAGGTGCTGCAGTGACAGATGCCCTAGCAATGTTCGCCTGTCCAAGTCTATTCAAAGGTAAGCCTCTATTGTTGGAGTCTACTCCCAGATGATCATAGATCAATGATAAATTAACTTTTGATCATTTTTCAATCGTGAGAGAGTTTATAAAATCTGTTGACTCGCGTAACCAGCTTCTCCCCCCCTTCTTCGCCTGACCCATGCATATCAACATGTCACAGGTGAAATGTATGAGTATTAACGTGTATGAGACGAAGTGTAGTTTGTTTTGAAAGTATTGTAGCTTACGGTTAAGAAAATATTGCAAATAAACGATAAATCTACGAATCTAACACGTTAATTCATTGAGAAGAAATCCTGAATCCACATCAGAAAATTAGCATCTGTTTTTTCCCTTTCAAATAAAAAGAACGGCTGAAACTATGTAACAACCGATTTTCACCTAAACGTTATACCTCTAAACAGCTATCCAAAATCTCATAGTCTGTTTCCAAATTTTGAATTATTGGACAATACTAATGGTCGAGATGTTGCGTTCAGAAACTTCTTAGATGTGATGTTGGAAACATTTGAAACTCTCTGTCTGTCTGTCTGTCTGTCTGTCTCTGTCTGTCTGTCTGTCTCTCTCTCTCTCTCTGCTTGTCTATCTGTCTGTCTGTTTCTCTCTCTCTCTCTCTCTCACACACACACACACACACACACACACACACACACACACACACACACACACACACACACACACACACACACACACACATTGGTAGCATGAGTATGTTCAAAGAGCAGACTTCGTAATATCAGGGGAATTAAACACACACACACACACACACACACACACACACACACACACACACACACACACACTTTTTATGTCTTGTTGGAAACATCCCATCACTGCTTAAAAAAAAAAAAACCTGCAAAATTTGTCCTCTCACCAAGCCAGACACCATCCTGCATGACCCCAAAGGCTCGTCCAAAATCACACGTCCATTCAATTGTCAGAGCCGCAAGATGCTGTTCACTGTGAACTGTTTGCAACGATCTATGTAGGTGAGACATGCAGCACACGTGAGACACGCATCTCTAAACTGACTGACATCTGTCATCATCGACTCTGGCCAGTCGCTCTGCACTTCAACCATCTCCAACACAGCATCAGCCATGTCAAAGTTCTGTCGCCTTGGCGATCACAGAGTGATATGACTGAGCGCACCATGCAGGAATCCCATCTTGTAGCCAGACTAGGGACCCTCTGCCCACTTGGCAACAACATCCAACATGAGCATGTGCCTGTCCACCCTCACACCAGCCCGCAGCACTGTCCACAGATACACCACGATACCCGTCATTCTTTACCTCACGTATAGGTCACGGCTATTGGCTCTTCTCCCCCTCTTTTCTATCTCCAGTTTCCTTTTCAATTATTGTTTACTCACTTATGTATCCTCCCCTTTTCTTTTTTTGTTCTGGGTTTCTTTCTATTACATATAGGTACTCTTTTACATCTCTTCTCTCTCTCTCTCTCTCTCTCTCTCTCTCTCTCTCTCTCTCTCTCGTCTATTTTGCTCCGGGTGAGTTCTTCTGGTTTTGTTTTTGTTTGTTTGTTTTCTATTTCAATAGTAGTGTCAACTTTTCACTCATTGATAGATTTTCATTCCTTCAACCCATCATTATTACCATCATTCTCATTGTTGTTATTGTTATTGTTAATATCATTACTATTACTCTCACGTTATTGTTGTTGCAGTCGTCGTTGTTGTTACCACTATTATAATTACACCATTAGGAGTGATAGGGGTAGTATAGGTTTTCTTATCATCTTCATTATTATTGTTGTTGTTGATGTTGTTGTCGTCATCATTTATACTATATGAGTACCATTATTTTATGTGTATTTTGTAAATGCCTATGCATTAGCATATTCATTAGATGTTCTTTTACTATTTTTCGCATTTTCTATATCATTATTCCCATTATCATTATTTTCATGATTGTGACTATAGTTATTGTAAAAAAGTTTCGTATGTATCATAGATTGTATGTTATAATTTTCCTGTTTTCTCTTTTTCTTCTTCTTCTCTTCTTTTTTCTGCTTCCTCCCCTACTTCCCCACCTGCTTCTCAGTTATCATTATTATTATTATCATAATTAGTATTATCATTATCATTATTAATATTATTGTAATTATAGTTAGTGCAACCATAAACATATTGCTGTAACTATCCTGTGATTCTTCTTCTTCTGTTATTATCGTTATTATGATTCCTTCAGTCATAATCGTCATTATTCATAGTACTATTGTTAAATGATTGTACTACCTTCTTCTTCTTTCAATCCAAATGATCTCCCCTTCAACCTCAGTACCATTCTGTAGTTTTAGTCGTTCACCCCAAACCAAATGTTGCACCCAGATCAAAGAGATAAACGATTGTTCGTTCGTCCTGCGTTTTCGTTGTCTTAAACGTTATTTGTCTCGCCTGAAGAAGAAATGCGTTGTTTTGTCATTCGTTGTCTTAAACGTTATTTGTCTCGCCTGAAGAAGAAATGCGTTGTTTTGTCATTCGTTGTCTTAAACGTTATTTGTCTCGCCTGAAGAAGAAATGCGTTGTTTTGTCATTCGTTCGTTCCTTCTTTTGGCGTCGCAATAATTCTATTTTTGCTTGTGATTTAAGGAAAAAAAAAAGATTCTATAGTAACCAACTGGTCGAGGAGGAACTGGATCTGGTCGAGGAGGAACAAAAGTGAACTTCATTAGGTTTAAATTTCCCCAAATTTGAACAGGTGTTCCCTTAGCAGTGGGTAAGACATCCGTCTTTAAAAAAAAAAAAGGCACACCTTAAGACGCCCATCCATCCAAAATTTGCTGGTTCGAATCCCGACAGCGCCAGAAAAAAAATTGTTGGCAGGAGACGGGCATCTGGGAGTCATGACCTGGATGCGGCCCGGCCACCTTAGAGTGTAAGGAGTTCAGGGTCTAACCTCTTGTCTGAGGGGGGCTTCTTCTCTGAAGACCTTCTGCTGTCAACCTCTCCCTAGAGTTTCCTCCTACAAAGTCTAAGTCGGAGCAGATTCAAGAAAACATCATTTATGTCTAAAAGATTTAAAGAGAGAGAGAGAGAGAGAGAGAGAGAGAGAGAGAGAGAGACGGATACGAATACGGATGTTTTATTCATACAGGCCATGGCCCCTAATGAAGGGGGTGTTGAGATCAGATCGTTTCAAACAGATTCGTTCGTTCGTTCGTGAAGAGAGAGAGAGAGAGAGAGAGAGAGAGAGAGAGAGAGAGAGAGAGAGAGAGAGGGAGGGAGGGAGGGAGAGAGAGAGGGAGAGTCAAGACGCATGAGTCGAGATACTTATATTATATGTAAGGCCATAGGCCCTAATGAAGTGGTGCAAGTTTTGTTTGTTTGTTTGTTTGCTTTTTTCAATTTTTCATTTTACAAAATCATAGCACCCTTTCAACAGCAGATTGGAGTATATTGATTCTCCCCTACTCGATACTCGTTCTTTTTTTTATACTCTTTTGCTCGTTACACCTCAATACTCCCCCTGCTCCATATCCCACCCCACCCCCACCCCTGTCCCGCGAGCAACGATTCCCCCTCCCCGCCCCCCCCCCCCCCCCCCCCCCCAATCTCCCGCAGATCTGCTCTGCCTACTCCCTATTTTTCTTCTTTCTTTTTTTGTCCTCCCATAACCCTGTAGGGAGTCACTGGAGCGCCACACTGAGGCACGCTTCACCAGGTTCCTGCAACTCCGTAATAGCTGGTGAAGGTTTGTTTGGGTTTTCATCCCATGAAAAGCTGTGATTATCACGCTCTGATGAGACGACATACAGCTCGAAGCTCGTCACTTGGTAGAGCGCTGTTGGGATAGAAGGGAGGTAATGCAGCTAGCATTGAGATGTCCCATTGCAACATGCAGTTGTTCCTTCCGTCGAGAACGGGGAGCGGGGGGGGGGGGGGGGGGGGGGGGGGGGGGGGGAGGGAGAAAGAGATTCCTTGGCGGCTTGAGTCTCACTACAGTTATGTGGCGCACGCCACAATTAGAATGTTGCTCTAAACACTATATAATCCATGCGAATTTACTTTCAGTTACTGTCACCGATCGGCGGTACTAAATCAGCCGTCCATGTGTTTGGAGTAATGGCAGCTCAGAAATAGAGAGCGTGTGCGTGTGCATATGTGTATATGTGTGTGTGCGAGCGTGCGTGTGCGAGTAGCTCAGCAGTTGATATGATAAAAACGGAGGATGTGCAGCATGTAATATTGCATGAAGTATGGTTGTGTTGGCATAACAAGGATTAACCACTGGGTTATCTGACAAGAGATGACATGAGAGTGGGGTGCTGGATGGAAATTTTGGCGAACAAATCATGTTGTGTTGATATATGATTATAATTGACAGTGCAAAGAGGGGTAAGAATGTGAAGGATTGTGGCTGCGAGCCGATTCTCTTGTATGAACATGCTGAAACTGTGAACCGCTAAAAATTGATAAGGGTTTTTTTCTTTTTTTGAGAAATGTAATTACTACTGTAATTACTACTATGTGGAAACATTTCCTTGTGAAATTGCCCATTTCCTAGTTTATTTAGTATTTCCTAAGGAGGCCCATGGAGTCCGTATTGGAGTGCTTAGATTGGGTTTATTTCTCCGAGAATTGGGTGTGAGTCATAATTTCTTATGTAATAGCGTGGATTGGCTCAGAGAGAATATTGTTTTACTGCTATTGTAAGGGTTGGCAGGAATTGGATCTGATAACCCAAAGCGAGTAACGGGTTGGGGGGTGTACTCAAAATTCAAGGGGGCACTTCATGCGAGTGGGAAGTAGGCAAGGGAGATGAAGGATTAAACTTTACCAAGT
>CM031620.1:43511634-43526634 GCA_018398815.1 Conus ventricosus
TACGGCCCCTTTGCTGAATACGAACAATTAGCCCCCACCGGGATCAAAGTTAGTTTTAAAGAACGGGAAAAAACTGCAAAATTCCCATTGTTTTTACGCAGACTTCGAATCGCTCATTGTTCCTTAGAAGGGCCAGCTCCACAAAAACTTCGAAAAACAGTCTTAATGAGTAATCATCAGATTTGTTCATTTGCCTTCATTATTGTCAGGTCGGATGGCGCTCATTCAGCACCAGAATATATAGAGGACCAGATGCGGCTAGAAGATTTTACAGCGCATGCAGCAAGTGCGTAACGCCTGTTCTAATAATCTGAATTTATCTGAAATCATAATGGCGCCTGAAGACCAACAACAGTATGACTCAGCCACGCATTTTTGGGATTTGCGGTTTAGAGCTAACGCCCAAGAGTGTAAACCCCACAGTAAGAGACCATGATCACATTAGTGGGAAGTTTAGAGGTGCAGCGCACAGTAAATGCAATCTTCAACTAAAGTTTGATCCAAAGACATGGAACTGCCTGTTTTCTTTCACAACTTGCAAGGTTAGGACTCTCACCTTATAATGCAAGCAGTAACCAGCGCCTTCAGGGTAGCATGCATTGCACAGTCATCAGAAAAGTACATGTGTTCACTTTAAATAACATGTCTTTCTACGACTCTATGCAACACATGATGGGCTCATTAGAGGCACTGGCTATGTCCTTAAAGTCCTGCCCAATAACGAAGAATATTTTGACTCAACTCTTGTTAGAAAGGGTGTTTACCCTTATGAATACATGAACAGTTGGGAAAGGTTTGACGAAGATACACTTCCGCCTAAAGGCGCTTTCTTTTCTAGTCTTAGAGGAAAGACATCAGCGACTCCGATTACCAGCATGCTCAAGATGCTTGGCAAACGTTAGATTGTAAAACGATGGAGACTATCATGACTCCTATTTAATGGCAAAATGTATGTTTGTTGGCGATATTTTTGAAAATTATAGAAAGACCTGCATGAAACATTACAGCTTGGATCCCGCGCATTACATTTCTGCGCCCGGGATGAGTTGGGATGCTTCTTAAAGTTTACTGGAGTACAAATTGATTTATGTCTGACCTACCAATGATTCAGATGATTGAAAACGGATTGCGTGGAGGAATTAGTATGGCGTCGCATCATTACTGTAAAGCAAACAACAAATACTTAGACAACTATGATCCAAGTAAAAGGTCTAACTATCTCATGTATTTAGATGCAAACAATCTGTATGGATGGGCAATGGCGCAATCACTTCCATTACGCAACTTTAAAATGTACACAGGCGGCGATCCGAATAATATTCAAAAGGCATTAAAGTGGTTGGGCATTTAACGCTAGATCAACAGCTGGATACATTCTAGAAGTTGACTTAGAATATCCTCATGAACTCCATGACCTGCATAATGACTATCCATTAGCAGCAGAAAGTCTAAAGACGGATCCAAGAGAACCACCTAAACTTGTGCCTAATCTTCGCGGCAAAAAAAATTATGTCTGTCATTACAGACTTCTACAATTTTATTTAAGACATGGTTTGAAGTTGACAGCAGTTCATTGCATAATTGCTTTTGATCAAGAACAGTTCATGAAGCCATACATCATGAAGAACACTGATCTCAGAACCAAATCCACAGATGCTTCAGAAAAAGACTTTTTCAAGTTGATGAACAACAGCTGTTTCGGAAAGACTATGGAGAATCCGCACAAGCGTAAAGATGTTAGATTGGTCACCAAAGAGAACGAAGCAATTAAGCTGACTTCAAAACCAAATTATCAGGACTTCAGAAGATTTCATGATCAGCTTTTTGGCATAATGATGAAAAAAAAGAAAGTCAAATTAGACAAACCTGTATTTATTGGTTTACTGTTTTAGAATTATCAAAGCTTTTGATGTTAGAGTTTCTTTATGACTACTTTAAGCCCTCGTATCCTGAGTCCAGAGTACTTTACACAGATACAGACAGTTTTGTTATAGATATTCCTACTGAAGACATCTATAAAGACATGGAAATGGAAGTAGCTAAAGGACATGCGGGATGGTATGATACATCTGATTACCCTAAAGATTCGCCTTTGCATTCAATTACTAACAAGAAGGTTTTAGGAAAGATGAAGGATGAATTATCTGGAAAGGTGATCAAGGAGTTTGTTGGTTTAAGGTAAAAAATGTACAGTATTTCGAGCCAGGAGAAAATCATTAAAAAAGCAAAGGGAATATCTCGCAGCGTTGTGCAGTCAAACATATCACATGACAACTACAAAGAAGCATTGTTTGGCAATAAGACTTTTCATCATGACAACGTAAAACTGCGATCTAATCTACATGAGATCAACACAACAGTTGTAACAAAGAAATCATTAGATAGAACAAACACAAAACGGGTGTTTGTTAATCCGGAGTTTTCATATGCAATCGGGCACTGGAGGACCGCATAAACAGGGGGTTTTATATTTTTCATCAACTTTTATTATAAGATCAATCATAGCTTCATCCAATTCATTTAAATCTTTTCTCATGTTTGCTTGATGCGTTCGAATTTTTTTTATTATTTCAAGATATTCTTTTTCCCAATTTGGGGGTTTGAGTTGTAGGTGATCTGGATGATTTAGCATGCATTGATTAATCCCCGAAAATGTTTCCTTAATAGCATTACACGCCTGAAATGATTCCCGTATCATTTTCAAGGTCTCTTCCTTTACCATTCTTGTTTCGTTCTGCGCTTCCTTCTGGCCTTCCATTTTAAACCAAAATATGTTTACGTAAATTAATTAAAGCGGAACTGTGTCTGGCGGAATTATCTGCAGTTCTTCTTTCACAAAAGATCTTTGAGGGGCTGGTTGTTTTGTTGTGTCAGTTTCTCGTAAATAATACACGGGGGGATTCATTTTTACAATTCTTTTTATTTCATATGGATCAACACTCCAAACTGGATCTGTTGCCCTGATGCGAGTGTCCCCTTCTGCTTCCCCCGGTAAATAAAGGTACCTTACTTTTAACCCAAACGGTAATAGTTTGCCGGATGAAGACTCTCCTTCAACAACATTTATTGTTTTTCTTTTGATTGCTTGTACTGGTTTTAGCCCTTTAAATTCTTCATTATTCATTGCGCGCAAAACTGAGGGCAGTCTTCTAACCCATTCTGTGTTGCGAGAATTGCCAATCAGCTCTCTGTGATACTGGTAGGAGAAAAGTCTTTCAGCTAACTGTTTGTTAAAGTTTTCAACTAAAGCCTGTGATCTGTGAACTCCTGGAATGCCTCTTTTGATGGTAACTCTATGTTTCAACAATATTGATTCACTTGGCCTTTAAATTCTTTTCCATCATCGACTTGAATCATGCGAGGATAAGTTAACGGGCCTCGTTGGTATATCAGCTGATGGCAACAGCAACAGCAAAAGCCTCTTTTGTGTTAAGGGTTTCCCGCATTTTTAATTTTAAGCTATGTCAATGACTGGGTGCGTACTTAAATCTTTTTCGTCTAATCGTAAAAGGGAAAATATGAAGGCCCTTTTGATGGGTGTCGTTCGGTATTGTATTCACAAAGGGGGTTTCTCGTATTCTTTGGGGCGCAGGTAAATAAATTTCCCAAAATCGCTTGTTTAGATAACCTTTCCTTTGCTGTTTGTTCACTGACCCTGCCGCTTGTTTAGCTTTTGTAGCTGTGTCCCCTTCCAATACCCTTTTGGGCGAATAATAGATTTTTTTTCTTTTTTTATTCACCAATATTTTGCAACAAAAATACACGACGGTCATACCAAGACAAAAACACTTTTTTCTTGCATCTTTTGTTTTTTGAGGTTTTAAAAATCGCTAAATTTTTTGGGGGGGGAAAGTCTCAAGGGTTTGCCTTTACAAGATAATATTGTTTTATTGTTTGATCAACATTTTTAAATGTGAAAAGCTGCATCCCCCTGTTTTTTCGTTGTATTAAATAAATCTAACTGCTAAATTTCTATCTTTTCATAGGCTCTTGGCTCAGCTAGTTGCTCCTACTTGTTATTTTTTTTCTCTCACCGCGCCCCCGTTTTTTACAAACGCGAATTTTACTTCCGCAAAAGCCGCATTCACCACACGCCACCTATCTAAACGATGAAGCCTTTTTTTATAAATGATTTTTTTTTTACTATTTATACGTCGGGAATTATTCCTTGCTTGATAGAAAATTTTTCGTGGAAAACGAAGCTGAAATGATACAATTACTTTGCTAAAAACCCAAAAAGTCTAGTTTCCCAAAGATTGCTGGTTTAATTCTTAACAAGTTTTTCCCAAGCATTGGGTATCCTACATTTAACCCTCCAATAACAGCAGAATGTATAAATTTTAGCAACATTTTTTTCGGGCTCTTTTTAGAAAAAAAAATAATTAAATTAATAAAAAAATGAACATGAGTTTATACAGCTACAAGGCAGCCAAACCCTTCCTGAACTTTTGAATGCCAAAGTTGTGACAAGCTTTTATCCCCAAAAGGGAGGCTTATTCTTTGGCAGCTGGGGGAAAACAAAACATTTCCCTGGGAACTAAATTCAGCTAGAACAGTTTCAGCAGATGTTCCAAAAGACATTATAAAGTTCAAAAAACAGGTATAAAGCCAGCTGGGGTCAGAATGGTAAAAAGTGTGGGCAAACGGTTCTTAGTTTTAACAAATAGTCAGAAAATTTTGCTCCCCATTAATTCGAACAAATTTACGTTTTTTTTAACGCAAGACCAGTTTTAAAAAAGTATTTAGCCCCTCTAGGCTGTGTTTATATTACAGTTTTGGAACATTGTTATCACCGTAATCAGGGGATAAAAATTTAATCATATAGTTTTTTTCCCAAAAAAATGAACAGCGGAAAAATCATCAAACCAAATCAGGAAAATTGAATCAGGGGGGAAAAAGAAACTAAGCCAGAAAATCAGCAGAATCGAAAAACTGAATCAGTGGGGGCCAGTGAAAGTGTCCTCACCGGGGCGTTTTAAAGCAGGAAAAAAATTACAAGTGGAACAGACAAAAAAAATTAATGTTACGAATATAACCCTGAAAAATAAACGCCGGGCCCCAGAACAATTTAATTCAATGCCCGCATAAAAAACTCCATGTATACAAGACCTACAGACCAAAAGTCTTCTGGAATATTGAACTTAAAACTGTTGCCATTTTTGGCGCCCTTGCTGCGTTGGGGGGCATTTTTAGGGTTTTAAAAATATAAACCAATGGCAACAAAAAAACAAAAGCAAAAAAAAAATCAAACCCTAAATACAAAAAAGACAACGCACCCCAAAAACCCCCAAAAAACAAAAGGTCTTTTTGATCCATTTAAAATGAATAAAAATTTTAAGAACTTAATTTTAAATTTTTTTTATAAAAATTAGTTTCAGGCGTATTATAAATGTAAAGTCAAAAAATAAAGACATGGAGTCAAAAAAGACTTTTCCATACCCCAGAATTGTAATCAGTGCGGTTGCTTGGATTAAAGAATTTATTAAATCTAGCAGAGAACGCTGAGCAAACATCCTCAAACGATGACGCGTTTTT
The DNA here is from genome assembly GCA_018398815.1 of Conus ventricosus. Taxonomy (NCBI): domain Eukaryota; kingdom Metazoa; phylum Mollusca; class Gastropoda; order Neogastropoda; family Conidae; genus Conus; species Conus ventricosus. The sequence continues at coordinate 43,517,170 of CM031620.1, forward strand.
TGGGCGTGTTTTACTATATTAGACACTACTATTTTGATAAAAACATAGATTGTATTTTTTTTAAATTATAAGATAATTGAATAAGAACTTGGTTTTTACTTAGAGGGTACTTTGTTATGATCTAAAAGGGAAATTTTGGTAAGAATTGAGGATAATTGAGGGCAACTTGAAAAAAACTTAGAAAATAACTTGAAAAACTTTGGGGTTTCTTGGGTAAGAACTTTTGAATGACTTTAGGATGACTTTGAATAAATTGAGTAAAAACTTGTGGAGACTTGGGGATGACTTAAGTTAAGAACTTAAAAGTGACTTAAATTTTGTGCATGCGTGGGGGGGGGGGTGGGTGGGGTGGAGTGGGGTGGGGGGTTGGGATGCGGGGGTGGGGGGGGGGGGGGGGTGGGCGTGGGGTGGGGGGGGGGAAAAAAAAACAACACAAACAAACAACAAAAAACAAACAAACAAACACCAATAACAGGGCAGTGCTTGTGGGAAAAATGAAGAGGCTTTTTGTTGACCACCTTAAAGTTGTAAATTTTAAGGCAGCCGCCGAAAGCACTTATCAAAGTCCGAATCAAAATCACAGGATCTGTTCAGTTTATCGGCGGTCCCCCCAAAGGGACCCAAAAGGAGGTGTGCAGGGCTTGAAGAGGTTTTCAGTAGAAATGTTTGCCAGGCGGGTTTCGCGTAACCGTTTATTTTTTTAACCCCGTCATACTATCGTCAGTAGTCCAACCACTATGATCACTTTGGCCTAGTTTGCGTGCTCCCTTTTTCAAAGGGGGTTGAAAGGCTTTACGAGTTCAGCTAATTGCTGAGCCAAAACTTTTTTGGGAGCTCTAATCCATAGTAGTACATCCGGGATTGTATATTTTAAAAAAAATTTATTGAAGATAGTGTAGCCCCACAACTCCCCTCCAATGGTAGATGTACTAAGGCCGCCTAACCCTATCAGTTTGTTTGCCAGAAAAATTTGAAAATCGCCCTTCGTTGCATAAGGCACCTTGAAGGCGAGAATGTTAGAAAATTAGAAAAAATAGAAAAATATACACACTTAATAAACAGCAGCTGCCCCAAAAACTGAATCTGTAGTTAACAACAAACAAGTCTAATCAAAGAAACATTTTACTTGGGGGGAACAGCAAAAATTTTTCAAAAATAAATTTTTTAGATACAATGGGGCCCTGTTTACCTCCCCCCTTTAAAAAATGAACGCCCTGTTTTTTAAACCTGGCTTTAGCTGTCCCGAGCCACTCCCAACAACAAAAGCGTGATGGTTTTTTTTTGCTTCGGCCAACTTTCAAAATCAGCGCCTTTATAGATAAGGAAACCCTCTCATCAAAATCAAAAACGATTAAAACTGGGTACATCTTGTTTCATTTCCTTAACCCAAAAACCTTTAAAATAGTCGTTTATTTCCAAAACATTAGTTTACTTTTTTCGTTTTCTAGAAAAACAAACTCTCCGGTTTCAAACATGCTTCGCCTTTCTTTCAACAAATACTCTAACATGCAGTTAAAGTAAAAATTATGGTCTCGAAAAGGCAAACCCTTTTTTCAGTAAAAGTTTTTACCCCTTTTAAAATAACAAATTAAAAAACAGGGCACACCAGAGCCAGCAAAACAAACCTCTTGTGGGGATCCGAGCAAAAAAATGGGAAACCCGGGCTGTCACGGACAGCCTCATACGGTGTTCAACGTGGCACAATCAAAAATATTCCAAAAAGCATTTTTAAGCGGCCGTCCTGTGTGAACAAAGGGCCTTGTCTGCGCTGCCGTGCCTAGCAAAATTAAGTGATCGTTTCAGCCTCGTGCTGCCTGTCTGTGTGGGCAAAGTTTTGTAGGGAGAAATTAGTCAGAATAAGTGTGCGGATTTTTATGTCATTTAATTGAGAGAGAAAGAAAGAGAAAGAGTGTGTGTGTGTACGTGTGTGTGTGTGTGTGTGTGTGTGTGTGTTTGTGTGCCGCCTCTCTGTCTGTCTGTCTGTCTCTCTCTGTCTCTCTCTTCTCTGTCTGTCTGTCTGTCTGTCTGTTCTGAGGGCAACTTAACCTTAACGGGCTTTGTCAGGGTTGCTGGTGATTCTCTCTCTCTCTCCCCCGGACTCTCTGCTCCCCACGCTGTAATTAACATACTGCGAAGTAATCGGATAGCCTAGTGCACCCACCGTGTATATGGGCGCGTTCAGCCACAACTGCTTTTCCCCTGCGTTACTCTATGGGGCGTGTTCAGTCCCGGCTACTTTCCCTATGTTACTCTATGAAAACTTTAGTAAATTAGTATTGAAACGGATAACCCTACACAGTATGTTTGTTTGTAGATAATCGTTATTTTTTGGTTATTGAAGTCTTACTTGTCAGAGAATGCAGAAATACCAATCCTGGGTTACTTTCGCCCGAAACTGGTTGAGGGCGGAAGTGGCCAGGATTGGTATTTCTACGTTCTCTCGATTTCTTTTTGCTGTTTGCTTCATCATCATCATCATCATCTTCTTCTTCTTCTTCTTCTTCTTCTTCTTTCTTCTTCTTCTTCTTCTTTCCCATTTTCTGTTTTTCTTTTTCTTTTCTTTATACATTAGTTAAAGATTAGTTCTTCTGTAACTCTTTCTTTCCCATGCTGCTTTCTTTGACATGTTTCATCACTCAGTTACTTTTTTGTTTTTTGCGTTTTCACCACCTCATCTCGCAGCTCCTCTCTCATTGACTTGAACAAACAATAAAATGTCTTGAATCTAAAATGGCTGAAAAAGTTCTGTTATCGAAAAGAAACCAAGGGCGTAACATTTGCTATCATTGTAAAACAGCCAAGCAACACGCTCCAAAATAATGCTGCTTGCTATATCCAATTAATCTAGAGGAAAGGAACAAGAGAGACAAAAGGAAAGCATTCCCACAAGGTTTTCATGGAGTCTGCTGTAAAATGTTTATGTCTCACATCATGCAAGTCCCAACGCTCCAAAACAACGTTTCACTGTGACATGGCATGGAATGCACCACGAAGCTTCTTCACCGTTTAAAAGATAAGAACGAGCGTGAAAGGAGTGTCCTGTATGCAAACGGCACAAAACTTTTTCTTCTTTACGGCTGGTCGGCAAAAGAATGGCTACACCAATGGGTTGGCGTCACAAGGATGTAATGAGCAGAGGTATGAAAGCCCTGCCTGATGCCATCTAAGCAGAAGTCTTCCATCTCTGCCATTGACTGGTTAATCTCCCTAACTGAACAGGTCTTGGCTGATTGATGCTTAATTCCACAGGAAACCACAAATGAATTGGTCAGAGACTGGAAGGTGGCACAAACGGTTGTCGTGATCAGGGGAAGCTACTGCAGGTTCAGAAACAGCAGAAAATTTTTAAAAACTTGTTTGTAAGGTTCCCTTTATGATTTAGGTTTAAGGTTATACTCGGTTGGTAGGGTTCCGGTCATGGTAAGGTTAGGGTTAGGTCCGCTTTCACCAGTTTCACAGTAGATAGAAAGTGTAACCTTTACTGATTCGGGAACCTAAATCGTGCGTCCTTCAATCTCAATCTAGGTCTACGGCCCTTTTTTCCTTTTTTTGTCTTTGTTGTTGTTGTTGTTGTAACAGTGAGGATAAAGAGGAACATAAGGATGAACTATCATACCCTACTTCCTTAGCTATACATTTCCATCTTGCACTTAGAATGTCTCGGAACTCACAAATTTTTGTTCCTTCTATCAAGAACCACGGAGATCTTTTAAACAGCTATTATCAAATTCTCTTCATTCATCGTGAATTAAGAACATTCACTGGCAATATCTGTAAAGCCGTACGTCCCTGGATGAGCCAGCCATCTGCTGTGTGTGTGTGTGTGTGTGTGCAGTTGGCACTGGCTGTTCTCATTGTCAATGGATGTCGTCAGCAACCCGTGATTGGAGAGAAGAAAATGACGTGTGCACAATTTACAGCAAGACCCAGTTTACCTCAGGCATGGTCGCTTTTTTCTCTGGGGAAAAAAGCTGCATATTCACGTCATCGATTCCCCCCCCCCCCCACCCCCCCCCCCACCCCCACCCCACCCCCCACCCCCCCCCCCCCCCCCCCCACCCCACCCCCCACCCCCCGTAGGTCGCAATGTTCGCGGCTGGAGGTGAGTTTATGATGATTCCAGCCCGCTGACGTCAGCTGCGAGAATTTCCCCAACAGAAAAAGCAATACAGGGAGTGAACTGGGGGAGGAGGAGGGGGAAGGAGGAGGGGAGGGGTTCGTTTAAGGGCCAGAATGGGGAGTAGGGGTGAGGGTTGTTGTGCAACAGGACGTAAGGGAGAAGAGCAGGTAATAACATGAAGCAACACCTTTTCGGGAAACCTGGTCATGCATGCATGGTCGAATTACAACAACCAGAAAAGAGAGTTTAAAAGCCGTTGTGGGGGGGGAAGAAAGGAAGAGGATGGGGGGGGGAGGGGGAGGTGGGGGAGGGAGGGTAGTAAAGATATACTTATGAAGGAGACAGGTCGGGTGCGTCGGCAGTCTTGGGTAGTCACACGTCAAGCCGTCAACATGAAGCTGGGGGTGACTGGTTTGGTGCTGGTGGTGTTCCTTGTTCAGGTGGATCAAGGTAACGAAAGAAACATGGCCGCTCGCTGCTCGGGGTTGATTCGGGCGATGTCTTTCTGCCGCCTGCTCTCTCTCTCTGTGTTTTTCTTTTTCTTTTTTTTCTTTTTTGCTGTGTATCTATGGTGTCTGTTTGCCTCATCTGTCCCTCCTGTTCATCAGTCTGTCTATAGATAGGTCTGTTCTGTCTGTGACTCTGTCTGTCTGTCTGTCAGTGTGTCTTTCTCTCTCTCTCGCTCTGTCTCTGTCTCTCTGTCTGTCTCTCTCTCTCTCTCTCTCTCTCTCTCTCTCTCTCTCTCTCTCTCTCTCTCTCTGTGTCTCGCCAAGTCAACCTCTCTCTCTCTCTCTGCCCAAAACACTCTTACATTATTAAACGATTTCTGTGATTCAAAAGCCATATCCTCAGACTTAGACATCCCCTTAATGTCAGTCCATGATGTATATAATGCCCTGATCCGTCTAAAAGATACATGTGCTCGTGGCTTAGACGGTATCGATGGCAAAATCCTAAAACTTGCAGCTCCAGTTATTTCTGATACACTGACCTACATCTTCAATTTATGTATATCTAAAAACCAATTTCCTAAATCTTTCAAAATTGCTAGAGTAAGACCCATCTATAAATCAGGTGACACCTCGGATCCTTGTAATTACAGACCAATTTCTATCCTGTCTGTGGTATCAAAACCTTTAGAAGATCATTTAAGAAGATGCATTCTTAACCATTTTGACAAATATAACTTATTTCACCCTAATCAGTCTGGTTTCAGGAAACATCACTCCTGTCACACAGCACTGACCAACCTAGTAGACAAATGGCTCACAAATATCAATGAAAACAAGGTGACTGGTGTCCTTTTTATTGACTTTGCAAAAGCTTTTGATGTAATTGACCACACACTGCTTCTAAAAAAGTTAAAATTGTACCGTTTATCTAGTAATGCTCTAGAACTCATCTCTTCGTTTTTAAGCGACAGAAAACAAATTGTCTCTATTCATGAACGCCAATCTTCTATTTTGCCTCTCAAACAATGGTGTTCCTCAAGGCTCCGTCCCAGGACCCATACTTTTCTCAATATATATTAATGATCTCCCCCTGTTTCTCCCAGCGCTTTGTGATATGTTCGCCGATGACACTACTGTTCATGCGTGTGATCGCAAAGCAGAAAAAGTATCTATGGTATTACAGCAGAGTATTAACCAGCTTACCGAATGGTCTGAATTAAACCATATGTGTCTAAACCCTGTCAAAACCAAACATATGATCATAACCACAAGACAAAAATGTCAAAACCTTTCTTATACGAGCGCACCCCTTTCTATCAATGGTATAACTATCGAAGAAACAGTCTGTCATAAAGTCTTAGGAGTAGTTATAGACAACAATCTGTCATGGTCTGAACATGTACGGTCTTTATGCAAGACAGTTTCGAAAAAGATATACCAGCTGTCCAAGATAAAGCATTTCCTAGACTGCCATTCACGTAAAATATTTTTTCACGCTTATATTGAATCCCATATAAATTATGCATCAACAATTTGGGATTCAGCTAGTAATCATATACTCAAACCTTTGTTTAGTCTTTATAGACGTTCCCTGAAATTAGTTTTGTTAAAATCGGTTACGTTATCATTCTCTGACTATACAGATCTGGATATTTTACCACTAAACTTGAAGCTTAAATTCAATAAAGCTTTGTTCATGTTTAAGATTCTTTCGGGTCGTGCTCCCACTTCAATTACAGAGAAATTTAGATTTAATGAAAATCGCCATTTTCATAAAATTGTAATACCCCGTCCAAGAATAGATATGTTTAAAACCAGTCTTCACTACTCCGGCGGCTTCTTGTGGAACTGCATTTCACCCTCTCTTGATGTTCATGCCAGCATATACAGCTTTAAAAGGGCACTTCATACCCAACTAATGACTGAATTTTCCAATTCATGCTCTTAACCCCCCCCCCCCCCCTCTCTCTCTCTCTCTCTCTCTCTCTCCCTCCCTCTCTCTCTCTCTCCCTCTCTCTCTGTCTCTCTGTCTGTCTGTCTGTCTGTCTCTCTCTCTCTCTCTCCTCTCTCTCTCTCTCTCTCTCTCTCTCTCACTCTCTCTCTCTCTCTCTCTCTCTCTCTTTCTCTCTCTCTCTGTACTGGTCTCTCTCATCTAGTGTTCCAAAGGTGCTGCTTGTCATGTGTAAATTTTTGTCTTTGCCTACAGGATGGGGTGCCTGTTCAATGATTTTTTTTCTCTCCAGAAATGTGTTATAATTTTATTGTTGTGATAATGTTTCTTTTGTATATTTATCTATCTTCCAATAACCATTTTTTCATGAACTATATATGATGACCCCTCCCCTCCCACTCCCACCTGTTTCTCTCAGTCTGTCTGTCTGTCTGTCTGTCTGTCTGTCTGTCTCTCATCTCTCTCTCTCTCTCTCTCTCTCTCTCTCTCTCTCTCTCTCTCTCTTTCTCTCTTCCAGGCATTGATTGTGTTCTGTTCTTTTGTGTTAACCGTTTCTTCTTTCTATATATAGCGTTTATGTATGTTTACTTCTATTCTAGATTAGTTTTGCTGATGTTGTTATTGCATTTTCTATATATTTCCCTTCATTGAGGGCCGGGTGTAAAAAAGCCATGTTGTGCTTATTCCGCTTTTTCCCTCATTAAAAAAGATTCGTTCGTTCGTTCGTTCGTTCGTTCTCTCTCTCTCTCTCTCTCTCTCTTCTCTCTCTTCTCTCTCTCTCTCTCTCTCTCTCTCTCTCTCTCTCTTCTCTCTCTCTCTCTCTCTCTGAAAGGCCAGGAAATGTCTATTGTCAACGGCTATAAATAGCTTGGTTTTGTTTACTACTGAAATGTCCTTTAACAACACTAAGAAGGAGTATTCACAGAAATCAAAAGACTGTCCATTTTGTCATCGTCTCGAGATTGAGCATCCCTTCTTGTTTGTTTGTCCATGTTACCGCTTCTTCAGAAAAAAATCTTCTGAAATATTTTTTTTAAAAAAAACAGTCCATCAGAGAGTGTCATATTTGTTTCAGCGTGAAGACGTTAAATGCTTAAGAGATATTGCAATGTACAGCATTTATGCTTTAAAATCAAGCGAACAATTGTTTCCTCAGTATTTTTTTCGTGCGGAGTAGTGTGTTGCATGTTTGCTACAGTGTAAAGTGTTAAAATTTGAAAATTATGCCTCACACTTCTGGGCAAACTCATATTTGTGTACAGGTCGTTGGCTTTCACGATTCAAATTTCCAAGTTCCGAGTTCTCTCTCTCTCTCTCTCTCTCTCTCTCTCTCTCTCTCTCTCTCTCTCTCTCTCCCTCTCTCTCTCTCTCTCTCTTTGTATGTGTCTGTTTATCGCTCCGTCTGTCTGCTCTCTCTCTCTCTCACTCTCTCTCTCTCTCTCTCTCTCTCTCTCTCTCTCTCTCTTTCTCTCTCTTTCTCTCTCTGTGTCTCTGTGTGTGTTTGTGTCGTCTGCCTACTTGTCTGTCTGTCTGTCTGTCTGTCTCTCTCTCTCTCTCTCTCTCTCTCTCTCTCTCTCTCTCTCTCTCTCTCTCTCTCCTCTCCTCTCTCTCTCTCTCTCTCTCTCTCTCTCTCTCTCTCTGTCTTTCTGCCTGCCTGTCTGTCTGTCTGTCTTTCAGTCGGTCGGTCGGTCAGTGGGTTCTCTCTCTCTCTCTCTCTCTCTCTCTCTCTCTCTCTCTCTCTCTCTCTCTCTCTTTGTCTGTCTGTCTTTCTGCCTGTCTGTCTTTCAGTCGGTCGGTCGGTCGGTGGGTTGTCTCTCTCTCTCTCTCTCTCTCTCTCTCTCTCTCTCTCTCTCTCTCTCTCTCTCTCTCTCTCTCTCTCTCCAAACTATCAATGACTCGGGAAGATCCCGTTGTTGCTTAGTCTTGTAGTATTATCCATTCTTTTCTTTGCAGTTAATCTGTCAGCTACGTTCTTCTCTGGTTTACTGCAAAATCCGTTCAATTCATTTATATAGTATGTTGTATTGTAATGAGCTTCAACTAGAACTGAACAAAGACCAGCCGCCGTTGCGAATTTGTCAGCGTCGCGGACTCCCGTCTAGATTGCTCCTACAAGAACTGAGTGACGGGCTCTGTTGGGGAGACGGGGACCACACAGTCGCGTTTCTCCCATTTAATGGATGCGTTTCCGAGAGCGTTGCTCAAATTTCTGACCAATACTGCAGGTGTTTGTATCTCTCAGGCCTGGTTGACGCCGGGATATGGTATGAAAGTAAACGTAGGATACAGCCATGTCCTGCTCTTCCGGTGACCTCAGTCTTCATGACCTTTCCAGGGCCGTGTCCTTCGTTTAGTTCTGTCGGGGTCACTGGTGTCGGCAAATTCACAGGGACTGTCGGTGGATGGAAGTGGTGGCGCCCTCCGGGGAGGGAGCTTACTCACATTGGCCTCGCGACTCAGCAGCAAATGTCGTCAGTAGGGGGGGGGGGGGGGGGGTTTAGTAGATGGTTGTCCTGTATTGTCTCTTCGAGCTAGTCATTCTTCTTTATGCAATTGATCCATCACCTACCATCCTCTCTGGTTTACGTAACCGGTTAGATTCCCTTTAAGTTATTATTATAGTAATCAATAATAATAATAATAATAATAATAATAATAGTAATAATAATAATAATAATAAAAGATGATGATAAGAATAATGATAATGATAATAATTATAATAATAATAACATAGCATTTATAAAGCGCCCTGCCAAAAGTTCTAGGGGGAGGTACCCGTTATGCCGCCGTCCCGCTGTGCCGCCGACCCGCTATGCCGCTTTAGAGGCGGGCTTAGGGTTAGGTTAGGGTTAGGGTTAGGGTTAGCGTTAGGATTAGGGTTAGGGTTAGCGTTAGGGTTAGCGTTAGGGTTAGGGTTAGGGTTAGCGTTAGGATTAGGGTTA
>CM031620.1:43533463-43548463 GCA_018398815.1 Conus ventricosus
CGTCAAACATCACGGAATAAGAATTTAATCGTTTACCAGCCGATTTTGATGACTACAAAATACAAAAGTTGATCTTCAAAGAAAGCGAGGACAAGTTTTTCTCAACAGCCAGACCCAGCAATAAAAAAGGAATGCTTAAAAAAAGTAAACGAAACATTAAACTCTGCTCTAACAGCTCACAATTAACAACGGCCAAAGGTGTGTATACTTTATTTTATGAGTCTAAAACACAAAGACCATCGATATTGATTAATTATTTTTTTGATTTAAATAAATATTTAGAGTTAGAAAAGAAACTCCACAGGATAAAATATATGAAGGACCGGACGAAAGTTGAAGCAATGCAAGAAGACTATCAAAAACAAAAACAGATGATATGATTTAGAGAAGTCATTGATCCAGCAAGCCGTAACGGCAAGCGTTGTTCTGCCTAGTTCTCACGTTCCGTAAACTAACAATAGACCCCGCCAGTTAAGTAATGTTAGCTGTTTTAATCGACTAAGATAACATTAAAGAAGAAAACCTAGAAGTTTGGGTCTCGACTTAAACACCAGACTATCTTTCTCAGAATGATCATAACACCCGGTTGGGGCAGACGAACTGCTTACACAGTTTGATGTGGCCGCTGAAGAAGCCAAAATGAGAGCTCCGGTGGTCAAGTGCGAATCTTAAGATCAGATTAAAACAGTCTAAGTAATGCCCGATTGTTGCAAGTCTTACATTCCACTACCTCCAGCATTATTTGCAAAAAAGCAGTTTTAAACATAAAGAATACAGACAATAAATGTTTTATGTGTGTTTCTTGCAAGGCTCATCGACGTCCCCAAAAACTGCAGAGAGAGTTTCTAACTCACGCCCTACACATCAATGATCTTAACTTTAGTGGAATATCCTTTCCTGTTAAGCGTGGATTCCATTGAATTCATTTGAAGAACAAACAAACCAATAACTTGTTAATATCTACACATGGGAGGAGAACATATCTACAGACCGATAAAGTGTCTAAGAACAGCCCAACAATATGATTCCAGACAAAAATCATGTGACTTACTAATGATCTTTCACCGCTACAACATTACACTTGAACGAACAATGATAAACTAATGCAGCATACTTAAAAGATGGGCACAAAACAAGAATTCTGCTGAACATTTTAACAGAATTCATCTGCTCAAGCCGTACATAGCAACATAAGAAACATTGTACGCCCAGTTGACTGAATACAGAACGAATACGCCCCCACCCACCCTGATCTAAAGTTGAGTTTAAAGAACTTACGACTGCAAAAATTTCCCATATGTTGTTTTACGCAACGTCAGTCGCTTAATTGTTCCTTATGAAGGCCAGCGCCACAAAAACTCGAAAAACATCTAAGAGTAATCATCATATTGGCTCATTTGCCTTCCATTATTGTCAGGTCGGATGGCGCTCATTCAACCCAGAATTATATAGAGGCCTCCTGCTGCAGAATACTTCTTAAAACCATGCAGCTAGTGCGTAATGACTGTTCTACAATAATCTGAATTTTATCTAAAATCATAAGACGCCTGAAGACTCAACAACAGTATGACTCAGACCACTCACTGTTGAATTTGCGGTTTAGAACTTAGTGAAGAACAACAAATCCAACAGAAGAGACCATGATCACATAGTGGGAATTCAAGGAGCAGCACACAGTAAATGCAATCTTCTAACTAAAGTTGAACCAAAGACAGGGAACGGCCTATATTCTTTCATAACCTTGTCGATTTATGACTCTCATCCTTATAATAAAGTAAAGTGCAGTGGCGAATGCCTTCAGGGTGTCTGCATTGCACAGTCCATCAAAAATACATGTGTTTCACGTTAAATAACATTCTTTTTTATGACACTAATCAGCACATGAGTGGGATCAGTAAGTCACTAAGCTATGTCCTTAAAGTCTTGCCCAAAAACGGAAGAATATTTTGATCCAACCTCGATTAGAAGGGTGTTTACCCCTTATGAGTACATGAACAGTTGGAAAGTTTGATGTAGACTCATCTACCGCCTAAACGCGTATTACTATCTTTTCTAGGCTCAGAGGAAAGACATCAGGATTCCTGATTACCAACATGCTCAAGAAGCGTTGCAGAATTAGAGTTTAAAACGATGAGACTTATCATGAATCATACTTGATGGCTGATACATGTTTTTGGCGGACGTTCTTTTGAAATTTATAGGAAGACCTGCATGAAACATTATGCCTGGATCCTGCGCATACATTTCTGCACCCGGATGACTGGATGCTTTCTTAAAGTTTGACTGGAGTACAATATTTATTGTCAATTTTACCAATGAGTCAGATGATTGAAAACGGGTTGCGGAGGATTAATATGGCGTCGCACCAATTACTGTAAGCAAACAACAAATTCTTTGGACGACTATATCCGAGTAAAGGTCTAATCATCTCATGTATTTAATGCAAACATCTGTATGTTGGCTATGGCGCAATCGCTTCCATTACGTAACTTTAAAATGGACACACGTGTACGAATAATATTCAAAAGGCTTAAAGTGGTTGAGCAGTTTGACCCGGGTCATCAGCGCATGTGCATTCTAGAAGTTGACTTAAATATCCTCATGAACTCCATGACCTCATAATGACTACCCATTACGCAGAACTATAGATGGCGAAACAGAGCCCTCAAAGTGCCTAATCGTCGAGGCAAAAAAAAATTATTTCTGTCATTAGACAGACTTTCTGCAATTTTATTCAAAGACATGGTTTGAAGTTTAAAGCAGTTCATCGTATAATTGCGTTTGATCAAGAACGTTCATAAACCATACAATCATGAAGAACACTGATCTCAGAACTAAATCCACAGATGCTTCAGAAAAAAAAGACTTTTTCAAGCTGATGAACAACAGCTGTTTTTGGATAAACTATGGAGAATCCGCACAAGCGCATAGAGTTAGCTAGTTACCAAAGAGAACGAAGCAATTAAGCTGACTTCAAAACCTAATTATCAGGACTTTAGAAGATTTCAGATCACTTTTGGCATAATGATGAAAAAAAAGAAAGCCCAAATTGGACAAGCCTGTATTTATTGGGGTTTACTGTTTTAGAATTATCAAAGCTTTTAATTTTAGAGTTTCTTTATGACTACTTTAAAACCCTCGTATCCAGAGTCCAGAGTATTTTTACACAGATACAGACAGTTTGTTATAGATATCCCTACTGAAGACATCTATAAAGACATGGAATTAGAAGTAGCGAAAGGGCGAGTGGATGGTACGACACATCCGATTATCCTAAAGATTCGCCTTTACTTCAATTACTAACACGAAGGTTTTAGGAAAGATGAAGGATGAATTATCGGGAAAAGGGTAAATTTAAGGAGTATGTGGGGTTAAGGTAAAAAATGTACAGTATTTCGACCAGGAGAAAACCATTAAGAAAGCAAAAGGAATATCTCGCATGTTGTTGCAGTCGAGCATATCGCATGACAACTACAAAGAAGCATTGTTTGACAATAAGACTTTTCATCATGACAACGTAAAACTGGGGATCTAATCTACATTTAGATCAACACAACGGGTTTTAACAAAGAACATTAGATAGAACAAACACAAAACGTGTGTTTTTAATCCAAAGTTTTCAATGCATATGGACATTATGAACCGTAAAATAATTAAAGTGAACTGTGTCTGGTGGGATTATCTGCAGTTCTTCCTTACAAAAGATCTTTGAAGAGCTGGTTGTTTTGTTGTGTCAGTTTCTCGTAAATAATACACGGGGGGATTCATTTTACAATTCTTTTTATTTCATATGGATCAACACTCCAAACTGATCGGTTGCCCTGATGCGAGTGTCCCCCCTTTTGCTTCTCCTGAAATAAAGGTACCTTACTTTTAAACCAAAAGGGAAAAGTTTTTCTGGATGAAGACCTCCTTCAACAGCATTTATTGTTTGTTTTTTGATTGCTTGTACGGTTTTAGCCCTTTAAATTCTTCATTATTCATTGCGCGCAAAACTGAGTGCAGTCTTCTAACCCATTCTGTGTTGGCGAGACTTGTCAATCACTCTCTGTGATACTGGGAGAAAAAAGTCTTTCAGATAACTGTTTGTTAAAGTTTTCAACTAAAACCGTGATCTGTGAACTCCGGGATGCCTCTTTTAATGGTAACTCTATGTTTTAACAAATTGATTCACTTGGCCTTTAAATTCTTTTCCTTCATCAACTTTGAATCATGCGAGGATAATTAAGGTGCCTCGTTGTAATATCTTTGGAGGGCAACAGCAACAGCAGAAGCTCTCTTTTGTTGTTAATGGTTCCGCATCTTATATCGGTGAAGCTATGTCAATGACTGGAGTGCGTACTTAAATCTTTTTCGTCTTATCGTAGTCAGAGGTAAATATAGAAGGTCCCATTTATGGTGTCGTTTGGAGTTGGTGATTCTCAAAGTGTTGTCTCTTATATCCCTGTCTAGGCGCAGGTAGAATAAATTTGCCGAAATCGCTTTGTTTTTAGATAACCATTCTTTTGCTGTTTGTTCTGCACTGAACAACCCGCTGCTTGCTTAGCTTTTTAATTGCCGTGATTCCCTCGCAATATCCGTTTGGCGCATAATAAATTTTGTTTCATTTTTTTTATTCAGCTGATATTATGCGCTAACATAATACACAACAGTCAGCTACCAAAACAACAATAAACCCGATTTCCTTGCATCTTTGTTTATTTCGATGGTTGATAAAAGTTGCGGAATTTTTGGTGGTGCTATGTCTGGATTGGTGTGGCCCTTACTAGATAATACTCCTATTAATCGCTGAGTCAACATCTTTAAATGTGTAGAGGCTGCATCCCCTGTTTTTTTCAGTGTGTTATTACTAAAAGCTACTGCGCAATTCGCTGCTTTTCAATAGCGATCTTGAGCTGCGGCTAGTTTGCTCCACAGCTTTGTTATGTCTTTTCCTCTCAACGTCTCCCGCAGTTTTCTAAACTCCGTAAATACTTTCCGCGCTAAAAGCAGCGCATTAACCACAGCAAGCAACCGCCTATCATCATTACAGTGAAGCCATTTTTAATGTAAGTATTTTTTTTAATTTTACATATTGTCTGGAATTATTCCTTGCTTAACTAAAAAATCTTCGTAGCAAACGAAGCTGCAATAAGAGCAATCAGCTTTGGCAAAATCCCCCTCAAAGCCTAGTTTGTCCATGATCCGCTGGTTTAATCGTTACAGCTTTTACCAACATCGTGTATCCTGACACTAGGCACCAAATAACGCAGAATGGTATACAAGGTGAGTATAGTGGTTTCGGTGCTCATTTTAAAAAATAAAATAATTTATAATTATTCTTCTTCTTCTTCTCGTTGCGCATCACACGCCGGAGACCGTTCGGTTCCAGAATGCCGCGTGGTCTTCGCTAGGTAACGCTCACCTTGCCGGTACAGCCCTTGTTCCTTGACGGTGGGTAGCTCTGGCCACAGCTCTTCTCTCAGCCGTCGGAAGTTCCCGGCATTCCGTAGTTGGGGGCGTGTCCTGTTCAGCCTCTCTCACAAGGAACATTGGGGATGGCTAACAACCTTGAGTTTCGAATGTGGTTTTTGTTATTTAGTCTGTTGTGCCCTGTTCGCAGCCTGAAGATGGTGGACCCAACTGCTCTGGCTTGCAAGCAGGTGGAGGCTGTCATTCTGGCCGGAGTTCGAAACAGAGCTGGGTAATGGGCTATGTCAGCTCTGCAAGGGTAACGCGTTAGCTTCCTGCTCTTTTGCGGCCCCTGTTTGGCCATCTAACTGCTTTTTTTCGTTTCCCTCAATGCCGCAGTGTGAGGATCCACGAAGCACGTTCGTAAGACTCTTGATGTTGTGCATTGCCTTTCCTTCAAATGATGTAGCCTGTCACTGTTGTAGGCCTTGAAGGACAGACAGAGCGTGCTATTAGAAAGACAACCTTGATGGTGTGGTCTGCGTCTTTGTGCGATGGGTGTCTGCCTGTGTGAGAGCGTCCAAGTCTTCCGCCTAGTAGTTTGGTACAATGAAGCCTGTCGGTAGCGCCTCTTCTGTCCGTGCTCCACTGTGGTTTTGTGGGATGTAGTAGCCCCGGCTCCGGGCTCTTCTCATTTTAACGGCATTGGGTGGCAGAGCCGTCCTGTGTATACCCTGATCCAGGAATCTGCGGGGATCTTTCTTCCAACTTGCCCAGTGTTTAGGGCTTCAGCTTCTTGGCATCAGTGGTCTCCCTTAACTGTTGATAGTGGGGAATGGGTGGGTGATGACAGTGAGGTGTTTTCTCTTCATGTCTTCCTCCAGGGTGGTGCGTCCAAGGAGAAGGAGAGGGTATACCTGTTTTTGGAGGATATCTTGGTATTTTTGGGTAAGGGCCCTAGAACTCCACAGCAAAGCTTGGTATCTTTTTAGCCTGCGTGAGGATGTGCTGGAGTAGGTCTTTCATTGGTGGTTTGTGAGCACCTAACTTGTTGGCCTGGGGCCTTTGCCTTTTGCTGTCCTCCGGCTGGAGAGCGGTGGAATGCTGAATGTTTCGTCCATCGTCTGAATTGGGCGTGGTCTTCATGCACCAGTAATGAGACGCAAGGTGCCTGTTTTGGACTTTGACCCCAGGGTCTGCAGGTGGGTCGTGGCGAGCTTTGTTCCATCCAAAACGGGGACCCGGACCAAGGTGTGGTCTTTCAGAACCTGGTACACTGACTGTCAGGATCTTGTCAGTTGCACCCCATGTGGGTTCCAGCCAGTTTTCCCTCATTGTTCCACTTCCTCTGGCTTTCTTCTTCCCTCTGCCTGGTTGATATGAAGGTTTCCAGGTCATTCTCTTGTCCAAAGGTAACACCAAGGTTATGTTGCTGGTCTGCATACCTGTAGTGTGCGTTCCTAGGGTGAGTTTTCCTTTCCACTTGGCTTTTTGGGATAGCGTGAAATGAGTGCAGTGTGACTTCGCCCTGTTGTAGGTGTACGCACCAGCTTTCAGCCAATGCGCTAACATTCGACAGGCGATCCGCAGCCTATAAGTTGCTGTTGTGCATTCTCTTCTCCACACGGAGCACCAGCACCAGTCGTCGCATATAGCGCCGCTGGGACTCCTCTTGGTAGTTCTGCACAAATGTCGTTGATATAGATAGAACAAAGAGGGGGAGAGGACGCCTCCCTGGGGAACTCCCTGTCTCAGCAACACCTTTTGGCCACAGCGGCCGTCTACCGACACTCTGGCTCTTCGGGTTGTGTAGGTAAACGGAACTTGGCCACTGATAAACTTTAGTGCCACGGTTGCCGCAACGCAGAAGCTTCACCACCAGAGAACCGCTTTCCAGACCTTGTCCAAACGCGGTCTGTAGGTCAAATAATGACCCGCCAGGGCTGCCCTTCCTTGGCCTGGAACATCCTCTATGTCCTGTGAGTGGTGTGTGGTCTTGGTCCTTTCGGTTACTTTTTAGACTTGGCGGTAAGCAGCTTGCTCAGGTACAATGATGCTCTCCTGTCTTCCAGGGTAAAGTGAAGGCGCTGGGTGGATAATGTGTTCCGGGTCTTACCTAAAGACACAGCTTGTTAGACTGATGGGTCGGTAGCGTTGGGCTTTACTTTTTTCTTGCGACACGTTTGGAGGATGGGTTATCATATGGCTTCTCGCCAGCACTGTGGAACCTGCCTTGCTTCCAGCTGAATTTGAATAGTCCAGCAATTTCTAAGCGCGATTTTCCTAATGTTTTGAAGCATTTTCATATTCGTTATATGGTGTCAGGTCCCGAGACTTTTCTTTTCTTCTACTTCTTAATGACTTCTTCTTTCCGCCAAGCTGATGTTAGTAGCATGGCATCTGGTACCTCCTTCCTGTCCTGCTCTTGCTTTCCCTCTCGTCTTGTCGTATCTCTTTCGCTGGTGATGGCTAATGTTATGTTACTTACTCTCTGCAGCGTATGCTCTGCAAAGTTGTTTGCTGCGGCCCTTCCTGTAAGTGTGTTTCCTTCATCAGCTAGGGTGAGCTGCTGGCCACTGGTGCTTTCATCTTTCAGGGCCTCGTCAATTTCCCAAAGCTTGTTGGTGTCTTTTCTCCATGGTTTGGCTTGCGGTTTTCTCTCTCCAACTTCGTCTTTTGCTCTCTAACTAGTCCCGCAAGAATTTTGCTTTTCTTTCTTGAGTTTGATGTTAGTTCGCCTCCTGCTGGGATCGGTTTCAGCCTCTAACCTTTGCTTCCTGTGAAGCGTCATGTGTCTTCGGTAGCTCACTCCGTCATAGGGGGTGTAGTCTTTTTCTTGCTCCTCTTGTATGCACACGCCCCTTGGCTGCCCTGGGAAACGCTGGGTTGAATTCTTTGACGACATGTTGATGTTCCTCCCTTCAACTACTATGCTTCTTGTCAGCTCGTTGGTGCGTGTGCTGAACAAGCCCCACTGTGCCTTCTTGTAGTTCCATCGCGGATGTTGTGGCTGTCCCTTGTGCTTTAGCACTCATAGTAAGGACAATGGCGATGGTCACTGCCTCCAAGTTGTTCTTCAACCTTTCTTCTGATCTTTCTGTGGATGTCGTCGGTGCAGAAAGCCAGGTCTGGAGTCGTGGTGGTGTGCCTCGGCGGGAGTAGAAGGTATGTGTATCAGTGGGATCATTGACAAGAATGAGGTGGTTTTCATTTTGCCAAGCTTCAACTTCTTCTCCTCTGTTGTCAATGTTGTTATATCCCCAACTCTGGGACCGGCTGTTGAAGTCCTCCAGTGATGAGGAAGCCGCTGTCTGGGACCTGGATTGTGTCAAGGGACAGCATCTTGTCATCAGGGCAGTAATAATTGACGATGTTGATTGTGCTGTCTTGGGTGACCACCTTGACTTCTATGTATTCAGCTTCACCAGTGAATTTCTTTACTTCGAGGCGTTTGATGTTATTTCTCACCATGTCATTACTCCTCCCTTTGTTCTCCCTTTTCGTCCGTTCGGAAACACCTGGTAGCCTCTGATCTTAAAACGGCTTCCCCTCTTGCAGGTGTGTTTCCTGTATACAGCAGATGTTGATGCTGTTTTTCATGAAGGAAGTGTTCTAGTTCTTCTTTCTTGTTGCTGACCCCTTCTGCATTCCACTGCATGATGTTGATGTCGGGGGTCTCCCTGTTCTTTCTGGGTTGTTGGCCAGTCGCTCTCCTTGCTTGTCCCCTGGCTCCACAGAGCAAGACGAAGGGACCTCCAGTAGCTGAAGGTGGGCTCCTTGAGGCCAAGAGCCCGGCACTGCACCTGCCTGGGGGACCTCACAGGGCGAGCACCATCTCGGTTAAATCGGTTTCCGCGTGCATCATAGGGCGAAGTGCGTGGTGTTTGTGGTTTGTTAGAGTGCGCCATGTTGGCCCAACACCTCCGGCTTCAGCACATTATAATAATAATAATAAAATACATAAACACGATGATCTGCTACAGCTACAGAGCGGCCTAACCTTCCTGAACTTACAAAAGAAGAAGTTTGATGATCAAGCTATTATGCCCAAAAAGGAAAGGTTGTATTCTTTGGCAGCATGTGGAAAAAAAAAAAACAGTTCTCGGAACTGAATTCAGCATTGAACAGATTCAACAGATGTCGCCGCAAGACATTATAAAGTATCATAACAGGTATGAAGCGCAGCTGGGGTCTAGAATGGTAAAAAGTGTGGGGCAAACAGTTCTTAGTTTGTACACTAAACTAGTCAGCAGATTTGCCCCCATTGATTCTGAACAAGATCTTACGTATGATTTAACGCAAGATCCAGTTTTAACAAAGTCATTAGAGTCTCTAAGCTGTGATCTATATTACAGATTTGGAACTTGTTATCGCCGTTAATCATGGATTAATTTACTTTTATCATATGATTTTATTTCCCTTCAAAATGAAGAGTCGGAAAATCAGCAGAATCAGGCAACATTGAATCAGAAAACACTGAATCAAGTCGAGAAAGTGACTAGTAAACATCCTGGGCGTGTTGCAGCAGGGAAAAGAGTAGCAGAGTTAAACAGACAAAGAAAATTAAGTTACAATCACGAATATAACTCGTAATGAAAACATAACACCGCCAACGCCAACAGTTGATCCAATGCCAGCTCCAGAACAAGAGCAAGTTAATTCAAGGGCACCAAAGTCGTCATGAATATTGAACTTAAAACTGATTGCATTTTTGGCGCCATTGCTGCTGCTGGGGTCAGTTATTACGGTTATAAAATAATATATCAATGGCAACAAAAAACAAAAGCAGCCAAAAAAATATGAAACCATACACCTACGCCACGACAACAGCACGTCAGCACCGCCATTAACAAAATCATTTTGATCCATTTAAACGATGACAATAATATTTTTAAGAACTTAAATTTAAATTTTTGATAAACATGGCGGGATTTGTATTTGTTTAAAATGATGGAATCAAAAATAAAGACATGGAGTCTTTAAAAGATCATGCCTAGACAGAAATTGAATGATGCGGTTTGCTTAGGATGTAAGAACTTCATTATAGATCTAGGCTAACCCAATCTCACGCCAAAGGGCGTGGAGCTGTTAAGCAAGAGATTCCTCAACGATGACGCGTGTTGGAGGCGTGTTGTAATATATTAGGGCATCTACTATTTAAGTAAAAACATAGATTGTATTGTTTTTTGATAATTATAAGATAACTTAAATAAGAACTTGGGACTGTACTTAAAGGACGACTTAATTACTATCTTGAGGTAACTTAATCAAGTACTTCAATACAGGATTAATCAAGAACTTATTAAGATTTGAAGTAACTTAATTAAGAATTAATTAAGAACTTAATTAAGAACTTGGGGTGACTTGAAGTGACTTGAGGTGACTTAAGAACTTTAAAGTGACTTACGTGTGTGCTATGCGTGGGGTGGCGTGGGGGAGTGTGCTTGCGTGGGTGGGGGTGGGGGTGAGGACAAAACACACACACAAACAAACAACAACACTCAATACAAACACACAATAGACAGGGTAGTGCTTGTGGGAAAGTGAAGGGGCGTTTTGTTGTTCGCACTTGACTTAAACTTGTAAGGTGTGCAGGAAGATGAAGACTGTATCAGTAGGCCACCTCCCGCGCGGCTATGCATAACGTATTTAGACCCAGTTCAGCGTTTGTGGTGCAGGAAAAAATGTATAGTCCAACTCCCGCCGCGGATAATGACATAACCGCTATTTTTAGACCACGTCATGCGTTTGTGGCTGCCAGGATAATGTAGTCAGCCCCACCGCGGCTATGCATAACCGCTATTTGTAGGACCCACGTCATGCGTTTGTTGGGCAGGAGTCCTGAAAGTTGGCCATCTTCACTGCGCCTGTGAAGGCGAAGCATGACGTCAAAGCAGGTGAGGTAAGAACTATTCGGGGCTTTGTGGGGCAGGAGTCCAGCAAGTAGGCCACCGTTCACGCGCGTGAACGGTGGCCTATTTTAGGCTGTGCTTTAGCAGTTGCCTTCCGCCGTTAACGATTACTGGGATTACTGGAGCTCCCTTGTCATTGTTATGTGCGGATCTTGTTTCCAGTACTGTGCAAATTCCAGCACTTGCAGCATGGTTTTAATTTCATTCAGCTTGCTAAAAATGAAACGAAAGGGAAGGCCTACAGCATAAAACCTTGAATATCCAAAAAGACCACTTGAAACAGCACGTAATTTTCGTACGTGTACATTAGAATACCCAGTTTTTGCTTTCAACCAAACAGCCCAAGTTTCCTTTGTTCTCCCTTCTTTCCTTTCATTTTCCTGCCATTTAGGTAGGCCGTCAACTAGCAATTAAAGGCTCGGCCAACTTTCAACAATGCAGCGCCATTTCTTAGATAAGGAGCCATCTCATCGATAGTCAAAAACGTATCGAAATTGTCTATATCTTGGCCAACAATATTGCCTTCAACGTTTTCATTTCCTTAAACCAACAAACCTTTAAGATAGTCGTTCATTTCCAAAGTTATGCTTCACCTAATTCTTTTCGACAAATACTCTAACATGCAGTTAAAGTAAAACTTATGGCCTCGAATAGCAAGAGTTTGTTCTTTAGTAAACATGTTAGCCATTTTAAAATAAAACACAACTAAAACACAGTGGTCACACCGAAGCACAGTCAAAACACAACCTTCTTGTGAAGTAGTCCGGGGAACAATGGCGAAACCGGTCTTGCTGACGTGGCGGCCTCGAAGTGGGAGTGTCACGTGACAGTCTAGAACATTCGCTAATGCAATAGGCTATGTTGCAAGTTAACGCGCTGCCAGGTGTGCTTTATTGATTTTTTGGTCGCAGTTTGTAAGCGGGCCGTGCGCTGTGTGAACGAAGGTCGCTTGTCTGCGCCAGCTGTAATTAAGCGATCAGGTTTCAGCCTCGTGTCAGCCTGTCTGTTATACAACGTTTTGTTGGTAGAAATTAGTCAAAATAGTGTGCAAATTTTATGTCAAAAATATAACTTAGTTTTAAAAGACAAGTAAGTTTAGTAAATTAGTATTAAAAACGGATAATCCTACACAGTATGTCTGTTTGTAGATAATCGTTATTTTTTGGTTATTGAAGTCTTACTTGTCAGAGAACAGGAAAAGGCGGCTTTTAGGTCACTTTCGCCCGAAAACTTGGTGGAGGAGCAAGTGAGCCAGGATTGGTAAAATGCTGTTCTCTGCTGTGCCAGTCTTGAATAAAAGTTACTCTGTGTTAGGTTTCCTTATGGGAGCAAAACATACCCCACTTGTTTATCGTTTACTGTTCCCTACCTCATTTCATTTCCGATTTTTTTTTTTTTTTAGTTGCAAAGTGAGGCGACTACAGGTGGAAATGTAAACAAATCTTAAATAAATGTGAGCGAACCGCAAAAAAAAAGATGGACAAACGAATCACAAGACAGAACACCCGCCTATCTTGCTCTGAAGTGATTGAAGATAAGTGATTGCTCGTTCATTTTCGTTGTCCTAATTATTTTGTATCTTGCCTGAAGAAGACCTAAGAGGTTGTTGTTGTTGTTGTTGTTGTTGTCGTACCCTGGCTAAAAGACTCCAGGGATCATCCAAACAGCCGAAGTACTTGAACACTATGGTACAAATGCATCAGCTGGGGATGAGAACATTACGTGTGTGACCGTTTTGATTACCCCGCCACATGGGCAGCCACACTCCGACTTCGGGGGATTTGGGAGACTGATAATGTTATGCTAGGAGCTTGTCACGACTGAAGACAATCCCCCATAACTATGCAGAGCATAACAACATTTTGATGTAGCCTTGGTGTTCTAGCCTATGTCAATTAGCCTGACACAGCCTTAAGCCAAGGCAGACCTAAGAGGTTGAAACGCGTCATGTTTTGTCTTGTGATTCATTTATCCACGTTTTTTTTTTTTTTTTTTTGCGGTTCGCTAACATTTATTAAAGATTTTTTTTTAAAGTAGGCAAATCTTGTTTGAGTTCAAGGAAGGCTATGGCTCTATTTTTCTGAGACTCAGGTTACTTACTCCTTCATCACCAACTACCAAAATTATTTATAAAAGCATCAAAGAAAAGTTTATAGCTTAGTTTCTTTAAAAAAAAAAAAAATTACAGACCTGTTTAATCATACGATATCATATACAAGTGCTAGGCAAGAAAGCAATGAATATGATGAACTAAAAAAACAAAAAAACAAAAAAAGGAATTAAAAATCTAGAGATAAAGCTCTTTAGCCGTAATTGCGCTTGTAGCATTTAACCATTGTGTCGGTTTGTTTTGACTAAAGAGTGACAACTCGGTGCTAAATATTATACATGAAATTGCATTTGGCTGTGTCTTCAACGTCATGCTGATTGGAACAGTAGCGGGGACAACAGGCCCAGAAATTAAAAAAGAAAACAACAAAAAACAAAACTGGTGAGAGAGCATGAATTTGTGTCAAAGTACGTTGATGAAGGAGGTTTGAAAGTAATTTGTACTATATTGTGAGAAACTATTCTTACTGTGTAGTGCAGTGTCTCCTTTGGATGGTTGCTTCATGACGGCTGGACATTGATTTTTCCCACTGGACTGCCAGTGCTAATCTTTCAAAAGTTTTAAGTACTTTATCCTGTTCTTGAATCAACGGCCATCTTGTGCCGAATTTGATGAGATAAGTGATTTCTTGTTCTTCATTTTCGTCGTCCTGAGTGTAGTCTATGTAGCTTGAAGAAGACCTGAGAGGTCGGAACGCACCGTGTTTTGTCTTGTGATTCGTTTGTTCTTGTTTGTTTAAGATTTGTTTAGATTTCCGCCTGCAGTCCCATCATTTTGCAATTGCCAGTGTTAAGGCTGTGACAGGATGCTCCTTGGTATGGTGGTGTTTGGTGAAGTTGGAATGAGCAGTATGGGATCAATGCTGCTGCATGGGTATGGAGGATAACAGGCAAAAGTAAATAAAAAGAATTACCAGCTGCCGTGGTGAAGTGGTTAGCGTCGTGGACTCCCGGCTGGGAGGTCGTGGGTTCGAATCCCGTCAGAGTCATGTGGGTTTTTCTGCCCCGACCGGCTCCTGCCCGGAGTTGAGTTTGCTGCGGACTCAGTTGGGAAGACTGGGACCACACAGTCGAGTTTCATCCACTTAATGGATGCGTTGCTGAGAGTGTTGCTCAAATTTCCTGACCAACACTGCAGGTGCCTGTATCTCTCGGGCTTGGTTGACGCCGGGATATATTATGAAAGGAAGCGTAGAGTACAGCCCTGTCATGTAGTCTCAGACCGAAATGGAAATCCGTAGCATCATCTTAATCATCCTCATTCTCATCGATCAGCAAAAAAAAAAAAGTCTCAAATTCTGTGGCCCTTCATGCCCTGCTCTCATGGTGATCTCATTTTCGATATCTTCTCCACATCTGTGGCCTTGGTTTGGTTCTGTCGGGGTCACCGGTATCGGTGAATTCATGGGGGCCTTTCGTTGGATGGACGTGGTGGCGCCTTCCGGAGGGAGAGCTCATTTACGCCGGCTCCGCGACTAAGCAATTATTGTCGTCAGTAGGGGGCTTAGTAGGTGGTGTCCTGCGTATGTTAGATCAGAACAGGCACCACTGAACACCAGCGAAATGACTCGGCAGCAGTGCAGTGTCT
>CM031620.1:43550963-43558463 GCA_018398815.1 Conus ventricosus
GTGCGGCTAAGCCTTTCTTTGATACTTCTTAAAAGAAGAACGTATTTCAGTTGTGTGTGTGTGTGTGTGTGTGTGTGTGTGTGTGTGTGTGTGTGTGTGTATGCATGCGTATATTCATGTGTTTGTGCGTGCGTGTGTGCTCATGCACATTGTGTGTGTGTGTGTGTGTGTGTGTGTGTGTGTGTGTGTGTGTGTGTGTGTGTGTGTGTGTGTGTTCACCTAAGAAATGCGAGTTGCCCGATGGCAGTTTTTGATTGGTTTGCATAATTTTTTTGTATTGTTTGATGTATATGTGTTATAGGGGCGACTGAAGGGTTGCGGGGTTACTTGGCTGAGTAATTAGGCAGTTAATTACTTTAATGCTGTTCGGTTGTTTGTGCATTCATGTGGCTATTTTGTGCGTGAGTAGCAACTG
Organism: Conus ventricosus; assembly: GCA_018398815.1. Classification (NCBI taxonomy): domain Eukaryota; kingdom Metazoa; phylum Mollusca; class Gastropoda; order Neogastropoda; family Conidae; genus Conus; species Conus ventricosus. The sequence continues at coordinate 43,551,379 of CM031620.1, forward strand.
GTCAGTCTGTTTGTGTATTCTGTTGATGCATCTGTTAGTCTGTGAGTGTTCGTTTGTTCAATATGATTACACCCATGGGTCCATTGCAGGGCTGAAAAGCAGCTGCCATTGTTGGGCCGGGGTGTAGGCCTAACAGGTGAAACCCGAGGAGCTATAGCGTGTAGCATGCACTGTCCTGAGATGGGTGTGTGTGCTGAGAAAGAAAAATGGCTTTAGTTGGCTGGTTAATGTGCAATATGTGTCCTTTCTGAGTTTGATCGTATGTGTGGACACTACGCATATGATTTTATCCATGCAATTGTGTAATTAATATATGGCCCAAGTGATGCCTTGCTGTCGAAAGTTTTTTTTTTTTTTTTTGCTGTCCCAACCTCTGCGCCACCTCAGAGGCAGTGCACCCACGCCGCTCATTCCGACACCCCGTCCACAGCCATAGCCCAATCGGCCCCGCCGCAGCCCCGGCACTAGCAATCCACAGGGAGCAGTCAATGTCAAGTCGTCAAGAGGCAACACACCAGAGGAGACACTACACTGCTGCCGAGTCACTTCACTGGTGTTCAGTGGCGCCTGTTCTGATCTAACATACGCAGGACACCACCTACGAAGCCCCCTACTGACAACAATAATTGCTTACAGGCATGGGAATTGGCCGCGGATTCGCGGCTTTCAGCTGAAAAAAAAAATCTGTCCGCTGAAAAAAAAAATTTGTCCGCAGAAAAAAAAAAAAATGCGCCTAGTACGTTTTTCGCGCGCGGGGGGTGGGGGGGGGGGGGAATCCTTGTGCTCCGTCTCGCGCATGCCCGGAGGCGACTGGAACATTGTGTGTTCAGCTTACTCTGCTTTCCGCTTCCACTCGAGAAGAGAGAACAATGGCGACGCATATCGTTGAACAAGGCAATAAATTTGACAACTCTCCGTGTGCGAACGCCTGGAGGTGGGAGTGGGTGGCAGTGGTGCACGAAGAACAATGGAAAGGAGAGCTAAGGAAAGAACGTGTCGGCACGCGATTCCGTAAAGTGGACTTGCCAGGCGAGGCACGATGCGTCACTTGCAACAAGCATGTCCATTATGGAAGTCGTGGATTGGTAGTGCTGACGGACCATCTGGGGGGTCGGCGTGCTATTGCGTGGGGCCGCTATTGCGCAGTGACTATTTGTCATTCAACCAGTCTCTCAAAACAGTGTAACAGAAATAGGGTTAGGATATTCCGCTTCTTATAGATGATATGTTCTTAGGTCATGCAATAGCGGACCTGCGCAATAGCGGCCCAGCCCCTCTGGGGAAGAGTGCTACTCTTGCAAACAACCAACACTTACCAGGTTATTTTGACAATAGACAGATGGAAATTACGGGAAAGTATTGTGAAATGAAGTGTTCAATTGCAACCTGCAGCAACAAAAAACAAAAAACAAAACAAAACAAAAAAACATATATACATTTTTTTTTTCTGGTGCTTTATCTTTTTTAAACATGTATTGTATACAATTATGAATTTTTTTTGTTTAATAACAGGGTATGACAGTCTATTACAGAGAAAATGAACATGAAGAAAGAATTAATACTTTTGTAATCACTGTTTTTAGTCCAGAAAATACACATTTTTGCTGTTTAAAATTAAAGGAATTATGTGCACAGAATGCACAGATTTTACCATAAATTTCAGTTTTTTTTCGGGGGAGCATGCCCCCCCTACTTTCAGCTGATTTTGAATTTTCCAATTCCTATGCCTGTGTTTAGGCGCCACCACGTCTGTCTAATGAGAACCCCCATGGACTCGCTGATACCGGTGACCCCAATGGAACCAAACCAAGACCACAGACGTGAAGAGGACATCGAAATTGAGGTCACTATGAGAGCAGGGCATGAAGGGCCACAGAATTTGAGACTTTTTTTTAATGCTGATCGATGAGAATGAGGATGATTAAGATGATGCTACGGATTTCCATTTCGGTCTGAGACTACATGACAGGGCTGTACTCTACGCTTCCTTTCATAATATATCCCAGCATCAACCAGGCCCGAGAGATACAGGCACCTGCAGTGTTGGTCAGGAAATTTGAGCAACACTCTCAGAAACGCGTCCATTAAGTGGATGAAACTCGACTGTGGTCCCAGTCTTCCCAACTGAGTCCGCAGCAAACTCAACTCTGGGTAGGAGCCGGTCGGGGCAGAAAAACCCACATGACTCTGATGGGATTCAAACCCACGACCTCCCAGCTGGGAGTCCGCGATGCTAACCACTTTGCCACGACGGCTGGCGCTGTTGAAAGTTAGATGTTAATTACTTTCATTTTATTGTTCATTGCTCCTGGCGTTCGCAACGGGGAGTTCCACTTTTTGTGTGTGTGCTTATGTATGTTCATTTAGAATACTGTTCTTTGCTATGAAATTATGATCCATGCTTTTGATGGTATGCAACTCCTGCCGTTCGCAACGAGGAGCCTCTTTGTTAATATTATGATTGTGAAATGATTATATTGTTGATCCTGCCGTTCTCAGCGGGGATCCCTCAATGTAAATAGTATGATCATGAAATGATTATATTGTTGATCCTGCCGTTCGCAACGGGGATCCCTCAATGTAAATAGTAGGATCATGAAATGATTATATTGTTGATCCTGCCGTTCACAACGGGGATCCCTCAATGGTATGATTATGAAATGATTATATTGTTGATCCTGCCGTTCGCAACGGGGATCCCTCTGTGTTAATGTTATGATTATGATATAATTATATTGTTGATCCTGCCGTTCGCAATGGGGATTGCCTTTGGTTAATGTTATGATTATGATATGATTATGTTATTGATTGCAAAGATATGTTTTACCTCCTACTGTTCGCAACGGGGAGGCCTTTTGTGCTTTTTTTGTTGTAAATCCCGCCTTGCACCTTAATTTTGGTAATGTCTATGTGCTGCAGGGACAATATCAAGATATTTTGTAAGCTAAATATCAAGATATTTTTGTAAGCTAAGACCTATTGTTTTCATATATATTTCACCATTCCATTATGAATGTTTGATACTTGTCTTGACTTAATTTGAATGATTATGCTTTTCTGTATATGTTTTTATATGATACCTCATGTGTATGATTATTGATGTTTATGTCTTAACAGGTCGGTGGTTGGTATGGATGGTTCGATCCAGCCATGATTTGAAATAAAAGAGAGAGGAAACCAACGAGCTGGTGTTGGTGTGGAAGATGATGGGCCCACTCTCTCTCTCTCTTCTCCATCTCCTACCCCCTCTTCCCTCCTTGTCCAACTTTATCCACCTTACATTAGGACTCGTACATGCCTTGTTACGCACACATGCACGCACGCACGCTCGCACGCACACACACACACGCACGCACTCACGCACACATGCATGCGCGCGCACACACACACACACACACAGAGAACGAACACACACTCACACACACGCACGCACACATGCACTCACACACACACATACATGAACTTGCGCATGTGAAGAAAAACAAAGATGCAGTCAGATTTTTTATCAAATGAGCCTCATGGCTCGTTACGTGTGCGCGCATGCACGCACACACGAGATAAGATGGATAATGTTGCTTATAGCCCAGCCGACCACAAAGGGCCACATCAGGGCTGTCACCACGTTAAAATCAACTCCCCAGTCATTTAAAAAAACACACACACACACACACACACACACACCACACACACACACACACACACACCATGCATGTTTGTGCACCCACGCACGCACGCACACGCATACACACACATATGGACGCATACACACACACACACACACACACACACACACACACACTGACTGACTGAAACCGATTTATTGTTGGCTTAAATCAGAGTTATACCGACATTTAAGAAAACATGAAAAAATTAACATTATAAAAGTTTGTTTTTTTTAAAAGGAAGGAACATAATTCAACACCCCCCCCCACACACACACGCACCCCCTCCACCCACACACACACACACACACACACCCTCGCGTACACACTAGCACATACTGACTTAAACCAATTTATTGTCGGATTAACACATGGTTGTACTGACAATTAAGAAAACAGTATGAACAGAATGTTAACATTTTCCATTTAAAGAAAAGGAACATAATCAACACACACACACACACACACACACACACACAGAAAAAAGGACATTAAAAAGAATTCTTTCCATTATATTTAGTCTTGTATCCCTTTGCACCTTTGCCACTATCTATCTCTCCCTCAAAGTGTTGTCCTCATTTGAGTCCTATCCTTACTATTATCCTCCGTTTGCAAGGACACTCATCAAACATCAAAGTAATAGACACAGAGTCGAGAATTTCTACACCCCCTCCCAGCCATACACTAAGGGCCCATAGGCCTATCTACTGGTATCCAGAAACACCAGTTCTATGTGACCACATGTATATCCAATACACGGGAAAACACATTTGGATAGGGAAGGGTTAATTACCGCCAAGGACACAGACAAACAGAGACATACAGAATACAGTGTCTGTGTCCTTGGCAGTAGCTAACCCCCTCCCTTTGCAAATATTGCTTCATTTTCCGCCCTCGGTCACGCCGTTTTGAAACGATACACGGGAGTCAAAGATCATCAGAGTATGGAACTGGCTGACATATCACTCGTAAGAGTCGAACAGCTTAAGAGTGTATATGGATTGGGGAAGGGAGAGAAGAGGGAGGAAGGGAGTGAGAGGGGGGAGGGGGATAAAAAAAAAGCCTTGCTCTTCGTGCAAATTAGTCGCCAAACCATCTGATATGGCATATGCCCAGAATGAAATTTTAACATTTCAAACATTCACGAATTGGAAGGAAAAAACAAACAAGCAAACAAAAAACCCCACCCCACCTGTTGGGGAGGAAGGCGGTGTGGTGGGGATGGTGTGGTGGAGTTAAAAATATCTTCCAAGTGGATGAGATTTAATAAGATAAACAGCCAACATTGCCAGACTCCATCCATTCTCATAACTGGGATTGAAAACACGATATAGTCGGCGAAAGGTTAAAGGACTTGATCTTATCATAAAGAGGCTGAAAGTGAGTTCTTGTACTAGTACAGTCAAATAAAAAATGAGGGATATCGGGAATCTGACCATATGCACAAGCAGGTGCCGTTTTTAATTAAACATCTGCCTAACCATCCATTAACCCATAGCCTATGTACGAGGTTACGGTTCGGGATAGACCCTGGGGGATTACAACATTTTCTTGTTGTGTCCAGGACGGGGGAAATCGTGATGGTATTGCTTAAGTGCACTAAGCTGATGTATTATTAGTCAGGCTCAACACACCAAGGTTATCTCTGCACTCATACACGCATATGCACACTAATGCGCCCATCAAACATTCACCTCTCTCTGAGAATGGGATGTCACGCATTCGTTTCTCTCCTAACACGACTGAGCACAAGAAATACAATTTCTATGCTACTTATAATCAAACATGAAGAATCCAATTACACAAAATGGAATAATCAAAATATAAAAGATCAATACTTCCTAATCCCGGGTTATAATAAAATGGCTTCTTACCTGGCCAGGTTTTCACACACACAACGACTCTTTCACACCACACCACAGTTCTTGAACAAGTCTCTTCAAGTTTTCTTCAGCACTGGATGATGGTGATGCCCTTGGTTGACTGGCTCCAGGTTTCAGGACTGGGTCTTCATGGTCGTCTCTGGGATCTCGACGTAGAACTCTTCTTCTTCGTCTTCTTCACCCACCTCTGGGCTTCAAACTCAGTTTTTTCACTTCCAGCTTGTCTTTTACCCTAAGACCTTGCTGTCACTTCTGTCTCCCAGACCACGTTTCTCTCTCGACCCTACTCTGTCCTGCTCACTCTCCTCTCCTCTCTCTCCTCTGTCTTTCTCTCTCTCTCTCGTGGTGTTATTCTCCTCCCTCGTCACGTTGTTCTCCCTCAGTTTATATAGGGATGGACACAAAGGATTTCCCTTCGGGCCATGTCTCTGTCCACGCTGCTTCTCAAACACCTTGTTCACAAGTGCCCTGAATTCTCCATTCGCTTCATTCTTCCACACATCAGCATTTACACACATCATCCCTACCTAATTGATTAGGAAACAACCACTTGGCACCAGATGGACATCGACATTTCCCGCCGACTTCGGGGGTCACTTAACACAGTAATTATCCCGGAGAAAAGCTATGACAACAACGTCCACGCGCATTCCACCAGTCTGACAATAGCACCAACACTGTGCCCCTTGGCAATACCATCTGAACGAACCCAAGACTCCTGCTCTTCAAGGACTGTTTACAAAAGTGACCTCAGCTGACTGAGTATGTAGCACCTACTACATACTCCGAGGTCCTAGTGGTTACATCCCTCCCCCATTTCGCTGTCGGGAAGGTTCAAACCCGGGAGGGTCCTTACTACCTTAGGTGCCATCTGTCACTTGACCACTTCGTCCTCCTTGACACAGTTCGACCGTGTGCGGTGGGTAAGGCATACTGGTTAATGGGTCTATTACCTATTTCGGTACTACGTAAGCATTCCTTTGCCTCTAAGCGCATAAGGCCTTTTGTGAGAGGTTTCAGTCCCTTGACATGTTGGTTTAGTCATGTCCCATCTGTGCTTCCGAGCTGAATCTTCAAGGTATCGTTTCTGTCTCATGTTCCAGATTGAACTTGTGAGAATGTGAATAGCTTCAGATGAAGAAAGAAGGACATCACATTTTGAGAAGCATTTATTATTCCCCATTCACCCACTCAAGCACATACTGTTAGTTAGGCAGAATTATCTACCGTTGCAGATATGAATGCTTACCTCTCCCTATTTCTTCAATCTAAGACATAAGAGCAAACTTTGTTTATAACTGAATATTTCTTGCAGTCATTGCAACACCAAGCTGCTCTGTAAGTTCCTGGAATGGTACTCGATTACTTATCCTTGGAATTTATATTATATATATATATATATATATATATATATATATATATATATATATATATATATATATATAATATATATATATGTTAAAATAAGGTATTAAAATGAGTAATCTACACATTTGTTTCGAGCGCGTTGCGCTGTCATCAGGATGGTTTTTGGTTTGCC
>CM031620.1:43568463-43573463 GCA_018398815.1 Conus ventricosus
TGAGTTAACATTGGTTCTGACTCCATTTCCCATACAGTCCTTCGAATGAGACTATAAAACCGAGGTTCCGTGTGTGAACGCATGCATAACATCTTGCACACACGTAAAATCCCATCACCAACTTTCGGAAGAGTAGGCCAGTTTGGCCGTTGGTATGGATGACACGTTACACATAGCATGCACCCTGCGTGAGAAATGGAAAGAATGAAGGAAGTAAGGAAAATGAGTGATCGATATTGAACGATATTGAATGGATGACACGGGAAACGACTGAATGAAGCGCCAGCTGGCAGCTCTTCAGTCGGCACTACCCAGGTAGGCAGCCCGTTGTGTAAACGAGTGTTGATTGTAAAGCGCTTAGAGCTTGGCCTCTAGCCGAGAATAGGCGCTATATAAGTATTCATTATTATTATTATTATTATTATTATTATTATTATTATTAGACACTGTTCGTATCAGCAGGAGGACCTTGGATGATACAGGCGTCGAAGAATCAGTTCTTCGGACGTATTTTCAGCCTTCCGCATACGGACCGTTAGACAGATGATAATGGCCAGGTTACTCAGCAAGTCAGTACATACTCTGACACACACGAATCTGTCCTCAGACTGATCAGATGCCGTAATGTTGCCTAGTTTGGCCAGGCCTTCCCCGTGACTCTGTCCAAGACTATCATAAAATAAACGATAGGGAAAAAAGGATTTTGAAGAGACAACTGTACAGTCTTAATCAAAGAGGGTATCATCATCACCATCATCATCGCCACTGACACTGTTGCTACTAAAACCATGCAGCTCGACATTCGTCTAACCCCTCTTCTTTCTCCCATACTGCTATTGTCATTGTTATCACCATAAGTAGTAGTAATCCTCTAATATTTTTTTTCAATATTGTCATCATCATCATTATCATCGTTATCATGAATGCTATCGGCATTACCATCATCATCATTACTATTTTAACGCGCATTGTCTCCCTTCCCATCGGCTTTCTTTTCACTCAACGCCCATCTTGCGCTGAATTTGACGAGGAAAATGATAGCTCGTTCTTCGTTTTCGTTGTCTTGAGTGCTGCTTATCTAGCCCGAAGAAGACCTAAAAGATCGAAACGCGTCGTGTTCTGTTTTGTAAATTCGTCTGTCCATGTTGTCTGGCGGAGCTGTGTCAAATACCCTTTAAAGTTTGTTTAGATGTTTGCCTGCAGTCACCTCACTGGCTAGTGTTTGAGGTCCACGTAATTCCACTGAAAAGTACCGTTGAGGCCGGGCGTTTTTCAGGACTGCCCCCTTCCATCCCCACCCCTCGCCTTCTCCGCTCTCTTTGCTCGAGTGACCTTGATGTATTCCAGAATGACACTCCCATCCTACCCTAGGAATGCATTCTCGGTTAAAACGACCCCAATAGGTTTCGGAGAACTCTTTGTTGTTGTTTAGACTGTCCGCCACAGACAAGATAAACCACTGTGGGAAGGAGGGCGTTAATGATTTTGTTTGTTTGTTTGTTTTCAGCATTCTGGGTGGTATTTATTGAACAGGCGTTGAAAGAAAATAGAAAGAAGATGTTACAGTACTTCACGCACTAGTCCGTCTCGTAGCTCACTAATTATGACAATTCTAACATCATTGATTCCTACAGCCCCTGCTGGAGGTGATTTCTTCCTGGTGACTGCGTCAGTGCCTGGCTCTTCGGTTGGTGGTGGCATTCTCAATATCGAGCCCTACACATACGACGATCACTACATTGATTTTTCCAGTACGCTGTACAACCCCGTTGCCGTGGACTACGACCCCGTGGACCAGATGGTCTACTGGACAGAGGTGAGTTGACTCGTGGACAAAATGACCACAAACAGAGGAATCACATGAATGCGCAGTGAGTTGTGGGACGGTTCAGTCTTCCGTCGTCTTTGTGGGCTGTGTTTTTAGAAAAGTGAATATCTATTTGTACACATAGAGTCTATAGCACTCGTGATGTGAATGCATCTCAGTAGATAAAGGGCGGGGTGTATCCAGCTTGTTATTCGATGTCAGGTTTCCATCACCTCCAAACTTGATCTGATTTTTCGTCTACTGACGTTGACGAACATGGCCCAGTTCATACGTTCTTCAGATAACTATGTAATCATCCCACCCTTCGCACATGCCAGTCACCATCCCTCCCATTTTCTCTTGCAGTCCTGCCCCTCTTGGCACTGGCAGTCAACGAGTTTCTGTCAGGGTTCAGACTTGTTTTCTGATGCCCAGTACTTTTTTTTTTCATCGTCATAAATGATATTGTCACCTGTTCAATGATGGCCACATTCACTGCAGAGAAAACATTTCTTTGCATCATCTTTTGTTTGAATGGTCAGAGTTGATTTCGCTCTATCAGGAGAAAGGTACTGAGATGAATAACTTGGATAATGTCAACCGTGTCTTATATGGTTCATATGTTGCTGAAATTGCCATGGTTATGTCGCAGTCACAGGTTGCAATTCAAAAAAAAAAAAAAAAAAAAAAGATCACCAATTTTGTGTACCACTAGGGTATTTCACTTATGTAAGTATGCATATATCAGATGTGGGTTTGAAAGTACTAACATGGATGATAAGTTGAGTGTGGAGGTTGTTGTCGTTGTTGTTGTTGTTTTTAAATAAGTGTCTGATATCATCTGGCGATGAAAAGACATTACATAAACCACTGAACTGTACTGAACTGGCCACATTCACTGTAGTTCCACACAGGGGGCACCACACAAACCAGGAATGTTTTCCTGAATGATTTGATAAGCAAAACAAGACCGCTACAAATGACGGGTAAAATATCAAGTCTTTCTGACACTTACGGAGTCTACATCCAAAGAAACGAGATTAGAAACACGTATGTCAGAAACGAGCTGCGCCCTGTTGGCGACCGCCACTGGATCATCAGGGTGACTGTGCTCGGCCTTCCATAAAATGACAGTAAAGAGGGAATAAAATGCTGTTCAAGCAAGAAGGGATAAGTCATGTCGAAAGCACCAGGCCTGTCTATGAAGAGAAGCTTATCAAAGAGGACAATGATGATTTTGGAAAAAAACAACAAAAAAACGTACCCTTAAAAGACAACGTTTTGGACAGAAACGTTTTCGTGCATTAAGGGTCAGTAGCTGAAACAACGTTTAGTAATTTGTTACATATTGTATGGTGACTATGACTATAACTATGACTATGGTTATGACGATGGCTATGACTATGACTATGGCAATGGCTATGACTATGGCTATGACTATGACTATGGTTGTGACTATGAGTATGGCTATGACTATGACTATGGCTGTGACTATGAGTATGGCTATGACTATGACTATGGCTATGACTATGGCTATGACCATGGCTATGCCAGTGACCTAACTTACCAAGGACATCGTATTTGGTAAAGAAAGTTGGGAGCGACAAGCAGCACCACGGGGTGCACGTTTCGTTTCTTGTATTGGAGAAACTAAACAGGTTCCAGCTGAGATTGAGAGACTTCACAGCTAAACCTTACAAGCACTCTATGGATAACATAAGCTGCTTGGACACTGGTCGGCTTGTATCAGGATTCACGCCCATTTCAGTTTGGCAGTGTATGTTGTTTGCAGCCTGTACGACCAATGAAGCGACATCAGTGACATCTGTGTTTATTAGGTATTCATTCACTCTGTCGTCAGACTCCCCCCCTCCCCCCCCTCCATTCCATTGTCCGCTTTCCAGTCATTAAAGCGTGAAATGACCAATTGTCTTACTGTCAGTTCTACACTACTCTCACTGCCTGGTCACGCAATCGTCCATTTTCTATGCTTCCCACTCTTCGTTTTCCATCGATCCAGTTTCCATTTTCCATTCACCCTGTTGTCGGCTTTCCATTCACCCTGTTGTCGGCTTTCCATTCACCTTGTTGTCGGCTTTCCATTCACCCTGTTGTCGGCTTTCCATTCACCCTGTTGTCGGCTTTCCATTCACCCTGTTGTCGGCTTTCCATTCACCCTGTTGTCGGCTTTCCATTCACCCTGTTGTCAGTTTTCCATTCACCCTGTTGTCGGCTTTCCATTCACCCTGTTGTCAGCTTTCCATTCACCCTGTTGTCGGCTTTCCATTCACCCTGTTGTCAGCTTTCCATTCACCCTGTTGTCGGCTTTCCATTCACCCTGTTGTCAGCTTTCCATTCACCCTGTTGTCAGCTTTCCATTCACCCTGTTGTCAGCTTTCCATTCACCCTGTTGTCAGCTTTCCATTCACCCTGTTGTCGGCTTTCCATTCACCCTGTTGTCGGCTTTCCATTCACCCTGTTGTCGGCTTTTCATTCACCTTGCTGTCAGTTTTCCATTCATCTCATTGTTAGTTTTCCATTTATCCCATTGTCAGTTTTATTCCCTCCGCTGTATGTTTTTCCTTTCATCCTCCTGTTAGTTCCCCGTTCATCCCACCGTCAGTTTTCCGTTCAGTGTGAATTGTCCAATCAGCCCATTACAGTTACTCCGTTCATCCCACCGTCATGTTTTCCGTTCAGTGTGAATTGTCCAATCACCCCATTACAGTTACTGCGTTCATCCCACCGTCAGTTTTCCGTTCAGTGTGAATTGTCCAATCACCCCATTACAGTTACTCCGTTCATCCCACCGTCAGTTTTCCTTTCACCACAGTGTGAATTGTCCAATCACCCCATTACAGTTTCTCCATTCACCCCATCGTCAGTTTTCCGTTCAGTGTAAATTGTCCAATCACCCCATTACAATTTCTCTATTCACCCCATCGTCAGTTTTCCGTTCACCACAGTGTGAATTGTCCAATCACCCCATTACAATTTCTCTATTCACCCCATCGTCAGTTTTCCGTTCACCACAGTGTGAATTGTCCAATCACCCCATTACAATTTCTCTATTCACCCCATCGTCAGTTTTCCGTTCACCACAGTGTGAATTGTCCAATCACCCCATTACAATTTCTCTATTCACCCCATCGTCAGTTTTCCGTTCACCACAGTGTGAATTGTCCAATCAGCT
>CM031620.1:43578463-43580963 GCA_018398815.1 Conus ventricosus
CAGGGCTGAACCTGATTGGCAGGATGTCCATGTCATATTTTGTTCCCACTTACATCATCAACTCAGGCTTGGATCAGCCCCGTGCCATTGTCCTCGACACTGTAGACGAGTGAGTGGCGTTCAGAAAAGGACAGGATGAAAAAAACATTTTCAATGATGCAGTCTCTGTCTGTCTGTCTGTCTGTCTCTCTCTCTCAAATATAGCCTGTTGATCACCTTACTCTAGGCTGCGTATGAACGGGGTGCGCTATGTAACTTTGTGAATGAACACGTTCAAAGAACGTCGCTCTCCAGAGTAGTGTTTTCAGACAGGTTGTGAACACACATTCTGTCCCCGTGTTTTATTATAAGCAAACAGAAGTACCTAAATTCATACTTCTTTCTGATCTAAAAAAAAAAAGCTCCGCTGTGAATGAGTCAGTTTCTCTACTGCTGTGTTTGTTCGCCAGATTCTAGTGCAATGCTGTGACAATATCTTGAAGGCGAAATGCCATGGTTCACACCACAGACTTCAGACCTTTTCTGAATGAAAGCTGCGATCCTGGTTAATCCGTTAGGCCAACACCACCAAAAGCAGAAAGAACTAACCGAATTTCTGAGGAACAATAGTGAAAAAAAAACAACCCTTTATTTAATGTCGGATTCTCAGGACTTGGCTTAAAATACGTTGGAAACAGCGAATCCAGATGAAAAATTCTGAAAATTGAAGAAGCATTTAGAAAAGTGAGTCATGTTTGCGTACAGACAGGAGTTATAACACGAACGTTATACCAAAGGCAAGCCACATCAAGAGAACAAATACAATGCAAGCATCAGTACTGCTGTTCAGTTATATACAGGATTAACTCATTGTGATTTACAGACTTAAAACTTTGTCTCGTTTTTCTCTTTTCGTAAAAGAACACCAAACTAGATTCCTGATTTGTATGACTGAGATAACAAAACTGAACTGCTTTAGCCTCGACACTGAAACTGTGTGATGGTAGGGAGATAGTGCGTTTCTAAATTCTCTATAGTATGGCTGAGCACATCACTCTTCTTAACTGAGTGGCGTACAATGTCTTCACGCATGTCATCTGTATCGGTTCCATTATGAGATATGAGACACGCATTGTTTTCTTTTCTATTCTTTTAACTTATCTTTAGGTGCTCATACTATGAGACACGCATTGTTTTCTTTTGTATTCTGTTAACTTATCTTTAGGTGCTAATACTATCAAACACGCATTGCTTTTTTTCTATTCTTTTAACTTATCTTTAGGTGCTCATACTATGAGACATGCATTTTCTTTTCTATTCTTTTAACTTATCTTTAGGTGCTAATGCTATGAAACACGCACTGCTTTCTTCTATCCTTTTAACTTACCTTTAGGTGCTCATGCTATGAGACATGCATTTTCTTTTCTATTCTTTTAACTTATCTTTAGGTGCTAATGCTATGAAACACGCACTGCTTTCTTCTATCCTTTTAACTTATCTTTAGGTGCTCATGCTATGAGACATGCATTTTCTTTCTCTATTCTTTTAACTCGTCTTTATGTGTTCAATATTATGAGACATGCATTTTCTTTGTCTGTTCTTTTAGCTTATATTTAGGTGCTCATACTACGAGACATGCATTTTCTTTGTCTGCTTTTTAATTTTTTATAGCTTATCTAAATAGGGTGCTCATACTGCTTGTTTTCGTCATTCACTGGCCCAAAATGGCATGTTAATGTGTTGCCGGTGTGTGTGCAGAGTGATGTTCTGGACAGACTGGGGAACGAACCCAAAGATAGAGCGAGCCAGTTACGACGGCACTGCCAGGTGGACGCTGGTCTCGACAGGGCTGTACTTTGTCAACGCGTTGGCTCTGGATGCTCCCAGTACGCTTTTTTTACACTTGATACCCCCCCCCCCCCTCTCTCTCTCTCTCTCTCTCTCTCTCTCTCTCTCTCTCTCTCTCTCTCTCTCTCTCTCTCTCTCTCTCTGTGACACACTCAGATTCTTAATAGCAGAGATGTCTTTAACCTCAAAACAGCACAACGCGGACACACATTCTACCCTCACTTCCATTTGTAATAGAATCCACCACTACCCCCCCCCCCCGAAAAAAAAAAGAAAAAAAAAGAAAAAAAGAAAAAAAAAACAAAAAACAGCATGACTAATTAAGCTTTCAAATATGCACGGCGTCATCTGATAAACTTCCATGTCAATAAAAAGCTAGCCAGCTCATAACAAAATCAGACCGCCAAAATATACGTGGTCAATAGACAACTCGTGGAGGAATTCTTGAACGAGCAATCGTCAGAATAAAGTAAGAACTACTTACTACACGACCAGTTTCAGTCTGAAGCACAGATGACAATACTACCCATCAGGCCCTCTGAGAAAAAAAAAAGAAAAACATCATTAAGGAAACAGGTCACGCTTGCACAATTTGATGACACGGAACAGAATGGATCTGGCCCCTAAACTTGCCAGGTCCACACCCACCGCAGGATGGTCTCTGTGCAACCTA
>CM031620.1:43585963-43588463 GCA_018398815.1 Conus ventricosus
CTCAGCTGAATTCATAGATCTTCACTGACCACGGCAGGAGTGAGCAGATTCTCACTGACCACGGCAGGAGGAAGCAGATTCTCACTGACCACGGCAGGAGTGAGCAGATTCTCACTGACCACGGCAGGAGGAAGCAGATTCTCACTGACCACGGCAGGAAGAAGCAGATTCTCACTGACCACGGCAGGAGGAAGCAGATTCTCACTGTCAACGGCAGGAGTAATATAAGCGGGTAGTCCACCTGAATTGGCAGATTTTTTTTACTGTCAGCGGCAGGAGTAATATAAGCGGTCAGCCCGGCTGAATTGGCAGGTTTTCAATGACCACGCAGGAGTAAGCAGGTTTTCACTGAGCAGGTTTTCAGGAGTAATATAAGCGGGCAGCCCAGCTGAATCAATAGATTTTCTCTGACCACGCAAGCGGACGCTTCGCTCCTTCCACTGAGGGTGGACCTTTTCAATAGAGCCATGAAAGTATTTCCACGATCCCAGTGGATCGGACATAATATGCCGACGAACAGCTAGCTACCTGTGATAGATACCAGGTGCTTACATTGAGAAAACGTGTCTGAAATGAACTGCGAACCGTTGTCTCGCAGTGCATCAGCAGGGAAACCCATCTTGGAAAACATGATCAACATAACTCAGTGTTAGGACACAAACAGTCCAGGCTTTACAATCCTCATCTCGGACAGCGTTCTGCAGAAGGTCCGCAATACGCTGTGCCTTGGCACCAAGTATCTAAGGTGATAATTGGAGACAGTTGAATCAGGCACATGTGCCATGCCTATGTCTTTTTGCACCCAGTACGTATCGTGACCCCTGCAGATAGTTGAATCAGACACGTGTGCCATGCTTATGTCTTTTGCACCCTACATCTGACGTGACCCCTGGAGACAGTTGAATTAGACAGTTGACTCATCTAACGTGACCCCTGGAGATAGTTGAATCAGACACATGCACCGTGCCCATGTTAAAAGGACGTGACCAAGCAGCTGTGCTGTCTCCACTGTGGTCGGGTGTCCTCACAACAACCTAACGTTGGTAAGTCCCTGTGGATTATTTGGCATTGATACTGCAACAGCCAGGGTTTGGATTCAATGGGACTGGACATGAGGGACAGACAACAGCGTGGAAACACTGGGTGTATCACCAGAAAGCATGGCACAGACGAGACAGCAGAAGAAAAAACCCTGTCACCCTTCTTGATTTTGAAATGACCACCTCTCAGTTTTTACACATAAAGGGGTACTTTCAATGGATAAGTAAAAGAGCTTTTTCAAAGGAAAAGTAGAGGAGCATTTTCAGGTACGTACAAATCATTTTCTAACAAGAGAAGTTAGCGCACACAACACACGTCATTCGTAGGCGGTGAGCATACAAAGATGGTGTACAGAGGGGATCATCATACATGTTTCAGTTTTGCTGTTGAAGACAGAATACACACACAGTAGATCTTTCTTTGCCCAGGGGATCGCCATACATGTTTTAGCTTTGCTGTTGAAGACAGGAATATACACACAGTAGATCTTTCTTTGCCCAGGGGATCACCATACATGTTTCAGCTTTGCTGTTGAAGACAGAATATACACACAGGAGATCTTTCTTTGCCCATGTGTTCGGAACAAGACGTATTGTAAAGCCGTGTCGCTCATCTGTGACAGGTCTAGCACAGAAGACAGTCGCCTGATACGCGTGCATCTGGATGGAAGTGGAGGACGTATTGTCGCAACACTTAACACAGGTCGGATGAACGACATTCACGCTTACCAATCTGGTAAGGACAGCAGACTTGGGCTCTGGATAGGTCAGTTAGTAGAGCGACGAACTCAGGCTTCTGATGATCCTTTGGTTCTGAGGTCAAATCTCTATCAGGTCGTTTTAGTACAGGGTGATTTTTCCCTTGGCGTTAACAATGGTTATTGTGATGATGATGATGATGATGATGATTATGATGATGATGATGATGATGATTAAGATGATGATGATGAAGAAGATTTTTTTAATTATCAGGGGTACTTATAGAGCGCTTATCCTCGGCTAGAGACCAAGCTCAAAGCCATTTAGAGTCCACACTCTCGTGTACACAACAGGCTGCCTCCCTGGGTGCAGCTGACTGAAAAGCTGCATGCAAACACTTAATTCAGTCGTTTCCCGTGTCCTTGAGTCGATGTCATTCCTTCAGTTTCCTTCTTACATTTTGTCAAAAATTTTTTTTCACGCAGTATGCATGCTATGTGTAACGTGTTATCCATACCAAAAGGCCAAACTGGCCATCTCTCCCGAAAGATGGCATGGGAGTTTACGTGTATGCAAGGTGTCATGTGTGTGTTTTAGTTCACACACGGAACCTCAGTTTATAGTTTCATCTGAAGGACTCTTTGGGGAATGGAGTCAGAACCAGTGTTGTTAACTCTGAGGGAAAAATTCCCCTGCTGCGAAACGACTTGGCGAAGATTCGAACCTGCTACCTCAGAGTCTCAAATGTTTTAGAGAGAGAG
>CM031620.1:43593463-43605963 GCA_018398815.1 Conus ventricosus
AGGTGCAATTGAGATCTTTGGCCTTCTTGTCACTTTTTTTCCATTAATTTCTTGGCATGATTTTTACAAAGTTCCCAGATTTCACGATCGGAAGTTCAGGAAATCTGGGAACGCGTTCCAAGATATCACGGTAAATCTGGGAACGCGTTCCCAGATATCACGGTTCCCAGATATTATACGACACCGGGCTAGACTACTGTGTCTTAAGTGTTACCGGCTATCCACAGACAATCCTAGGACCTCTCTTACATCTGTTCAGAACTATGCCGCCGAACTCTTTTTCTTTTAAAGTACGCAAGTTTCAACACTGCACTCTTCTCTTCAAAGAGCTCCACTGGCTACCAGTTGAACAAAGAATAGTACACAAGATCATCTGTGTCTGGTTCCGAGTCATTACTGGAAATGACCCAAAAATCCTTCTGAGCTTGGACATCTACATTCTATGAAAGGAGTGGAGGAGGAGGAGGAGGAGGAGGAGAAGCGAGAGGGGGAGGAGGAAGAGGAGGAGGGGGAGAGGAGGAAGAGGAGGAAGAAGAACGAAAGACAGGAAAGGACGAAAGTGCCGTAGCTTTTTCTTCTCGATCACACATCGGCTTTAAGAACGCTGGCCTCGTCCATGACTTCTACTGTAATCTGTAGATCAGTCAGGCTGCCGAACAACTTCCCTGGCATTGTTGACCCTCCCCCTCCTTCTTTTTCCCCGTCTTCACCCCCCCCCCCCCCGTTCCAGCCAGAATGGTTGGCTCAGATCATCATACAATGAACACGCCTTCAGCAGAAGTTCTGTTGTCGCACTGCCAGTTTGACACGCACTGACCAGTTTGAACTCAGGGTTCAGAGATGGTGGTGAATCAGTCGCTTGGGGCCCGTCCACAGCTAAGATGACAGAGAACCTGCTCTGGTCTCGTTAGCAGGCAGAAGGAGTCGTGTGGACTGGCCCTGAGATGGCTTAAAAAAGAATTGGACTTGACGTGGTGAACGCATTTCCACGACCATTTTGTCGTGTTGACTAGTCAGCCCTGATGACGGCTTTGGCTTCCTGAAAGATTGTTGTCGTGTCCTCTCAACCTTTATTTTTTTAAACATTTTTATTTGTTTTTATTGTTATTCCACATACAAAGAGAAAAACAAAACAAAAACAGACACACACATG
Organism: Conus ventricosus; assembly: GCA_018398815.1. Taxonomy (NCBI): domain Eukaryota; kingdom Metazoa; phylum Mollusca; class Gastropoda; order Neogastropoda; family Conidae; genus Conus; species Conus ventricosus. The sequence goes on from CM031620.1 coordinate 43,594,617, forward strand.
AAAAGAAGCCAAACAAACAAAAAAAGGTATAAAGCAAAAAAACAGACACAAGGAGCCAAACCACACACACACATGAAAAAAGAAGAGAGAGATAGAGAGAGAGAGAGTGGGAGAGAGAGGGACACACACACACACACACACACACACACACACACACACACACACACACACACACACACACACACACACACACAGAGAGAGAGAGAGAGAGAGAGAGAGAGAGAGAGCATAGCATTGTCTATGTATAAAAACATGGTTACTTATTGACAATGCTATAAGAAATATACATAAACCTGTATACATCATACTCTAGTATTATTACCCAAAAGAGATGTATACATGCGTTTGATGAAAAAAAAAGTATATATATTGCAAGATAAATCGGTCAATGAGTAAAAAATTTACACTACTGTTGAAATAGAAAAAACAAACAAACAAACAAAAACCAGAAAAAAAAGACAAAATAGACAAGAGAGAGAGAGAGAAAAGAGAGAGAGAGAGAGAGAGAGAGAGAGAGAGAGAGAGCGAGAGAGAGAGATGTAAAAGAGTACGTATATGTAATTGAAAGAAAACCAGAAAAAAAGAAAAGCGGAGGATAGATAAGTGAGTAAACAATAATTGAAAAGGAAACTGGAGATAGAAAAGAGGGGGGAGAAGAGCAAATAGCCGTGACCTATACGTGAGGCAAAGAATGACGGGTGTGGTGGTGTATCTGTGGACAGTGCTGCGGGCTGGTGTGAGGGTGGACAGGCCCATGCTCATGTTGGATGTTGTTGCCAAGTGGGCAGAGGGTCCCTAGTCTGGCTACAAGATGGGATTCCTGCATGGTGCGCTCAGTCATATCACTCTGTGATCGCCAAGGCGACAGAACTTTGACATGGCTGATGCTGTGTTGGAGATGGTTGAAGTGCAGAGCGACTGGCCCGAGTCGATGATGACAGATGTCAGTCAGTTTAGAGATGTGTGTCTCATGTGTGCTGCATGTCTCACCTACATAGATCGTTTCAAACAGTTCACAGTGAACAGCATGTTGCGGCTCTGATAATTGAATGGACGTGTGATTTTGGACGAGCCTTTGGGGTCATGCAGGATAGTGTCTGGCTTGGTGAGAGGACAAATTTTGCATTTTTTTTAATTTTTTTTTAAGCAGTGATGGGATGTTTTCAACAAGACATAAAAAGAAGTTTTTTAATGTGTGTGTGTGTGTGTTTTTTAATATAAATTCCCTGACAATACGAAGTCTGCTCTTTGAACACACTCATGGTACCAATGTGTGTGTGTGTGTGTGTGTGTGTGTGTGTGTGTGTGTGTGTGTGTGTGTGTGTGTCTGTGTTTGAGTGTGTATGAAAGAGAGACAGACAGACAGATAGACAAGCAGAGAGAGAGAGAGAGAGAGAGAGAGAGAGAGAGAGAGAGAGAGAGAGAGAGAGAGAGAGAGAGAGAGAGAGAGAGAGAGTTTCAAATGTTTCCAGCATCACATCTCTGAAGTTTCTGAACGCAACATCTCGACCATTAGTATTGTCCAATAATTCAAAATTTGGAAACAGACTTTGAGATTTTGGATAGCTGTTTAGAGGTATAACGTTTAGGTGAAAATCGGCATAGGTTCAGCCGTTCTTTTTATTTGAAAGAAAGAAAAAAACAGATGCTAATTTTCTGATGTGGATTCAGGATTTCGTCTCAATTGATTCACGTATTTATCGTTTATTTGTAATATTTTCTTAACCGCTTAAGCGCCAGCGTCTGTGTAAACGAGTGCATTCCTCTTGCCAAGGGTTTGTGGGTGTTTTTGCATAAAATAAACAAAAATTCATAGCTCCTCATCCAGGTAAGAAAACCCCATAAAACTGTACATTTTAGGAATCTGCGTTATTCCTCTATGTATGGACATCAAAATCAAACAGAAATCTGTATCTGGGTATGAGCACCATGCTGTTATATAAACAAATGTGGAAAAAAGGATAAAATTTGTTAGAAAAATATTTGTAAAATATAATCATGCAGCTGGAAGTTTTCGCCAGGGGGAACTTTTATCCCTGGGTTTCCACTAAATGGCAGTGTTGCTGGGCCATAAGAATTTGGTAGTGAAAATTCGCTTGAAACCTAGCTGTCCTAGTTCGAGTTGCAGTTGCTGATTGTCTGTCACGCCCCCTTGACCCACCCCTCTCCCTCTCCCTCTGCCGTGAACCCCCCTCCTCACTTCAGTCCGTCTTCTCTTTCGCCCCGCACAGACTGAAAGCAAATCTTCTTCGTGTGTGTCACTTTCAAGCTGCCGAGAAGTAAACACGCCGGCTGGCTCACTCGGCGTACCGACGCTTTTGTCAGCTGGGTCAGCTTGACCCATCAACGACGCATGCACCAAATCGTCGTCACTTTCCCATGTGTCGAGCGAATCGACTGACTCAAGATTTGAATCGCCCTCTTCTAGAATAATATTCGCTGTTTCGAGAGCAGAAAAAGTTTTTCGAGTCGATTGTAGGATGGTAAGTCTGGGTGTTGCGTCGTCTGCTACTGTTGGTGAGTGAAAACTACTCAGAGCCTGTGGGGTCTTCACTTTCAATGGACTGGGCACACAGTATGTGTACACGTCATGAAGTATGATTTAATTGGCCACTGGACGGGATCCTAAACCTTTGTCATACACCAAATAAGTCAGTGAAATCGTTAGGGTTTTCCAGCTAAAAATAGCGAAAGATCACCGACCGAATTTTCGGTCGCTGGCACTGAAGCGGAAATATTTTATCGCCCGAAGTATCGGTCGCTGGCACTCAACAGCCATAAGTTACACTAATTTCAAAACAAACTAGACTTCGTCTCATACACACTAATACTCATACATTTCACCTGTGACATGTTGATATGTATGGGTCAGGCGAAGAAGGGGGGGGGGGGGGGGGGGAGAGAGTTGGTTATGCGAGTCAACAGATTTTATAAACTCTCTCACGATTGAAAAGTAATCAAAAGTTCATTTATCATTGATCTATGATCATCTGGGAGTACACTCCAACAATAGAGGCTTACCTTTGAATAGACTTCGACAGGCGAACATTGCTAGGGCATCTGTCACTGCAGCACCTTAGATGCCTCAGGAAATAGGCCACATCAACAATATTTGGTTTCTGAATGAAAAGAAGAATTGAATCTGAAAAAAAAATTCAGGGAGGGGAGGGAGAGTAAAGTGGAAGGGGCATTTACAAGGAGTTGGGGATGTAAAATATATCTGAATGTTTTGAGAGAGAGAGAGAGAGAGAGAGAGAGAGAGAGAGAGAATTGCATTTGTACTTGTAGCACCAGAAAAAGTCTATGACCATTTTCAAACAGCTGTGGTATGTTTTCTCGCTCTCATTTTGGTGAGCAGTTAATCAGTGCAGGGTAAGGTTGCTTGCGCGATACTGTTTGTGCCTGCGTAGAAGTAGGAAGAAAGGTGTGTATGTGTGTGTGTGTGTGTGTGTGTGTGTGTGTGTGTGTGACGGAAAATGTGGGGTGGGGAAAGGGAGAGCAAATGACAGGTGTAAAAGGATCCGACTATGAGACAGGGAAAGGAGACGGGAGATTAGGTGGGGTGGGGGGGGGGGGGTGGGAAGGGGACAACAACACAGCAGTACAGACCTGATACTGTCGCACAGCCAACTGCTTCGGGCAGAGTTAGGGGCCTTCCTTTCTGGTCTTTTCTGTTCATTTCAGGTTTCGTTTATTTTCGTATCATTGTTGGCAGACAAACGAGTTTTGATCGTTATCATGTTCTGGGTTGGGTATGTATCCAAGTTTACTTTGTTAAATTTAATTTTTCTTTCGATTTCCTTTTGCCGTTTGCTTCTTCTTGTTCTTGTTCTTGTTCTTGTTCTTCTTTCCCATGATTTTCTGTCTTTCTTTTTCTTTTCTGTATACATTAGTTCTTCTGTCACTCTTTCTTTTCCTTGTTGCTTTCTTGGACATGTTTCATCGCTCGGTTACTTTTTTGCTTTTGAGTTTTCACCACCTCATCTCCCAGCTCCTCTCATTGACTTGAACAAACAATAAAATGTCTTGAATCTAAAATGGCTGAAAAAGTTCTGTTATCAAAAAACCCCCAAGGGTGTAACATTGGCTATCACTGTAAAACAATTAAGCTACATGCTCTAAAATAATGCTGCTTGTGATACCAATTCATCTAGAGGAAAGAAACAAGAAAGACAAAAGACAAGCATTCACACAAGGTTTTCATGGAGTCTGCTGTAAAATGTTTATGTCTCACATCATGCAAGTCCCGACGCTCTAAAACAACATGCTTCACTGTGACATGACACAGAGCTTCTTCACCGTTTACGTTTTAGAGATAAGAATTGGTGTAAAAAGAAGTGGCCCGTATGCGAAGCATCCCTTTGTGCCCACGTCTCTTTGTGCCCACGTCTCTTTGTGCCCACGTCTCTTTGTCCCCACGTCTCTATATGCCCCAAAAAGTGGTATTTTGTGCCCACGTCTCTTTGTGCCCATTTGTGCCCACGTCTCTTTGTGCCCACGTCTCTATATGTCCCAAAAAGTGGTATTTTGTGCCCACGTCTCTTTGTGCCCACATCTCTATATGCCCAAACCTATGCCAGTGGGAGTTGTGGGTAGGTACCCTCTATATCAACAACTAAACTGACCAGTGGTCAAGCAATGGTCAAAGTGACCAGTAGTCAAGCAGTGGTCCCAGACTGACCAGTGGTCAAGCGATGGTAAGACTAACCAGTGGTCAAGTGATTGTCAAACTGACCAGTGGTCAAGTGATAGCTAAACTGACCAGTGGTCAAGCAACAACCAATGCCACATCGGCATTTTGAACACTGTTTGACCACTGGTCAGTTTGCCCACTGCTTTACCACAGGTCAGTTTGACCACTGCTTGACTATTGGTCAGTTTGACAACTGACCACTGGTCAGTTTGACCATTGCTTGGCCACTAGTAAGTTTGGCTATTGACATAGAGGATGCCTACTCGAAACTCCCACTGGCATACGTTTTGGGCATATAGAGATGTGGGCACAAAGAGACGTGGGCACAAAGAGACGTGGGCACAAAAGGCCACTTTTTGGGGCATATAGAGACGTGGGCACAAAGAGACGTGGGCACAAAGATACGTTACCCCCGTATGCAAACGGCACAAAACTGTTTCTTCTTTACGGCTGGTCGGCAAAAGAATGGCTACACCAATGAGTTGGCGTCACAAGGATGTAATGAGCAGAGATATGAAAGCGCTGCCTGATGCCATCTAAGCAGAAGTATTCCATCTCTGCCATTGACTGGTTAATCTCCCTAACTGAACAGGTCTTGGCTGATTGATGCTTAATTCCACAAGAAACCACAAATGAATTGGTCAGAGACTGGAAGGTGGCAAAAACGGTTGTCGTGATCAGGGGAAGCTACTACAGGTTCAGAAACAGCAGAAAGATTTTAAAAACTTGTTTGTAAGGTTTTGTACATGATTTAGGTTTAAGGTTATACTCGGTTGGTAGGGTTACAGTCATGTTTGGGTTAGAGTTAGGTCCGCTTTCACCAGTTTTCACAGTAGATAGTGTAACCTTTACTGATTCGGGAACCTAAATCGTGCGTTGTTCATACACCTATCATAGCACTGTCCATCAAAGGAGGTTGTCAACCTCGGGTGATGTCGATGGAGGAAGGAATAGCGCACAGCCCAAACACACTCACAGCTTGCTTACGATCTCATTCATATATCATGCATTCGTCACATCAAACCACTAGTAAAGTCTATAACTTTACTACACATGATCATAGAGCGAAACATCAATGCATATGGAATCAAACAAAATAAAACATTCTCTCTTTCCTGAACTTCACAAAATCATTTATCTAAGACATCATTAACTAACCCGGGTATAAATAGATTTCTACTTTACCTGGCCAGGTGATCTTAACTATTCACGAATCACTGTCTTTTCTTTTTTTTTTTTTTTTCTTTTCACTGTCACTTTCACAAGCACGACACAACTGCTGGCACTGGTGTTGGTCTGCTGGCACCTGGTCAGGTTAGACTGCTGGCACTGGCGTTGGTCTGTGGTTCTGCTTGACGAAGTGACGCTGCCAGGTATGAGGTCGAACCCCGGTTCAGATGGAACAGTGACTATCAACATCGATCTGTTCTCCTTTCTTTCTTCCTGCATTAACGCATTGCACTCTCTCTCTCTCTTCTAGTCTGCTCTATCAAATGGACATGGTTGCTTTCTTTTCCTTTTCTTTTCTTTCTTTTTCTCTTCATTAGTTAGCAACTCTCTCTCTCCACATCTCTCTTTAGTCCTTCCTCTGCAGACTATCTACGGTGCTAAATGCTACAACTTGGTTCTCTCCTCTCTCCTCATCTCTCTCTCTCTGCCCTTCTCTCCTGCAGAGTTTACACTCCGAACCTCTCTCTCTCTCTCTCTCTGTTCGTTCCTTCCTCTCATCTCTTCATCTCTCTGCCTTTTCTCTCGTGCAGAGACTACACCCAGAACCTCCTCATCTCTCTCTCCCTGTTCGTTCTTCTTTTTTTCTCTCACTCACGCATTACTTTATCCCCTACCTACGTGTCCAAGGGTGAGTACCATTGGTCAGTATTTTTACCGCCTCGTACCCGAAGTTATCTCCCTCTAATTCCATTGGATATTCAAATCATGACAGTCACGCCTACACGCCTTACTCTCTGTGGTGGTCAATTGGTCATTTAATTGATTAGCTTGATTTCACCCCCACCACACACTACCTTCTCCCTCTCCCTTTCAGGCGACGTCGACCTAATTGTGGGCACTGGTCGTAAATTGGCCAGATCAGTCTGGCCCAGACCTAACGAGACGTTGGTCAGCCACTCCGACTGTCTACGAGGCCGATGCTGTCTCCATGGAAGATTAGGATTAGCCTCTCGCTGTGCTCAAATTGGCCGGATGAGTCTGATCCGGGCGTCGAGACTCGTTTGACCAGACATCGAGGCGTCGGTCAGCTACTTAGTCCGTCTGGCTGGACAGACCGTCTCCATGGAGCCTCTCGCTATGCTTAATTGGCTGGACCCAACACATGGGCCCGTCTACTGGCGCCCAGAATATTTGAGTTAGAGCTTATGTCCAAACAACCTGGACCACGACTTTGGTTGTTTTATTTTTTTGTCCGTGACAATTTCCCCTTGCAAAAGACTATGCACCGCATTGTCTCAAAACAACGGTACAAAAAAGACAACAACCGAGTTTGCTGACACACAGCTACACGTGCAAAGTTTGAAAAATACTTTACAACCAACGGTTTATCAATTATAAAATTATCATTAGTGAATACCACTCCAATGAGTTATCATTGACGTGCGCTCTTGCGTTATTTTGACTCATTTTATAACGACCTCTGTGCGCACCTATGCAATTCCCTACCTGCGGATTTGCCACATCTTCTCTTCACAATTTCTATGAAAAGCACAATATAATATGATCACGATCCATGACACTTCACTGAGGAATCTCCATCCTCACTTATTGCAAATAATGCTCATTACACAAGCGACTGTATGCTCCAAGCATAACTACATTCACATGAACAAGTCTCACAAAGAAAATATGAACAAGTCTCACACAAAAAAAATATGAACCATAGCCAACTGGGAATGAACCCATATCCAATCAACATAACTGTAATCAACACATATTATCAACAAAGCACCCGGATATGACTGACTTCTCTGAGTTGCAGCTTGCTAGACTACGCGACTTAAATAGTCAGCTCCGACATTCTGTCGACTGGAATGTACTGCACTCGGTACCTGTAGGGCTGCAATGCCATTGCCCAACACAGCACTCTGCTGTTTTTCAACTGCGCCTCCTGCAGGAATTTGAGTGGTTGATGATCAGTCTCTATCACGAACTCTTTCCATACAAGTATTTGTGGAACTTCTGCACGGCCACACGACAGCTAAACACTCCTTCTCCACCGTTGCGTACCCTTCTTCACACTTTGTCAACTTCTGCTAGCATACTCACAGGGAACTCGACCCTTCATGCTCCTGCAACAATACTGCACCTACTCCACCGCCTGATGCATCTGTCCGCAACAAAAATGGTTTGGACATATCTGGTAGCTTCAAGATGGGACGGAAACCTAGTCTTTCCCAACACCGTCTGCAGTGCTTGCTCTGCAGCGTCTGACCACTCGACCACTGCCGGTTTCCCTGCCTTGACCAAATCACTGAGAGGACTCGTGATTGCTGCGAAATTTGGAACAAACTCCCTATAGAAACCAATAAAACCTAGCAGACTCCTGACTTCTGTTTTGGTCTTTGGTCTCTCTGAATTCATCATCTTCTCCACCTTTCCTCTTTCCGGCTGGTTTGTGTCGCTCCGACAACAAAACCTAGGAACTCCTACTGTCTAGCCCTTCATACAGTGACACATCCCTGTATGACTCTTCTGGAAACTTAGGCAACAAAATCTCCCTTCTTCTGCTGGGTCTCTTTCACCTCATCAATGATTGCTGCTGCGCCTATGTGCTGAGTCTCACGCTGAATATATTTGCGGAGAAAATTCGCATGAAAAAGTTTTAGTTTCCATTCACATCAATTCGGTAATCCCGACCGACCTTTTCAGTGATGGTGAATGGTCCTTTCCAATGCATCAGCAGCTTGTTGTGACCGTGGGAAGCAGTACCAGGACTTGATCTCCACCTTGAGGGATTGCTTCCTCACCTTCCTGTCATATTGCTTCTTCTGAACGACCCTAGCCTCCTGCAAACTTTCCTTTGCAACCTTGCATGTCTCATACCTGTGCCACCTTTGGAACAGGGCGAGATTGGGCCAATCAGATCAATAGCACTCTCCTGAATGGTGTGTCAATTAAAGGGGGCTGTTTAAGAGGCGCCTTCCTCTTCACCCTCTTGTGGCTGACCTTTGACACACGTCACATGACATGCAGAAACGCTTGATGTCTGCCATTGCCCCTGGCCAATGAAAATCATCAAAGATTCGGTCAGCTGTTTTGCTGGTGCCGAGATGACCCGCCATGAGCGACTCGTGACCACTGACATGACAGTGTCACGATAACATGCTGGTACCTCTAACTGAGTTGTCACCTTGCCTGTCTTCCCCTTGGTGAACACTTGGTACAACAGCCCGCTTTCACCAGAAATTCTGTCTCACCTCCTCTAACCACCTGTTTCTCTCCACCTCTTGCCAACTCCCAAGACTTCACGAGCGAAGGGTCTTGTTCCTGCGCTGCCCTAAACTCATCAGGCGACACATCTATGCCTGACTTCCTTGCTGGAACGACTAACGGTTTATCAACCTTTTCCTCCCCCTGCTCCGTGTTTGAACTGCTGCCCTGTAGCAGTCAACAACTCAGGATCCCTGGATCCCTTGCACCTGGAATATTTCCGATGATCAAATCATGAAGGGGTTTCTCCATCACCAACGCAGACAACTCGCCTGAGAAGTAAGGGGTACGTACTTCTATCTTAGCAACTGGAAACTCCCTCACAGTGCCATCGATTAGAGTACAGGTCTGGATTTGCCCTGTCAAATACCCTTTCTCGACCAGCGTTGTTCTAACTACACCACATGAACAACCAGTGTCTCGTAACACTTTCACCCTCTGCTGGCCAATCCACCCTTCTTCCACTGGTAACGAACCACTCAGCCTAGTGCCCTCCATCCTGACACTGACTGCTGTCCAGTGCTAGCCATAGGCTGCACTCCACCTCTTCAGATTGGATCCCTTTTGGTTCCACTGCAGGTCGTTTCCCTTGACGACCCTTATCCACCTCTTGCAAGGCTGCTGCCTTCTGGAACCTCATGCGACAATCCCTCGCCACATGTCCTTCTTGTGACAAATGAAACACCTAATGTCCCTTTGCCCTTCCTTCTGCCCCACCACTGGGTTTGCAGACTTTGCAGAAAACTCCCTGGTCTCCTTGCACTCTTCTCACCTGTGCCTAGCACCCGTTTCTCCTGCACCTTAGTGCCCAAACGTGCCTCTCTATACACCTCTGCTAACTTCAGCAACTCTCCTGCTGTCTCTGACTGCCTCTCTTTCAAATGTATGGTTAACTCAGGGCCACAACCTGACAAAATCTGTTCCTTCATAACCAGCTCTTTCAATTCAGCGAACTCCTTCTTCGTACCACTCAACTCTAACCATTTCTCAAAATAGTGATCTAAACGTGCACCAAACTGAGTGTACGTTTCCCTGCTTGTAATCTAGCTGATCGAAATTTCTTCCTGAACCTTCCTCTGTGAGGTCAAATCCCTTCATCAACGATTCCTTCACAGCACCAAAATCAGATTGTTGGTCTGCTGGTAATGCCGTGAAAATCTGTAATGCCTTACCCGTCAATAACGCTGACAAAATGACTGCCCACTCTTCTGAAGGCCAACCCTGACTGGTCGCAAACGTTTCGAAACGACTGATGTATGCATCAATCGAATCGGTTCCTTCAGAGAATTTTGGCAACTTTGGTCGGGGGGCGTAACTGCGCACAGAGTCACTGGAAACTGAACTCCCATCCTCTGTGGTCTCCCTTTGTATTTTCACTCGTTCTAACTCTAATTGAATTCTTAATCTTTCTGTTTCCTGCGCTTCCTTTAGTCTTTCTGTTTCCTGCGCTTCCCTTAGTCTTTCTGTTTCCTGCTTCATTCTTTCTGTTTCCTGCGCTTCCCCTTTAATCTTTCTGTTTCTTGCGTTTCTTTAGCCTTTTCCTGCTCTGCTATTTCTAATGCGACACGGCGTCTTTCCGCTCGTTCATCTCTTTCCATCTTTTGTTGGTTTTCAACGAACGCACGCAACTCATCTCCTGAGTAGCCTAAATCACGAGCGACGCTCACAAGTTGTTCAATAGGGGTGTTCTTTTCTTCCGCCATTATATCTCTTTTTTTTTTTTTTTTTTTTTGAACAAGATTTTATTACTACGACAGCCCAACTGGTGGTTACCGACACGAGTGACGTAATAGCACAATCCTATGAATGATAATATTAGCTTGGGACAACGTAGTTAGTTTTTATAAGACGCCCAGCGCCTGACCCAACTATGAGAGCGAATTATAGGCAATCTGTGCGAAATAAGTACTCTGGGGCTGAAATGCCAAGCCCAGTATTAACTATCTTGGAAGCAATGCCAAGCTAGTATTTAACTATCTTGGGAACATACAGTAAGACACTATCTTGTCTTAGGATTACAATACTTGAATCCACCCAGCTTCCTCTCTGAGAAGTTGAACAATTATAATAAATGGGCCAGAATATCCTGGCAGGCTCACCAATAAATTGTCAACCTCGGGTGATGTCGATGGAGGAAGGACTAGCGCACAGCCCAAACACACTCACAGCTTGCTTACGATCTCATTCATATATCATGCATTCGTCACATCA
>CM031620.1:43610963-43613463 GCA_018398815.1 Conus ventricosus
GGGGGAGGGGGGGGGGGGGGGAGTGGTGGTGGTGGCAGTGAAGAGAGCCGTTGATTTGATTGATTGATTGATTTAATTTAACGTCTGTTCACAACAATGGTGATATTAGACTAAAAATGAACCAATCCACAAAAAACAAACAAACAGAAAATTAAAACAGGCTGTGTAAGAGAGAGAGAGAGAGAGAGAGAGAGAGAGAGAGAGAGAGGAGAGAGAGAGAGAGGAGAGAGAGAGAGAGAGAGTGTGTGTGTGACGGAGAGCGTTCATGTATGTGTGTGTGTGTGTGTGTGTGTTTGTGCATGTGTGCATGTGTGTGAGTGTGTGCATGTGTGTGTGTGTGTGTGTGTGTGTGTGTGTGTGTGTGTGTGTGTGTGTGTGTGTGTGTGTGTGTGTGTGTGTGTGTTAGTGTGAATATGCACTCATGTGTGAAACGCTACATATGAACATTAATACAATAACTATAAATAACTTAATATTTGCAATAAATTTGAAAGTATAGTGCTGGATAAAACTGATGCAATTTGTATCATTTCTTCGCTGTAGATTATATCATTTAAAGATCCCATTTTTGCTACATCTATCCCAGATATGTTGTATAATAGGGATAGCAATGGGCAATCAAAAAGAATATGTTCAGTTGATATTGGATGACCACAAGCACATTCTACATTTTTTTTAAATTTAGTCTTTCATGAATTTAATTGAATTTTGTAAATGAGACTAGACAAGGATCTTGAACACAGTAATTTTTTTGACTTTAAAGGAAGCTTTTCTGTCATTATACTACTTTCAAACTCGAATTTTTTTCTGTTTTTCTAATTTAGTTTACTATCAGGTTTTTTTCAAAAAGCTCCTTCTTTCACTATCACACCATTTTCACCCCCAAGTACCACAGTGAAGGAACCAAAAAAAATTCTACAAAAAACCTTTACATATAATTGAATTGTACTAAGTTTTTTACATCAAATCTTTCGAACTTTTGCTTTCCCCAGTTTTGCAACTGAAAGCAGATTTTGAGTCAACACAAAGTAAAATGCTAAAATCGAAATATAATACAGCTATGAAGGAAAAGGGGCCATAAAATGGCATATATTTCTGTGTAAATAAGAAAAACCTTTTCTAGACAAAATGACTTTTTTCTTTAAACAGAAATCAAACCGCCCTGGTATAAAATCCAAAACAAACCATGTGTAAAAATCTTTAAATGTTTTGGATCTTTTTTTTCTAGATATTCTTTTGCTTCAACGAATATGAGTTTGATGTTTTTCTTTTTTTTTTTTTAAGAGTTGTATTTCTGTATCAAATCTAGAGAAAAATGCCCCATTGAGGAATAATGGGTATTATGGGACTATTGAAATTTTGTAATATCAATATCACAACTCTTAAAAATCATCTGTTGCTTCTAAAGGTTGAAGATATGAAAAGTTTTGCGCCTCTTCGGGGAAATCGTTTATAAGGGGAAAAATTTATTTGTCACGAATTAGAAAAGAAAGAATTAGCACTATTTGCAGTGGGCCCGAAAAGAGAGAGGGGGGGTTTAGGGGTGGGGGGGCGGGAAGTGAGTGGCAAAAAGCCCTTTTGTGTCATGGGATAAGAGGGGGGGGGTTGAAGATAGGTGGAGGGAAAGGGGGGGGGGGGGGGGGTGGAAAGGGGCCCTTGTTATAATGCAAAATAAATTTTACTGGTCGTAGTTGCAAGGGGGGGAAGGGGGTTGAGGGGGAAGGGAGGTAAGCCCATAGGAAAGCAGGAGCACAACACGACATTTTTTCTCTTGTAGAGATACAAAGTGACCTCGCACTGTTTTTAAAAGAGGGGAGAAAAGAGAGAAAAAAAGGGGGGGGTGGGGGGGGGTGGGGAGGGGGGTTAAGGGGGAGTGGGCAAAATTTTTAAATCGTTTTTTGGTTTTGGGGTTTGGTGGGACTGACGGATGGGGTTTTTTTAAGCGTTTCGTTACTTTGCCAATCTGGAAGGGAAAAATTTTTGCTTTTGGGGGCTATCTACTTCCAAATCCTTTGGAGCTGGGGGAAAAACATCAGTTCCTCCCATTGCCGGTTTTAAACAAACATTGACCAGAGGGCAACTCGTTTGTGTGGGTTGAATTGAACAAGGGTTTTCACAAAATGAAGACTGCCATTTGTGATTGTCTTGAGTTTGAGCTTTCCCTTTCTTGTTTTTTTGTCCAGTACCGCTTCTTCAAAAAAAAAATTTTCGAAATTTTGCAAAACCCCATCCACGAGAGTGCATAATTTTTCAGGGAAGACATTAAACAAAGCGTATTGCAATTACACTTTATGTTTAAAAAATAACAATTGCTTCCCAATCCTTTCATCGGAGTACGTGTTCATGTTTGCTTCAGTGCAAATTTTTAAAAATTGAAAATTATGCCTCACACTTCGGGAAAACTCATATTTGTGACAATCGTTGGTTTTCACGATTCAAATTTCCATTTTTCGATTTTCTCTGTCCTCTTTCCTCTCTCCCTGTCTGAGGTCTGTTATCG
>CM031620.1:43618463-43633463 GCA_018398815.1 Conus ventricosus
AGAGAGAGAGAGAGAGAGAGAGAGAGAGAGAGAGAGAGAGAGATTGGATTGGGTTTGTGCGTGACCTCAAATGCTTTCAGTAACATGCTTTAAATCAAGTTTTGGATGTTGGACAAGCAAGCTGTAAAACACAGTGGAGAGTACATGGGCAAACAAGACCTATATCAACCATATGTAGTGTAACACACAAATATTAAATATTTGATTACATGCGGGAACAAAAGTAGCCATTTTTCAGAAGAAAAAAAAATTGATCACCTGAAATTAAGTGTATGCTGATCATACAGAGAACAGATGGGCAAAGAATAATGATTGTCAGGCGAATCAAATGATTTGACACAATCCGATATAATTGTTTATTATACGTATAACTGTATTTTGTAAAGTATATTATTGATTGATTAGTCGTCCTTTCTTTCTTCACATGAATTGGCGCTTTGTGGATAGAGTAGCGCCATCTAGCTCGATCCATAGCAGTTTGTCCCCATGTGTCAGGGTTTATGTTAAACGCTTTCTATGTTGTTTTGAGGATGTCTTTGAAGCGTTTCTTCTGACCTCCATGGGAACGCTTTCTTTGTCGCAGCTCACCATGGAACAGTAGAAAGCATCTTGTTCTCCACAGAGTTCTGTCCCACCATGGCACTAGTGGCAATGAACTGACTGTCCAGCATCTTGACTGATGATGCCATACCAGCCTGCGTCTTACTGAAGAAAGGACTATCTGGAGATCCAGATTTGAACAACAACAACAACAACAACAACAACAACAACAACAACAACAAGAACGACAACGACGACTACAACAACAAATGGATGGTCTTACTGAAGAAAAGGACCATCTGGAGATCCAGATTTTAACAACAACGACGACGACAACGACAACAATCACGACGACGACGACGACGACGACGACGACAACGACAACAAATGGAAGAGGTGTTTTGGAAACAAAACCGGAAAGGGCTGATTTCCAATGTCTCAATCACTTTTACCTCACCATCGTTTGACAGACTACGAACAAGTCATGTGGTCTCTTTGTGTCCTTGTGATACGATTGGACTGTCCCCGCACATGAATCTCCTTTGTGGCTCTGAAACTCAAAATCCCAAAACTCGTACCCTAAAACCCACCCGGCTCACCTCCCAGGGAAGCTCCGAAGACCAGACCAATGGAGGCATCGACAGAGACAGGAGACTTTATTCCCAGGACTGGAATGAACATCCAGGCATGGCTCTGGATCTGCTTGCCAAGGTCGTCGGCTAGGGCACAGGATGGCTGCGGCATCACTGGTGATCGCCTGAGTCTAGCCTATCTGTGGCGGTTCTCTGTGTGGCTCTAGAACAGCCGTAAGAGGGGAGGGGAGGGGGGGGGGGGGGGTGGCGGATGGGAGGGGGGGTGGGGTGGCGAAGAGATGTCTCTCCAGTCCCGGATATTTGTCTCCTTCCATCTTTCCTTCTGTCAGCTTCTTCGTTATACCCTTTGCAGGTTGACTTTTTTTTTTTAAAAACTGGTCCAGCTCTTCTTGAGACGTGCATGTTCTGTTCATACCGTTGGTATGGATGACACGTCACACGTAGCATGCACCCTGCTTGAGAAACTGAAAGAATGAAGGAAGTAAGTCCATTGAGTGAACGATACTGACTGGATGACACGGGAAACGACTGAATGAAGCACCGGCAGGCAACTCTTCAGTCAGCATTACCCAAGTAGGCAGCCCGTTGTGTATACAAGAGTGTGGATTGTCAGTGCCTAGAACCTTTGGCTAGGCGTTTTGTAAATGCTATGTTGTTGTTGTTGTTGCTGCTGCTGCTGTTGTTGTTTTGGTTATTATTATTATTTATTATTATTATTATCATTATTGGTGTTGCTGTTATTGTTGTTGTTGTTGTTCTTATCATTATTATCATTATCATTTTTAGTATAATTACTATTATTATTATATTATTATTGTTGTTGTTGTTATTGTTGTTGTTATCATTATCATTGTTATTACTATTATTCTCTTCTTGACTGTTGTGAGCTGTTCGTCAGGATTTCCATTCGGTTCTGATTCTGTTGCGCACTTGTGCGCCAAGGAAGGCAGGCAGCATGTTTGCTGGTTTAGTCTGCAGGCACGAAGGATACAGGGTTGGTTCCCACCTTCCCCTTCACATCCTCCCCCCCCCCCTCTCTGTATGTGTGTGTGTGAGTGAGTGAGGAGAGAGAGAGAGAGAGAGAGAGAGAGAGAGAGAGAGAGAGAGAGAGAGAGAGTGTGTGTATGTGTGTGTGTGTGTGTGTGTGTGTGTGTGTGTGTGTGTGTGTGTGTGTGTGTCTGTGATATTTTTGTGTGATGAAAGTCAGCAACACACGACTGTGTGTGTGTGTGTGTGTGTGTGTGTGTGTGTGTGTGTGTGTGTGTGTGTGTGTGTGTGTGTGTGTGTGTGTGTGTGTGTGTGTGTGTGAACGAGAGAGAGAACAAGGCCACTGGTCCCTTGGAGGACGTCAAACAAACAAAACAAAAAACAAACAAACCCGAACGTGTGACGGCGCATTAACTCACGCCTGTGCGAAACCTTCGTGATATAATCACTACCTTTCTCCCAAATATTCAATGACATTCAGTCCTATCTCAAGCACGCACATCTAAAGGAACAAATCAAACAGGGTTATTTCTCAACATGTTGATCCATGACTGGTCACCAAAGTTCAAACATTTCTGTCCCTAAATTGCAGTTATAATATATTGTGTTTCTTGTCTTTCTTTTCGTTACATAGTTTAACCTAAAATTTGCACTACCATCAATTAAAAAAACAACAACAAGCAAACAGCGTCCACAAATAGGAGATAATATCCAAGCGTGACTTTCTGTTTGGGTGTCATGATTACAATGATGGTTATGATTGTTGTCGTGGTCGTGGTGGTGGTGGTGATGGTGGTGGTGGGGGTGATGGTGGTGGTGGTGGTGGTGATTGTTGTGGTTATCACTTATGTGAATACAGAAAATATTGTTAATATTGTCACTGCCTTCCTCTGTTCTCCACAACTGCTGTTTTATCCTCTTCCATCATAACTGCATCTTACAGCGACGGTGATGGTTGGTGTACACTACTTTAAAAAAAAAAAATTTCACTCCGGATGGTCGTTGGTTTTTTAAAGTTATTTTCTTTACACGCCTGTGTGATACGCAAAGTGTTCAGGCCGATTCGATTGGTCGACCGGGTTTCCACGCTGCCTTTACCTTCCATCTTTCTCCGTTGCTTTCTTCCCACCCCACCCCCCTCAACCCCTCCCCCTTCCACCTCCACCACAACCTGCACCCTGTTCCCTCCTTTCCACCACCACCACCCCTCCACCACCACCACCAGCTTTCCCCCAGTTCTTCGCGGCATTAACACAACGAAGGTATAAACTAGGTACACAATGGGAAGGTATAAACTAGGTACACAACGGGAAGGTATAAACTAGGTACACAACGGGAAGGTATAAACTAGGTACACAACGGGAAGGTATAAACTAGTACACAACAGGAGGGTATAAACTTGGTACACAGCGGGAAGGTATAAACTAGTACACAACAGAATAAACTAGGTACACAAAGGGAAGGTATAAACTAGGTACACAATGGGAAGGTATAAACTAGGTAAACAACGGGAAGGTATAAACTAGGTACACAACGGGAAGGTATAAACTAGTACACAACAGAGAGGGTATAAACTAGTATAAACAAGTCTCTTCAAATTTTCTTCAGCACAGGATGACGGTGACTCCCTTGGTTGACTGGCTCCAGGTTTCAGGACTGGGTATAATTAGTTCTACTAGAACTACTACTGCTGCTCCTGTTGCTTCCACTGCTGCTGCTACAACAACTACTACTACTACAAACGACTAGTACCACTACTACAACTGCGACTACTACTACTACTACTGCTACTACTACTACTACTACTACTACTACTACTACTACTACTACTACTACTACTACGATTGGTTCCACTAGACCTACTACTGCTGCTCTAATTGCTTCCACTGCTGCTGCTACTATTTCTACTATTATTGCTGCTGCTGCTGCTGCTGCTGCTGCTACTACTACTACTACTACTACTACTACTACTAAAGTTTCTTCTATTATGATTGTTATGAAAATGTTTCCGAATGAAGGTGATAACTTACCAAAAGGAAGCTCATGGAATGCCAAATATTTTGAATAGGAAAGTCAGGGCCCCGGTTCTTTACAGTCCTTTGTCAACATGTTTAATAAACAAGCACTTTCTGAGGGTGAGCGTCCCGCGCAGAATATTCATATCAATAACAGTGATACGATTTTAGAAGGCAGACAACGCGAAGACATCAGTTAGGATCATGCGTGTGACCAGATCGAGGACGTCACTTTCGTCGTCGTCGTCGTCGTTGTTGTTGTTGTTGATGCTGTTGTTGTTGTTGTTGTTGTTGTTGTTGATGATAATGATGATGATGATGTTGTTGTTGTTGTTGTTGTTGTTGTTGTTGTTGTTGTTGTTGTTGTTGTTGTTGTTGATGATGATGATGTTGTTGTTGATGATGAAGATGTTGTTGTTATTGTTGATGTTGATGTTCTTGATCTTGTTCTTGTTGTTTTTCATCGATTACTTCTAGCACTGATGGAACATTGACGCATACATTTTGCTGTCGATAGGTAGAGATAATATAATTGCCATCTAAGTGTACAGTTTAGCAGCACTTGGGCCTAAATATGCGGTCTTATAAATGCTATCTATGTGTACGTTTTAGCAGCACTTAGGTCTATATATGCAGTCATATAAATGCCATATATGCGTACTTTTTAGCAGCATTTAGGCCTCGAGACACAGTCCATAACTCTCTTTCACATTAGTGCCGCTGTCTACTCGCACAACAGAGACCTTCCAGTCTACTCCAGGAAAAACAAATTAGAAAGAGAGGGGGTTGGTTACCGCCATGGACATAGACAAACAAAGAACAGGACAAGCACAGGACAAGGTGTCTTGTCCTGCGCTTTGTTTGTCAATGTCTTTGCGGTAACTAACCCCCTCTCTTTCTAAATTTTGCTTCGTTCTCCGCCCTCAGTCACTCCAGTTTGAAACCAGGGGGAAAAAGTAAAGACCTGTTACATTTTTGTCGCCTCAGACACGGAAAATGATGTGACAATGCTTTAATGTTTCGTGAGTTACGATAACAAAAAACAAAACAAAAAATGCAACCATGTTCTATTAGTGGAAAACTCACCAGAAAATTGTAACCTTGCTACATTGTTTTAAAGACAGCTGCACAGTTACATGGTGCAGTTTGTCTCAGGTGTGCAGAGGTGTAGAAATTCTGACAAGACACACGAATGCACAACCTGATAAAACAGCGAAGGAGAGGATGGAAGGTTTAAGGCCGATGCTTGGAGTATGTCGGTGAAAAGAATTGGATCTATCTAGGGCATTGCCGTTTAGGTAACCTCTCCCATATCAATGTTTCACAGTCTGCTTGTGCCACGGCCTATTAGGTTACTTTCAACACAGGCGCTGAATACTCCCTCAATATTTTTCTGGCAGAAAAACAACGTGGAAATATTTAGGGGCATACCCTTTCATAATATGGGATTTTGGACATGTTGAACAACTCTCTGTCTCTCTCTCTCTCTCTCTCTCTCTCTCTCTCTCTCTCTCTCTCTCTCTCTCTCTCTCTCTCTCTCTCTCTCTCTCTCCTTGTGTGTGTGTGTGTGTGTGTGTGTGTGTGTGTGTGTGTGTGTGTGTGTGTGTGTGTGTGTGTGTGTGTGTATGTGTGTGTGTGTGTGTGTGTGTGATCGCGCGCGCGATCGCGCGTGTGTGTGATCGTGCGGTACTGCTGACCTCCTCTGTGAAGGAACTTCAAAGCATGCCGAATACTCGCTGGACAATAGTTATTTTCATGCCAACTCCATTGCAGGCATTACCACTGTATTATATTGTCATCTGTTCTTACTGAAATGACTTTCGACTTTACCATTATCCTTTTTTGCATGAAGTTATGATTACGACGTTTTACCATTGTGTCTAATTGTGTATGTCTTGCAATCAGTCTTTGAGGTCTTCG
This sequence comes from Conus ventricosus, assembly GCA_018398815.1. Classification (NCBI taxonomy): domain Eukaryota; kingdom Metazoa; phylum Mollusca; class Gastropoda; order Neogastropoda; family Conidae; genus Conus; species Conus ventricosus. Next base: position 43,624,519 of record CM031620.1, read on the forward strand.
AGCTTGTGGACTCCAGCTGGCAGACCGTTGGACTTGTAATTCTAGTGATGTGGAGACTTCTTCCCTCGCAAGTAACTTCCCATAGGGTCATTCGAATGAGACCACCAACCGATGTTCCGTGTGTGAACGTACGCTTTTTCCCATCTTGCACACACGTAGAATCCCATCAACAACTGTCGGAAGAAAAGGCCAGTTGGGGCATATATATATCTATATAATATAGGAACGATTTTTATTTTGGAGCTTTCGCCACAAGGGTTTCCTCTGGAATCTATTTGTTTATCTATCTATCTATCTATCTATCTATCCATCGATCTGTATATATGGACTATGGATTCCTGATGAAGCCCTTGTGGCGAAAGCTCCAAAATAAAAATCCCTGTGGGAAAAGATATCCAACTTGTGTTAGTATTCATTTCATTCAAATATACCTGTTGACGTCATTTTGTTAAGGCGCAGTGCGAGTTTCAGTTAAAGTTCTACCTGTTAAATCATATGTATACATACATATATAATTATAAACAAAGCTTGCTCTTATGTCTTAGATTGAAGAAATGGGGGAGATAAGCATTCATATCTGCAGTGGTAGATAATTCTGCCTAGCACATTGGTGAATGGGGAATAATAAATGCTTCTCAAAATGAGCCTTCAGCAAGCTTATAGTCTCCAAGGAGGAGACAGTCTCCAATGGGGAGGAAACTCATTAACATATAACTCCTGGTCAGATACCGGTATTTTGAAACCTGATTGTTTCTCTCTGTCACGAGTTTGTCACGAGGCCTACGACGTTTGACCCATCTAGGGTGGCGGAATTATTCATTTGTTTATTGTCGTTGCTGTTGTCGTGTATCCGTCCCTTAATGTGGCTTGTGGTGCGGTTGCACCTTGGTGTAGTTCAGCTCAACTTCGGTTTGCTTTCTCTCTCTCTCTCTCTTATTCCACTGCCCGTGCTATTCATCCTGTAGGTTCACGGGTGGCTGGTACCTTTCTCTCGAACTTGCTGTCTGTCGGCCTCTCGCCTGTCTTTTTACCTGTCGCACGTGCTTCATTTCTTTTAGTTTGAAGTATGCTCACTCTGTGACGCAGCATGGCATGTTGGCCGCCATCGCTGAGGGAGGTTAGCTCTTCACTCGAGCGGAAGATGTCTCTGGGAGCGCCTGCTCCGGTCTTGGTTCTTCACCGTATCATCGAAGGTACAGTCGGTATCTTCAATTCCTACAGTCGGCCTGTAGGAGAGGGACATCACTTCTTCTTTTTCCGCACCTGTGCCTCTGTCCTCTCGACTGGACAGAGGGCAGAGAGAGTCGTTTGACCCGCCTCTTCTGGGTCACCCACGGGTAGCTGGTAAGCATCAGTTTCGTGGTTTGTTTGTTTTGGTTTGTTGTTGTTAGCCGGCTTAGTCTTCTCTTTTGCGCAATTTTCTTTTGTTTTCGAAATTGTAAGAGAAATATTGTGGGAGACCTTTTCTCTGGTTAATGCAATCTTTAACCTGGCCATTCTAAATTATTTCCAAAATTCTTTCTCCTGTTTATGCATCTGGTGATGCGGTAGTCGGTGGGGATGGGAGAGAACCTGGTGATTCAGGGTTGGAACTTGCTTGGTCTCGCTCGTCCGCCCCTGTCACATTCGCCGGACTCTTATCCTTCGGCCACCGTCTGTTTGTGTGTGCAAGGAGAACGAGTTTTATGTTCGCGAGCGTGCGTACGCATGATTTGTCGTTCGGATGCGTGGTTGGAGATTTGTGTTATTTGAAATGTGGCTATAAAATGTGACAATTATGCCATTGAATTATTATTTGCAAATGTGGTGGCAGTTATAAAGCGATGGTCGCTGTGTTGGTTATTTCCTAAGAAAGGCAAATGTTAAACGTGAGTGAGAGAAGGGTGAAGATAATTCATATTTGTTTTATAACCTGTTGATTTAATGCAGTCTTTTACCTGCATCGTGTGAGAAGACCCTAGTGAACATTCCTGATTCGATGGGTTTACTGTGTTATGCTCAGGTCTGTGTTGAGCTGGGGTTATTGGTACATTTAGTAGACTTCCCCTCGCCCATCATGCGAGTGGCTGTTAAGATTTAACAGCATGGGTCAGACTGTACTGACGGCGGGGTTCCAGTACCCTTCCTCCTTCCTTCTTCCTTCCCTCCCTTTCTTCTCTCCTCCCAGCTACGTTTCCCCCCCCCCTCCCGGGGGCTTCACCCGGAGTCCGGACTGGATGGTGCCACGTGCTGGTTGAGGCCACGCTCTGGCTGGGACCGCGGACTGGATGGTGCCACGTGCTGGTTGAGGCCACGCTCTGGCTGGGACCGCAGACTGGATGGTGCCACGCGCTGGTCGAGGCCACGCTCTGGTCGGGACCGCGGACTGGTAGAGGAGCCCGCCGGCTTGACTGGCCGGCCCTGATCCCCGTCCAGGACCTCCAGTAACAACGCCACGTTTGTTTCCCCCCCCCCCCCCCCCCCCCCCCCCCCCGGACGCGCTCTTCACTGCCTGCTTGTGTGTCGAGGGTGTCGGCTGTGAGCGACTCCCTTAAAGAACCGACCCCGTTCGGAGCACCTAGTGCGACAGGGTGCTCCCAGTAGACTTGACGGAGGCAGGGGTGTGGAGGCACTCCAGGGTGTGGGAAGGGATGGATGCTGGAAATGTTTCTTTATAATTGTGTATATGTCATATGTGCTGGAATGCTGTAATTGTGATTGTGTACGTCGTATGGTGAAATGTTTATTTATAATCGTGCATGTTGTGTGTGTTGGAGTGCTTGATTGTGATTGTGCACGTTGGAATGCTTGATTGTGATTGTGCATGTTGTGTGTGTTGGAATGCTTATTTATGACTGTGTGTGCTGGTGTGAATAAATGGGGTGTTGTATCGTAATCTTTCTCGTGTGGGCTCTTGCGAGGCGTGCGAGGTCAGCCACTCCCTTCACTCCCATCTAGACCGATCCTGTCAGGGCAGACCTCCAGGGGTCGGTCGTGACACTCTCAGTGACGCGGAAAGTCATAACATGATTCCTCTGCCTTTTCGGTTTTAAGAAGAATGCTATCCCAGAAAAAGGCTGGTGTGCAATATCGTAGTATGTTTGTTGAGTTTTCAAAAAACCAACCAAAGGTGCCACCTAAGAAGCAAAAGAAAATCATGAAAGAGCAAAACAAGCTACATTTTCTTGTGAAAAGTAGAAAATATGAAAAGATAACCTCTTAAGACACAAGTGCTGAGGGCCAGTTCTTGGAATGAATCCGCAAGGGACTAAAATACAATAAAGTAATAAATTCCAAGGATAAATACCGAGCACCATTCCAGCAACTTACAGAGCAGCTTGGTGTTGCAATGACTGCAAGAAATATTCAATTATAAACAAAGCTTGCTCTTATGTCTTAGATTGAAGAAATAGGGGGAGATAAGCATTCATATCTGCAGTGGTAGATAGTTCTGCCTAACTAACAGTATGTGCTTGAGTGGGTGAATGGGGAATAATAAATGCTTCTCAAATTAGCCTTCAGCAAGCTTATAGTCTCCAAGGGGGAGACAGTCTCCAATGGGGAGGAAGCTCACTAACATATAACTCCTGGTCAGATACCGGAGACATTGTGTCTAATTGTGTATGTCTTGCAATCAGTGTTTGAGGTCTCCAAGCTTGTGGAGCCCAGCTGGTAGACCGCTGGACTTTTTTGTGGCATCAGTTATCGGAGCAATGGAGCATACATGTATAAGGCGGTGATTTTTTTTCCAAAGGCCGAAATCCACCTCTTCATTTTTTGGTGCTTCACTCTGTCCTCTTCATCTGCCAAAAACAAACAAAAAAACAAAGAAAAGAAAAAGAAAAAAAAAGCAATTTCCACTACTAGCTTCTTTTTTTTTCTTCTCCAACCAGTCCCTTACACACCATGCGTAGTCTGTATGATCTCTTATAAATGGACATAGTCTTGCCGTTTTTAGTGTTTTGGCGTTTGATACAAAATGTCTGGGTTTGTTAATGTTCTAATGTGTGGTGTACTGGCACTCTCACACTGAAAATGTGCTGCATATACAAAGAGAACAACATAAGTGAAACAAAAAAACTTAATACTGAATTGTTTTCTTTTCTTTCAGATCCCCCCTCCCGCCCCCCCCCCCCCCCCAAAGAAAGAAAAAAAATGAGAGAGAGAGAGAGAGAGAGAGAGAGAGAGAGAGAGAGAGGTGGGGGGGGGGGACAGACAGACAGACAGGCAGACCGACAGAGGCGGCATCATAGAGTTGTACGTAGAATTTGTTACAAATCGTCCCACCAGTTGGCTAGTCCCCAGTAAGGCCAGCCTTGTAGCGAAAAGAAAGGGTCCACAAGGAAAGCATGAGGAAAGCCAAGAAGCGTGACAATTCTCCCCCCCCCCTCCCTTTTTTCCTCCCTCACTTCCCCTCTCCCCCACTGTCGATCCCACCCTCCCTCCCCTCCCCCAATCTCCAGTCTTCCCCCCTCTCCAAGCCCACATCTCCCCCCCCACCCCCTCTCCTCCTTTCTGTGACGAGTTTTAGTATTTGGGATACAAAGCTTTGGTTATACAGGGACTTGCGTTTATGGACGTCTTGTTACAATTAACTCTTTAAACAAAAATAAGTGGCTATCATAAAAAATAAATAGCATACCAATGGTATTAAATTTTGTGTTTGTGTATGCGCCTACGCATGTGATCGGCACTTAAGGTTTGCGACTGAGCAACTGAGAGAGAGAGAGAGAGAGAGAGAGAGAGAGAGAGAGAGAGAGAGAGAGAGAGAGAGAGAGAGAGAGAGAGGAGAGAGAGAGGGGCAGACAGACAGACAGACAGACAGACAAAGAACATGATGCTACTTTGGGGCAAGTTGTCGGGATCACGAGGTGCGATATTTCATTTGGCATTCAAATATTAAGTATATGGGAGAGAGAGATTTTGTTTTCTTTGCTATACTGACACTCATTTTACCGATCAAGATTATGTTGTTTATAATTTTAAAGGCGTCTCTGCTTAAGGATCGATTATCCACTCCCAACAGGACGTCACGTAATGCCAATTTTATCTGCAATCCAAAAAGACCCTGAGTACCAGCCGCCGTGGCGAAGTGGTTAGCGTCGCGGACTCCCGGCTGGGAGGTCGTGGGTTCGAATCCCATCAGTCATGTAGGTTTTTTTCTGCCCCGACCGGCTCCTACCCAGAGTTGAGTTAGCTGCGGACTCAGTTGGGAAGACTGGGACAACACAGTCGAGTTTCATCCACTTAATGGATGCGTTTCTGAAAGTGTTGCTCAAATTTCATGACCAACACTGCAGGTGCCTGTATCTCTCGGGCCTGGTTGACGCCAGGATATATTATGAAAGGAAGCGTAGAGTACAGCCCTGTCATGTAGTCTCAGACCGAAATGGAAATCCGTAGCATCATCTTAATCATCCTCATTCCCATTGATCAGCATTAAAAAAAATGTCTCAAATTCTGTGGCCCTTCATGCCCTGCTCTCATGGTGACCTCAATTTCGATGTCCTCTCCGCGTCTGTGGCCTTGGTTTGCTTCCGTCGGGGTCACCGGTATCGGCGAGTCCATGGGGGCTGTCGTTGGACGGACGTGGTGGCGCCCTCCGGAGGGAGAGCTCACTCACGCCGGCTCCGCGACTAAGCAATTATTGTCGTCAGTAGGGGGCTTAGTAGGTGGTGTCCTGCGTATGTTAGATCAGAACAGGCGCCACTGAACACCACCGAAGTGACTCGGCGGCAGTGCAGTGTCTCCTCCGGTGGGTTGCCTCTTGACGACTTGACATTGACTGCTCCCTGTGGATTGCTGGTGCCGGGGCTGCGGCGGGGCCAGCTGGGCTATGGCTGTGGACGGGGTGTCGGAATGAGCGGCGTGGGTGCACTGCCTCTGAGGTGGCGCAGAGGTTGGGACAGAAAAAAAAGAAGAAAAAAAAAAAGACCCTGAGTGTAATTTTCGATCCTTTTCAAAAACAGAAACGGTCGGGCACTCGTAAAAGAAATGTTCGATATAATCAACTTCACCCCTACAGATGGAGCATCTCTTATCATCCACAAGCTTCATTTTGTGTAGTAGTATATTTGTTGGGTAGATGTTGTGCATTATTTTTCATTGTAGTTCCTGTAATCGAACTTCCTTTGTTGCAACGTGAGGGAGTGTCCACACATTTTGATCAATTTCAATGTTCAGTTTTCTTTGCCAGAAACCAATAGCACAGGGCTTTATATCTGCCCTTCCTTTCATTTCATTACGTAAAAATTGTAGAATGTTCTTTGGTTTGGTACAGAAATTGTATACTTCGATTTGTTCTGTGTATTCCGAATTAATCGTTCCGTTTCGTTGACTAATCCATTCTTTCCATTGCTTTGGGAGAGCGTTAATTACCGCGTTTAGTTCGAAAATAGTGATGGCTGGACTTTGGTCTATTTTGTTGTTGAAATTCTTCTATGTTTAAGAGTCTAGATTCGTTCAGGTTTATTAAATCTTTTATTCTCTCTATTCCACTATTTTTCCACACATGGAAAAAGACAGAATGATTCTTATATTGTATTAACCTGTTATTCCATATTAGTTGAGTTTTGAAGTTGTTTGTATTTACTTTTTCCATTGTTTTTAGCGTTTTGTTCGCCAAGTAAGTGCAAAGAACTTTTTTCCAGAATTTGCTTTTGATTTTACCAAGAGCTCTCTGCATTTCCATCGGCTTACAGTTTATTTCATATATTAGGTTGCCGCTTGCTATCTGGTGGTAATACCACTTGGGAATAAGACTCCAGCTATCATCATCCCTGACATGTATAGTTTACCTATCCACTGAAGATAAAAACACGTTTGTAGTTGACATATGTTGGTCATTTTAAGACCACCGTGTTCATAGCTATTTTCCATCACTTTTCTCTTGACCTTTTCGAATGCTCTTTTATTTGAGTACTTCCTTTGCCAAATGAATTTATACAGAGCACGGTTTATCTCCGTGAGAATATTTTCTGGTAATCCAACTGATTGCATTACGAATATAAACTGGCTTACTAAGAAACTCTTTACTATGACTATTTTTCCACGTATACTAAGATCTCTACGGCTCCATAATTTCATAAGGCTGTGCATTTTGTCCAATCTTTTTATCCAGTTCTCTTCAATGTACTGGGCTCTTGCATTATTTTTAAAGAATAGCCCAAGAATCTTGATTTTGTCTGTAAGTTCAAACGGTATGTTTTCTTCGTCGTTGTGAATACCAATCAGCATGGCTTTGGTTTTCGTGTGATTCAACAGAAGACCTGAATATTTTGAGAATTCTGTGACAATCGAAGAGGCGTTTACAATGTCTTCTTTGTTTTGAAGAAAAAGTGTCGTATCGTCGGCAAGTTGTTTTATTTTTAGTTGTTCGATTTGTTGTCCATTCTGATTACATTTAGGTAAACTTATTCCGTTTATGCTACTGTTCCTAATTTTAGCCGCTAGCAATTCAACTGACAGTATAAAAGCGAGGGGCGAAAATGGACATCCTTGCCTGATTCCGCATGTTACTGGGAATTGTTGGGAAATCCAGCCTCCATGGTTGTTAACACTACAAAACGTGTTGCTAGTAAGAATTGCTATCCATTTAATAAACTGTTCACCGAAACCAAAGATATGGAACGCGTTTAACATGAAAGTACGTGATATTGAATCAAAGGCTTTTGAGTAGTCTAGAGCTAAAAGATAACCAGCTGTGTTTGTTTTGTTTAAGTACTCTGGACTTGTAATTCTGGTGATGTGGAGATTTCTTCCCTCGGAAGTAACTTCCCATAAAGTCCTTCGAATGAGACCATCAACCGATGTTCCGTTTGTGAACGCACGCTTCTCACCATCTCGCACACATCGCACACACGTAGAATTCCATCAACAACTGTCGGAAGAGAAGGCCAGTTGGGGTACATATATATATATATATATATATATATATATATATATATATATATATATATATATATATATATATATATATATATATATATAAATTACAAAAAACTAATAAATTCCAAGGATAAGTACTGAGCACCATTCCAGCAACTTACAGAGCAGCTTGGTGTTGCAATGACTGCAAGAAATATTGAATTATAAACAAAGCTTGCTCTTATGTCTTAGATTGAAGACATAGGGGGAGATAAGCATTCATATCTGCAATGGTAGTTAATACTGCCTAAATAACAGTATGTGCTCAAGTGGGTGGATGGGGAAACATAAAATAAATGCTTCTCAAAATGAGCCTTCAGCAAGCTTATAATCTCCAATAGGGAGGAAACTCACTAACACATAACTCCTGGTCATATACTGTCTGTCTGTTTGTATGCATGTATGTTTGATATACAGATAGATAGATAAGGAGATGGACAGACAGATAGGTAGATAGATAGATAGACAGATAGATAGACAGACGTATTGGTAGAGAGGTGGAAAGATAGATAGATAGACAGACAGATAGATAGACATGTCGACAGACAGACAGATCGATCGATAGATAGATAAACAGACAGACCAGATAGATAGATAAGTAGACAGACAGACAGACAGATCGATCGATAGATACCTAGATGATCAGATGGATAGATAAATAGAGAAAGAGGCAGACAGACAGATAGACAGACAGCTCGACACACGAGCGAGAAGTGAACTGTCGTTGTTCGATGGTAGTTGGTTCCACGTGTCGGGCCACTAACAAATCCCCCCCCCCCCCCCTTCATTCTCAACAGCCTCTGCTGAAAAAGCATTCTTCCTCATGACGGCGTCTGTGCCGAGCTCTGCAAGTGGGGGCAGCATTATAGAGATGGACCCCGTGACCAACGCGACCAAGATCATCGACTTTGACAGCGACCTGTACGACCCCATAGCCGTGGACTATGACCCACAGGAGGGCAGCATCTACTGGTCGGAGGTGAGCGAGTCGGTCTGTAGAGGGTCGACGGGGAGGATCACACTGAAGGAAGAAAGGCTTC
>CM031620.1:43653463-43665963 GCA_018398815.1 Conus ventricosus
CAGTGTTGTTTATACTGTTTCTTTGGAAGAGATGTGGTTTTCAGACCACCGTCTTGAACACGGTGAAAAGATCTCAGAGTCGGTGAGACAGTGGCTGGGGCTGTCCGAATATCATTCTGAAAGATGTGTAGCAACAACTTCCAAAATAATATTCCAGTACTTAACATTGTTTTTGCATCTTCGACCGTGAAATGCTATTACTTCTGTTTTGGAAACCTCAACTTCCGATTTCCATTTATTTCAGTATTCCGCAGGATGTATCTTGTGAATGTTTTTCAACCTGTTTGTCTGGTCTGGTAGCAAAATGATGTCATCGGATCCCACAGTAGACACGAGTGGACATATCAATATCTTCTAAACCCGAAAAGGACCAACTATTAACTGACCATTGAAGCAAAGCGAATGAGAACTTCGTGGCGTGTCAGACTGTGGTGACAATCGTTGCGTGATACTACATGGTGCACGATAGTCAACTCTGGTGAATTAACAGTTCTTTTGTTTAAAACTTCGTACCCAAACAGAGTAGAAATGTGTTCTTGACTCGCCATCTTCAAACCAGAAGAAGGGATTGTTACCCCAAGACTAGACGTACATGAAGTTCAGCCCTAAGTTTCCGTTTCACGATGGAAAACATTTCAGTTTGCTATCTTAGGTACACCTAGTCTGCAGATGCAGAATCATATCCCGAATTGGAGTATCCTGTGGCAAAATCATATATATATATATATATATATATATATATATATATATTTTATATATATATACATAGCTGAACAATCAAGTAGCGGGGGAAAACAACCCGTCATTATAGTAATGACTTGGCAAAGATATTAACTTAGAAGAAAAACGTGGGTTTGAAGATGAAGAAAATGGGAATAATATATATATATATATATATATATATATATATATATATATATATAATATATATATATATATATATATAATCATCCAGCAGATAAAAGGACTCTGCGAGTACTTGAACTACGTTCTTCTGCATTAATGTTCAGAAACAGTTGTCCCCCTTCCCCGTTTCTCTCCCTCTTTCACTGTCCTTCCCACTTAAGTTTTCCGGAAGAAGGTCCACTGGAAAAGGTTTCATATCTGGCCTCAAGCTCAGAAACGCAACAGTTATATCGTCTGGATGAAAGATCAGAAAGAGTTTATAACAGACGGCTGCATGGAAGCCTGTTACTGGCCAGGCTACCTGACTCACTGAATGCTGTAAACTGTCGTATGATTGGTACACGAAGCCATGAACCTGCACATGCTGCAGAATGCTCTTGGTGAATTTTAATTTTGTGAAGTTGCAAGCGCGCAAGTGTGTGTGTGTGTGTGTGTGTGTGTGTGTGTGTGTGTGTGTGTGTGTGTGTGTGTGTGTGTGTGTGTGTCTGTCTGTGCGTGCGTGCACGCGCGCGCATACGTGTGTGTGTGTGTGTGTGTGTGTGTGTGTGTGTGTGTGTGTGTTTGTCTATGTCTGTCTGTCTGTCTGTCTGTGTCTTTGTCTGTGAGAGAGAGAGAGAGAGAGAGAGAGAGAGAGAGAGAGAGAGAGAGGAGAGAGGGGGGGGGGGGACTCGATCGCTGGAAATGTCACTGATATTTGTTTAATCAACACTGCTCAATGAAGATTGAAAAATGTAAATTTTCTTGTTCAAACAACCAAAACAATTCAGCGTGCATTAGAATTCTTGACGCTTTATGTGTGGATTGGGTTTGTATTCTGCTATTTCAAGGTCGCGCAACTCCTGCACATGTTTTAATAAAAGCATTGTTTTTCTCCCAAATAAACATTGTAGACGAAAACAATTCTGGGTGGCGTGAACGATGGGCGTTTGTGGCGAGAGAACTTTTACAACCGTCGCCTATGTTGCTACTGTTCTCTGGTTGTTTTTGTTGTTGAGTGTCACGGTCGCTAAGCCGGACGGCCCTACCCCCCCTATCCACGCCTATCACACACTAGGTCAGACAACACAGCTTTACAATCATGCACACTTCTTTATTCCAACATACACACTACGGCGCCACAACTCACGTCCATCCACAACCGCACGCAGGTATCCCACTTCCCTGGTGACCCACCCTACCCTGCTACAATGACCTGGGGGACCCTAACCTGTCCTAAAACACCAGTTGCGGTATATCACTGTGACCTGGGGACGCAGCGATAGCCCGCACACGTGGTGGCTAACTACTAGAGACAAAGACTAACCCAAGGGACTCTAATCTCTAAACTACTACCACCACCCCTCTCCCCGGGACCCACCCTTCCATTTTTGCCCCGGGCCCACTACCACACCGGTCGTTGCGTCCCTTAGGGAGGCAACGACAGGTACCCTATGCCGTGCTGGCCACTACGTCCATAAAGGAGGCAGCAGCTAACACCCCTAACCCTACTGCCTAATTGCTACACTCCCTTCCTACCACAAAAATTGGACACCCTTCCTCCCCGGAAAACACTGCTCCTCGGCACTGTCCGTGGCCTCACGCAAGACGACTCCTTCCCTCGGAACACAACACTCACACACTCACCTGGCCCCCTCTCAACGGACCCGACTCTTCAAGGAACCCCTTCTCCACTGAGGGCTCCGCCGGAACGAGGGTGAACGAAGGCCTGGCGCAGCACCTCCTCACATGGCGCCTGAACAGGGCGGTCCTTCCCTCCTGGGAAAGAGGAACAGGTGGCTGGAGAACTGCCCCACAGACGGCAGACGGCCTGGATGGACTTGCCCTCCCGGAAGAGCACAGGTAAGAGGACGTCGCCACTCACCTGCCGGCACGCGGCCGCCGACAGCAATGACCCGGCCCCAGCCTCGGCACGGAAGCAGGATACCTGCTGAAACAACTGGACAGACAGACGATCAACCATACCCAGTTCTGCAACCGGCTGAAAGTGGCTGCCAACGAAGACAACACAGAACTCGGCACAGGCCAAGGGCACACCAAACCCAACGAGGACCTGGCCCTAACTATGACTCGAAGTCACTCAGCTCGAACCAACGGAGCACCCGCCGCAACTACAATGAGCACGCCCACTCCGACGAACTCCAGGGACCGAAGTGAAGCTACCCCCAACGCATTCCGCCCTGGTCAGAATCAAGTGAGCTCCACTCACAACACAACGCAACCATTGGTCAGAACAGTGTATCCCTCCGCAGAGCTGACACACCCGACCAACGGACTAGTTGTTGCTCGAGCAACAACAAGACAATTTACAACAACAGCCCTGCCGATATCCTGCCCCGCCCTGTCTCGTGTAGAACCAAAGCAACAAAGGGTAACAGTCGGAAACGAAACCAACCTCCCGCTTCCACTCCTTCAATAAGTGAAGACTGGAAGGCAAGAGTATTGTATGTCCTACTTTCCCGCCCCCTGCCTAGCCTAACCTTCCTACCTAACCCCGAGGAACTTCGCCTCACCCCCACCTAACTAAAACCCCAACCCTACACACACACGCACGCGCGCGCGCGCGCACGCACACACACACACACACACACACACACACACACACACACACACACACACACACACACACACACACACACACACGCACGCACGCACGCACGCACGCACGCACACACACATATTTATATATATATATATATATATATATATATATATATATATTATATATATACATATATATATATATATTATATATATATATATATATATATATATATATATATATATATATATATACATATTATATATACATATGCACACACACACACACACACACACACACGCACGCTCGCACGCATACGCGCACACGCTCTCTATCATGAACCATCACTCTGAACACGTGGACGTGCTGGTTCAGTACCGCCGATCGGTGACCTCCCCCCCCCCCCCTTGCCTAAGTTTTAACTACAGGTTAAAACCAACAACAACCCTCTCACTCGATCGGCGTTTAGCCACACTCCAACCTATCAGAATCCACACTCCCTATCACTCACTCTGCCCTGCTGTTGCTTTTGATGCACACTAAAGGTATCATCCAAACAACATCACTTTCACATTCATTGACAACCACAGGTTGCATTAATCAACCTGGTCTAACTTTACCTCACCCGACCTTAACGCGGGCACTTACAGGCAGCCGTTACACTACGTCCTACACATAAATTCCATAACTGAGGCTGCTCTGATTACGCACAAATGCTGTGTAACACATGCTACAAATACCACACCCTCAGCAACACTTTGCTACCTCATTCTCTTCTAAATGCATAGCTTCGACAATGTCAACCTCTCATGACACAGGTAGATGGAACTTACAGGTTCTCTCTCTCTCTCTCTCTCTCTCTCTCTCTCTCTCTCTCTCTCTCTCTACTGCAAGCGACACAAGAAGTCTGCCGCCACATTGTCCTTTCCAGACACTGCCTGCACCGTAAACTGGAACGGCTGCAGCTGCAGTACCCACCTTGTGATCCTCCACTAGCAGACTTCATCTTCTCTAAGTATTGGAGTGGGGAATGGCCTGTCTGGACAGTAAAAGGGGTCCCGTATAAATATGCTTGGAACCTTTGTATTCCCCACATCATTGCCAGACACTCCTTCTCTACTATAGGGTAGTTCTGCTCTGCAGGGCTTAATTTCCTGCTGGCACATGCTACAGGGCGCATCTCCTCAGGGTACTGCTGACAAAGCATAGCTCCCACTCCCACTTCTGACGCATCAGTCTGAGTACAAATGTCAACCCAGGCACCGGCAAATTACAGACGGGAGGTTGGCAGAAATGCTAGTTCAAGGCTTGGAACGCACGTTCGCACTCGTCGTCCCATTTCACTTGCCTGACTGTTCCCTTAGTGAGATCAGTGAGGGGCTTGGCAATGTCAGCAATCCGGGGTACAAATTTCCTGTAATACCCTACTAGTCCCAGGAATCCCGCACTTGTCGTTTGGTCTCACGCCAAGGCGCGTCCATAATGCGGGATATTTTCTCCTGCTCAGGCCATATCCTTCCTGCACCTATCCTGTGCCCCAAGTAGGTGATCTCCCTTCCTTCCAGCTCACACTTTGAAGGCCAGGCTGACAAGGAACATTCCTTGAGTCTTTGGAACACACGCCTGAGAACCTCTATATGGCTGTCCTGGTCAATTGTGGCCACCAGGATGTCATCAATGAAATTATCGACATCTGGGCTCTCAAGTGGCTGCAATAGTTTCCTCATCATGCGCGTGAATACTGCCCCTGAAGTACACAGTCCAAATAGCATAACCTTCCACTGGAATTGTCCTTCCGGTGTCGCAAAAGCAGTCTTTGCGCGGTCCTCTTTGCTCATCGGGATCTGCCGATACCCCTTAGCGAGGTCGATCTTGCTGAACATCTTCTCTCCAAGCTTTGCGAACAGGTATGCAATATCCGGCATCAAACTGCATGGTGCGATTCAACCTCCTGAAGTCAACGCAAAACCTGATCTTCCCATCTTTCTTCTTGACCAGTACGATGGGTGAGCAGTATGGCGATGTCGATGGCTCAGTTGCATCCATCCTGATCATGGCCTCGACCTCCTCCCTAACCGTCTCTCTTTGCGCAAAAGGCACTGGGTATGGCTTCGACCTGATAGGGATGTCTGACGTCAACTTGATGCTGCACGTTTCTAAGTTTGTGCATGACGGCACATCAGTCAGTACCTCCTTGAACTCGGCCACTAACTCGTGCAACTGTCTAGCAAAGTGTTGGTCTTCCATGAGTATTCCCACATCTTCAGGGCCTTCTGTGGCCTCCAAGGGAATGGTAGGAATGCCCTTGCTCAACAAGGGAGTTACTGTTTCCTCTACGGGCTCCTCCGGCACAACAACCGCGGCTACCGAGGCTGTTGGAGGATCTGCAGCGCGTTCGATGAACGACTTCAGCGGGTTCGCGTGAAAAATCTTTGTCTCCCCCCCCCCTACTGATACGCGGTAATCTGTTTCACCCACTCTCTCTAGTACTGTATAGGGACCTCTCCATGCCAGTTCCAATTTGTTCTGCTTGGTCGGCCGAAGTACTAGCACTCTGGACCCACAGCTATTCTTCCTGGGTTTCGCCCTCAAGTCAAAATGGCGCTTGTACTGTAAGCTGCCCTTACCAAGTTCTCCTTTGCCAACTCGCACGTCTCAGCTATCTTGTTCCTCAGGTTGACGACGTATTCTGCCGCTGTATGGAGCTCTTGCCTTTCCGGTGGCAATCACAGATCTCTCAGTATCTGCATCGGCCCGCGCACCTGGCGTCCATATAGCAGCTCAAAAGGCGAAAAGCCGGTACTCTCTTGTGGGACCTCACGGTATGCGAACAGCAGTGCTGGTATCCACCGATCCCATTCACTTGGCTTCTCCTGACACAGCCTGCGCAGCTTCAGAGTACCGTTGAAGCGTTCAACCAATCCATTACACTGCGCATGGTATGGCGTGGTAGTCAGACCTCGAATGGCTAATAGTCGGTAGACCTCCTGCATGATCTGACCAGTAATTGGGTTCCTCTATCAGTCAGCACCGACCAGGGACTCCCGTTCGTGTCCACATGTTGAAAGCTGCCTCTGCCACCGACTCACTCGTGATCTGGCGAAGAGGGACTGCCTCAGGATACCTTGTGGCAAAGTCGACCATCACCAGCACGTATCTGTACCCATTCTGGAATGCTGGAACGATGGGCCTATGATGTCCATCCCAACCCGCTCGAACGGCTCGCGCATCAGTGGGATCCTCACAAGGGGAACTCTTGAGACTCTTCCCTTATCCACAGTACGCTGACACTGGACGCTTGACTGGCAGTACCAACGAATGTCAGCATGCATGCCTGGCCAATTAGAAATGGCAACCAACTCGCTCCTTGGTTCGGGTGGTACCTAAGTGACCAGACATGGGTACGTCGTGGCTAGCTTTATCACCGTGGTCCGTAGTTTAGCTGGGATGCAGATCTGACTCGCAACGTCTTTGGGACCCTCAAACCGCCGGACCAGTACACCAGATTTCCGAGCGTACTCGACTCGTCCAAACTTGGTGTGGAAGTGCGTCCCTGCTTCACATGCACTCCGAGCCTTCCTCAAGGTTTCATCTGGTCCTACATCCGAATTAACTGCTGGGTAGAGGTGTTCAGGATGCATTCCTCCACGAGCAGTGGTACAGGTTCTTGCTGCTCCCTGGTTCTCTGTGCGCGTGTCTGCACTGCCCTACCAACGCCGGGTCTGCGTATACAGGCACACGTGTCCATTCGGGATTCCCTACCCTCTTTGCAAAGTTCCGATGAGGACTTCCTGCACAGGGCTATTCATGACCAACACCTCCAACTTTCCTGCGGTGATGGTGACTTCAACTCTATCACCGCCACGGGTAACACAGACCTACATCTGGATTCAGCCAACACCACTGGAACTGTCTCTCCTGTGTCGCATCTGCCGGTACTAACCACTTGGCCACTACGGTGTATCTGGCACCAGTGTCTCGTAATCCATTGGCCGGGACCCGTTGACCTCTGCAACGCACGTAGGATCGTACTGCTGCTCAGCGCATGGGCGACACAACGTAGGGACTACTCGAGCTTGGGGTTGGTCACAATAATGAACAGCTTCAACGGAATGGGGCTCAGGGCATTTCTTAGCGATATGGTCTGGCTTCCTGCAGTTGAAACACCACTACGGTCGACCTAGGCCCCTCTGACCTCCAGTTCAGCTGCTGTAGCGCACCATCACTTTGTTGGGACCTCCCTGTCGGCTGGCTCCCTGCTGTTTCGCGCCTATTACCAGGTTTGGCTGGTTAACTGTTCAGTCTTGCCTCACCTTCCTCCCCAATCTTTTGGCTTCTGCCAAAACAGTAGCTTCTGTTGCAAGTTGTTCCACAGTTTTCGGGCATGTCTTCCACACCTCAATCGTGAACTCTGGGGACAACAGCTGATAAAACTGTTCTTGGAAAAGCAGATCCTTTAGTCCTCTGCCACACTCTCATCCTTGCCCGCTGCCGCACACCAGAGGGAAAACCACCGCTTCATCCTTCCCAGCATCTGGGCGAAAGTCTCAGCAGCGTCCTTCTTGATGCTTCTGAACTTTTCCCGGTAGGCCTCAGCATCTAGCCTGAAGTGGCTTAGCAGGGCGCTGTTTATCCTATCATAGTCGCCTAACTCATCCACATTCAACCGTAGCACTGCCTCTCTAGCCCTACCTCTCAGCAGAGACATCAGACGTGTGGGCCATAAGGTCTTGCTCCACCTACACATATGGGATACAAGCTCAAATTGGGCGATGAAAGCGTCCACATCATTGTTCTCTCCCAATGGCTCAAGGTGAACATGCTTCGTTTCCTCCACCTCAATCAAGCGTTTTCTATGCGCGGCTTCATCTAAGGCCTGCTTCTCATGTATTAGTAGCTCTCGCTCTCTTGCCTCTAACTCGGCTTCATCTCTTCGTTTCTTGAGGTCTAACTCGGCTTGCCGTGTCTGAGCTTCTATTTCTCTAATCGCCCTTTCTTCCCCCATCTTCTTCCTCTTCAGTTCCAATTCCATCTGTCTCGCTGCTTTCTCATCCTCATTCTTCTGCTTTAACCTTTCCCTCTCATCTTCGATCTTCTTCTGCTTCATCTCTAGCTCCCTCTCATCCTTCATCTTCTGCCTCACTTTCTCCTCCATCCGGAGCTCCAAGTCTGCTTATCTCGCTATCCTCTCATCCTCGTTACGCACCGAGTCTGTGACGAACTTGCCAAGATCTCCCCCGGCTAAACCCATTGCCGCTCCCAACTTGGCAGACTTTGCATAAGCCCCCGCCCCCTGCTCTTGATCCACCCCCGCATCCTGATCACTAACCTTAGGTTTGGTGTCCGCCATAGGGGCCTGTGGATCCATGACACTATCGGGGTCGTACAGCGGATGGGCTCGGGTGTGTCTAGACATAGGATACCCCCTACCACCACAGAGCTAGCAAGGGACAGTATCCAATGTGAGCACAAGTGGATGTTCCTAACTACACTCTTTCCGCCCTTAACCAACGAATTGAAGCAACTCAGCACAAGTATACAATACTCTCCATGAGTCAAGCAACCAAACATCACTCCACCCGCACTCATGTACCTCATACATATACCCCCATAGGCTCCAACCCATACAATACCAACAACGCACAGTCTGGGCACTGACCCAATCCCGTGGCACCGTATGCCCCCTGTCCACTGTGCATGCGCACCAGTTCACATGGACTACCCCAGTCACAGGACTCACTGTCTCTGGTAGGCCAGGCCCACACAACCACAGTGCACTTGCACCCCTCAAGTCCAGATGCACTCACATCATTTCCTAGTGTCGCAACACTGTGCACCCCCGTGCTTCCCACACACAGTCATCTGGGCTTACGCTGCCCTTAATCCCCGCAGGATATCTAAACACACAGTGTGCACAGTCACTGGCTGGGTGCCAATTTCACCTACTCACTGGGGGTATACCAAAACTCAAGGGACACAAGGGACACCCGGTACCCTCCGGCACCTCACCTAAACTGCACAGCGTAATCACTCACGCTTCCAACAACCTCTCAACATTTATTGGCCATTCATACTTCACACACTCGGTAGCGCCAACCCATTCACACCAATACATGTGCCCTGCCCTGTGCCAATGGAAACCTGCCTGAAGTGTACAGGGACACCACGCACCACCTCCCAGGGTATTGGTACGCTCCCACCAACCACCCACTTACATTTCACACAGCGTACACACCGGACACAACACCCCCCTACCTCCCTCCTGGCTACCTATCACCTACCCCCAAAATCCCCTAAGTACCCGCATCTCCACCCAAGTGTCACGGTCGCTAAGCCGGACGGCCCCACCGCCCCTACCCACGCCTATCACACACTAGGTCAGACAACACAGCACACTAACACAGCTTTACAATCATGCACACTTCTTTATTCCAACATACACACTACGGCGTCACCACTCACGTCCATCCACAACCGCACGCAGGTATCCCACTTCCCTGGTGACGTTGATGCTTTGGTGATGGTGATGTTGGCGATGTTGGTGGTGTTGCTGGTGTCAGGTCTTCAGGAAATCCGCTGTTGCCGTTCGTTTGGTTATTTTCATTTCTGACAAGCCACCCCTCGGCAGTGTTCCCGCTGTGCTCATTCTGCCCCCCCCCCTCCTCATGCCTCACATCCCATACCCATCTGTTTACAGTCCCAGCAGGACAAAGATGGAAACCTCCCCGGGAGCAAAAAAAAGTGAAAAGGAAGTTCTCTACAGACTACCGCTAGTGACCCATGCACAGAGCAACAATAGCACAAGCGATGTGTGAACACGAACAGGCACAGTGTGGAGAATGGCGTTGTGTTTTGGTCTTAAACATCATCACATAGAAGACACACAGACACAGAAAGAAAGGCAAGTAACCTTAGTATGACTGGCTTAAAGAGAAATCCTATCTGTGGCGGAAAATCGCAGGGGGGGGGGGGGGGGGGGGGGGGGGGGGGGGGGGGGGGGGGGGGAAGGGAGCAGAATGAGCACAGCGGGAACACTGCCGAGGGGTGGCTTGTCAGAAATGAAATAACCAAACGAACGGCAACAGCGGATTTCCTGAAGACCTGACAGCAGCAACACCACCAACATTGCCAACATCACCATCACCAAAGCATCAACAACAAAAACAGCCAGAGAACAGTAGCAACATAAGCGACGGTTGTAAAAGGTCTCTCGCCACAAACACCCATCGTTCACGCCACCCAGATTTTTTTGTCTTCAATGTTTATTTGGGAGAATAAAAATGCTTTTTAAAATGTACAAGAGTTGCGCTACCTTAAAAAAATAGCAGAATACAAATACAATCCACACATAAAGCGTCAAGAATTCTAAAGCACACTGAATTGTTTTTTTGGTTGTTTGAACAAGAAAAGTTACATTTTTCAATCTCCGTTGAGCAGTGTTGACTGAGCAAATATCAATGACATTTCCAGCGATCGAATCCCCCCCCGTCTCTCTCTCTCTCTCTCTCTCTCTCTCTCTCTCTCTCTCTCTCTCTCTCTCTCTCTCTCTCACGGACAAAGACACAGACAGACAGACAGACAGACAGACAGATAGAGACACACACATGCACGCGCGCGCGCGCGCAACACACACACACACACACACACACACACACACACACACACACACACACACACACACACGCGCGCGCGCGCGCGCGCTCGCAACTTCACAAAATAAAATTCACCGAGAGCATTCTGCAGCATGTGCAGGTTGATGGTTTCGTGTACCAATCATATCACAGTTTACAGCATTCAGTGAGTCAGGTAGCCTGGCCAGTAACAGGCTTCCATGCAGCCGTCTGTTATAAACTCTTTCTGATCTTTCATCCAGACGATATAAACGTTGCGTTTCTGTGCTTGAGGCCAGAGATGAAACCTTTTCCAGTAGACCTTCTTCCGGAAACCTTTTCCAGTAGACCTTCTTCCGGAAACCTTTTCCAGTAGACCTTCTTCCAGAAACCTTTTCCAGTAGACCTTCTTCCGGAAAACTTGAGTGGGAAGGACAGGAAAGAGGGAGAGAAACGGGGAAGGGGGACAACTGTTTCTGACCCACTTTTTTTTCTTCTAAGTTCATGTCTTTGCCAAGTCATTACTATGATGATGGAAGAATTGTTAGCCTGCACTTGTTTTCCCCCACTACTTAATTGTTCAGATATATATCTTTGTTTTTTTTTTTTTTTAACTCAATAAACGTACTACGATATTGCACACCAGCCTTTCTCTGGGATAGCATTCTTCTCAAAACCGAAAAGGCAGAGGAGTCAAGTTTCCACTTTCCGCGGTCACTGAGGAGAAACAATCTGGTTTCGAAATATCGGTATCTGACCAGGACTTACATGTTAGTGGGATTCCTCCCACTGGAGATTGTCGCCCCCTTGGAGACTAAAACTTGCTGAAGGCTCATTTTGAGAAGCATTTATTATTCCCCATTCACCCACTCAAGCACTTTTGAATATATATATATATATATATATATATATATATATATATATATATATATATATATATACATACATATATTATTTTGCCACAGGGTACTACAATTCGGGTTATGATTCTGCATCTGCAGACTAGGTGTACGGAACGTAGCAAACTGAAATGTTTTCCCTCCAGAAACGGAAACTTAAAGCTGAACTTCATATACGTCTAGTCTTGGGGAAACAATCTCTTCTTCTGGTTTGAAGATGGAGAGTCAATAACACAGTTTCTACTCTGTTTGGGTGCGAACTTTTGAATAAAAGTTTGATGAACTGTTAAGTCACCAGAGTTAACTATCGTGCACCATGTAGTATCACGCAACGATGGTCACCAGAGTCTGACACACCACGAAGTTCTCATTCGCTTTGCTTCAATGACCAGTTAATAGTTGGTCCTTTTCGTGTTAAGAAGATATTGTTATGTCCACTCGTGTCTACTGTGGGATCCGATGACATCATTTTGCTACCAGACCAGATAAACAGGTTGAAAAACATTCACAAGATACATCCTGCGGAATACTAAAATAAATGGAAAT
>CM031620.1:43680963-43685963 GCA_018398815.1 Conus ventricosus
ATTCCCAGAGAGAGGTGAATGTTTGGTGTGCGCATGAGTGTGCATATGCGTGTATGAGTGCAGAGATAACCTTGGTGTCTTAAGCATGACTAATAATACAGCAACTTAGTGCACTTAAGCAATACCATCACGATTTCCCCCGTCCTGGACACACACAAAATGGGACATCAAATGAATTTATTTTCGCCAGTATGTTTTTAACATTTTCAAAGAAATTACAAAATTCAGTTCTTTCTGTTTTGTAACGTCGAGTCACGTTTGACATTCATATTGAGATTATAATACATAACGGAAAGGCTCAAATGATATTCAGCCTTCACTAAATGTGGTTGTGTTCGTTTTTAAAGCAAGATCACAACGTAAAGTCGTTGACGTGCCCTGTACAACGACTGTACGTATACTTTTTTTTATCTGAATAATTAGATACTAACAATACAAACTTCTGTTTTTGCTTGTTTCCTCGTTGGCTTTTTTAATTTACAGAAATGATTTAACTTTTATCCAGACAGCTTCAAAGTGAGGTGAGTATAGGCGAAACTTCAAACAAAATTCAAAACGAATTTAGAGTAACCCCGCTGGTTAACATGGACAAACAAACTACAAGTCAAATCATGACGCGTTTCGACCTCTAAGGTCTTCTTCTGTTAAGGTAAACAACATTCAAGACAATGAAAACGGAGAATGCAATCATCTTGCGTCGAATTCGAGAAGATGAGTGATTGCTCATTCTTCGGTGTCATTGTCCTGAATGCCGTTTACCTGGCCTGAAGAAGGCCTAAGAGGCCGAAAGGCGTCGTGATTTGTCTTGTAATTTGTTTGTCCATGTTTACCGGCGGAGTTACTTTAAATTCCTTTTGAGATTTGTATCCAGACAGCTAAACAGCAAAGACGCAAACTGTTTAAGGCTTTAAGTGATCGACCAACATAAGACATCTACATATCTATCACTTTTGTTTTTCTTTTAGAACAAGATCTAATATGACCTTGACGTACCTGGCCTGAGTATGGAGCACAATGGCACGAGGTTGGTCTAAGTCGCTGTCTATGATGATCTGAGGGGTATAGCCGGGTATGTCCAGTTTGCCGATCACGTTTCGTCCTGTGTCCGAGTAGAAGATCGCTCTGTTGTAGGGGTCAACGGCTAGTCCATCAATCACCGAGTCTGACCACACAGCAATGCAAACACATCAGGCGGATTAATGGGTGAGTGCAAACACACCCACACATTCTTACAGACACGAACACGTACTTCTACATCCACGAAAAGAAAGAGAACACATTTTGTAAAAAGACATGAGAAGACTGATATGTACACAGACACAGATACAGACAGATACACAGACACAGAAAGACACACAGACACAGACAGACTGACAGACAGTTAGACAGACAGAGGGACAGACAGACACACATACCCCTCTCTCTCTCTCTCCCTCTCTCTTTCTTTCACACACACACACACACACACACACACACACACACACACACACACACACACACACACACAAACGCGCGCACGCTGGTCAGACCTTGGGTACCTGCTAATGAACAAGCATTTGTGTGTGTGTGTGTGTGTGTGTGTGTGTTGTGTGTGTGTGTGTGCGCTCGCGTGCGTGCGTGCGTGCTTGCGTGCGCGCGCGCGCGCGCGTGTTTGTATGTGTGTGTGTGTGTATGTGTGTGTGTGTGTGTGTGTGTGTGTGTGTGTGTGTGTGTGTGGAGAGGGTGAGAGTGGGGGTGTTACATTTCTATCGATCAGAAACCAGCCAACACACACACACACACACACACACACACACACACACACACACACACACACACACACACATGTACACACACACACACACACACACACACACACACACACACACACACACACATACTTAGACACACACACACACACACACACACACTAGCACACACACACACACACACACACACACACACACACACACACACACACACACATACACACATACCCCTCCCCCCTCACGCACACACATACACACACCACACATACCCCCCCCCCCCCCCGACACACACACACACACACACACGCATATACAAACACACACACACATCCCCCCTTCAAATACACACATACATACACACACTTTCTCCACCAACACACACACACACACACACAACACACACACACACACACACACACACACACACACACACACATACACACACACACACACACATCCCCCCATCAAATGCACACATACATACACACACTTTCTCCACACACACACACACACACACACACACACACACACACACACCCCACACACCACACACACACACACATCCCCCCATCAAATGCACACATACATGCACACACTTTCACCACCAACACACACACACACACACACACACACACACACACACACACACACACACACATTTTCTCCACCAACACCATCCCTGTGAACTTACAAGACGCTCCATCCATCACAGTGTAGATTGCGCCACCAGACCGAGACGCTCGCCGGATACGTCTGTGCAAACCCACCTGGATCAAACACAATGACTCGGCTGAAGTATACTGGCAGTACAAGAAGGCCACGTGCTGTAAATTACAGTTGAGAGAGAAACCCAGTCTCCAGTCTGTCTGTCCGTCCCTCTCTTTCTCTTTCTCCCCATCCCTGTGTGTCTGTGTCTGTGTCTGTCTGTGTCCCCCTCTCTCTGTGTTTCTGTCTGTCTGTCTGTCTATCTCTGAATGTACATATAATTAAACTTCTCTCTCTGAGTTGTGGCAAAATTGTCCTCTATCTGTCTGTCTGTCTCTGAATATACATATTATTGAACTTCTCTCTTTAAGTTGTCGTAAATTGAGTTGTGGTAAATTCTGTCTGTCTATCTGTCTGAATATACATATTATTAAACTTCTCTCTTTGAATTGTGGTTAAATCATCCTCTGTCTGTCTGTCTGTCTGTCTGTCTGTCTGTCTGTCTGTGTATCTCTGAATGTACATGTCATTAAACTTCTCTCTTTGAGTTGTGGCAAAATCATCCTCTATCTGTCTGTCTGTCTATCTACCTGTCTGTCTGTCTCTGAATATACATATTATTAAACTTCTCTCTTTAAGTTGTCGTAAATTCATCGTCTGTCTGTCTGTCAGTCTGTCTCTGCTCTCTCCCTCTCTGTCTCTCTGAATATACATATCATAAACTTATCTTTTTGAGTTGTGGTAAATTCATCGTCTGCCTAGCGGTTGTCTGTCTGTCTGTATGTCTATCTGTCTGTTTATCTCTGAATATACATACGAAAATTAGCTCTTTCAGTTGTGGTAAATTCATCGTCTCTAAAAGCTTCAGACGGCACTCAAACGATGAAGGTATCTAGTCGTTCCAACAACATTTTAAACAATCAGCTCCAAAGGCCTCTCTCATTTCCCATTTAAGGCAAACCCTGCCTTTTCTGAAAGCATTTAACCCACTGAGAGATTCTGAACATCTAATGACATCTGCAAATTTTGCTTGATTTTAATAAAAGGAAACCTTTCTTGTTTGTCTGTCTGTCTGTCTGTCTGTCTCCCCCCTCCCTCCATCCTCACTGCTACCTCACTACCCTCACCCTATTTCTTTTTATGCAAATGATAACACATATATGGTAAAATGATGTGCGCTCAATGTCTGTCACCACATGTGTGTAAGGGACATCCACAAAAAAAAAAATCGTCTGTGTCATCTCAATCCTAAGCTCTGTTATACTCATGCCATTTCGTCCGCCTACATCATGCACAGCTACATCTAGATTCTGCCCTATCACAGCCAAAGCACCCGCAATCCACAGAGGGCTGACGTTGTCAGACCGCCACGAGGCAACCCACGGGAGGAGACACCGTACCGCTGCTGATACACCTCAGCTGCGTTCAGTGGGGGACTGTTCTGATCCAGCATACACCGTGCGCAACCTACAAAGCCCCCCCCCCTTCTCTCTCTCCACCCCTACCCCCATCCCCTCACCCAAATAAGAACAAGAATCGCAAACCACGGTAAAATATCATTAACTTGATCTGATAACTGAAGGCCTTCTGTGTTTGAAGCTTTTACAGATTCCATTATAAGTGAATGTATCGGAAGCCTTTCTTCCTTCAATGTGATCCTCCCCGTCGACTCTCTCCAGACCGACTCGCTCACCTCCGACCAGTAGATGCTGCCCTCCTGTGGGTCATAGTCCACGGCTATGGGGTTGTACAGGTCGCTGTCAAAGTCGATGATCTTGGTCGCGTTGGTCACGGGGTCCATCTCAATAATGCTGCCCCCACTTGCAGAGCTCGGCACAGACGCCGTCATGAGGAAGAATGCTTTGTCAGCAGAGGCTGTTGAGAATGAAGAGGGGGTGGGGTGTGGGGTGGGGGGGGGATTTGTTAGTGGCCCGACACGTGGAACCAACTACAATCAAACAACGACAGTTCATCACTTCTCGCTTGTATGTCGAGCTGTCTGTCTATCTGTCTGTCTGCCTGTTTATCTATCCATCTGATCATCTATCTATCTATCGATCGATCGATCGATCGATCGATCTGTCTGTCTGTCTGTCTATCTATCTATCTATCTATCTATCTATCTATCTATCTATCTATCTATCTGTCTGTCTGTCTGTCTCTCTATCTCTCTATCCATCTCTCTACCGATATGTCTGTCTATCTATCTACCTATCTGTCTGTCTGTCTGTCCATCTCCTCATCTATCTATCTGTATATCAAACATACATGCATACAAACATATTAACATATAAGCATACATACACACATACACACATACATACATACATACAGACAGACAGACAGACACATAGATAGACAGACAGATAGATATGGCGGATGGTTTGGAGATACGTGTTTATTGAGATGCAATGGGCGACTGAAGGTTGGGGAGAGGTGGGTGGGATGGGGCCTAAGGGTAAGAGACTCAGAATGTCTATGACTTGTTTTCATGAGTTGAAGACTTACCACCTGGCTCCATTCTTGTCATTAAAACCCCCGAAGAAA
>CM031620.1:43690963-43695061 GCA_018398815.1 Conus ventricosus
TCACCATACAGCAATGTTTCAAAAAGGTGCAACCTATGTTAACTGAAAAATGGTTAATACATGCAAACCACACTTAGCAACTTTAAACACCAAAACAAAATAGTAAACAACTGCGGGGCATAAAGGGAAAATCGTTGTTAGTGAACACATCCAAACAAAAACCTGAAAGCCCCAAAAAACACGTGCAGCCAACCCGCACGTGCAAACAACCGCAAACGTGACCCCACACGTATATAACATCGGCGGTGGGCAAACAGAGACCATCCTGATGACAGCGCAACGCCGCTAGAAACAAATTTTTTTCGAGTTTTAACCTTGAGTTTTAACCTTCCTTTTTAACACATTGACAAATGTTGCTCCCCAAGGGGTCGAGCACTTTTAAAATCATTTTAGGCTCTTGTTATATTCCCTCTTGATTGCTCCTCACGTTGAGCACTGTGGCCCCAAAGATTTTAAAATGGAGGAAATCAATTTTAGGCAGTCAACAAAAAACATACCGTTCTCTAACCCACAATTCTACTTAAAAAGGATTAATAGAAAACCGAAAAGTTCGTACGCAATATGAATGGAAAGCATTCTTTTTCCTGAACCCGAATGCAAAAAAAGAGGACAAAAAAAACCCCACGATTTAAATCATGGCGATCACCACCAGTCATAGACGATATGAAACGCTTTGAAGATCAAATGAAAAGAATGATAACCAATATTGAATTCAAGAAATCTAACAACGATTTCCAAACAACATTAAAAAACCAAATAAAACAAGTACAAAATTACAAAAAATATTTGTGAAGGCTGACAAAACTAGCAATTACTACAAAATGGAACCATGGAATATTCTCAACTCCCTTTACAAAAAATCCAGAAAAACACAAAAAAAACTGACAAAAATATACTGACAGTATCCCACTAAAGATAAAGAACTTGCAGAGCGCATAGACCTAAGTGACAGGATAGAAGCGCAGCAACAAAAGAAGCTTTCATAAACACTCAAAGACCACAAACCCAACTTTATAACATCCAACATGCAGACTAATAAACCATCGAAATTAATTAGGCAAAATAAGCAAGAAAATTCTGGAAAAAATAACAAAGGACATAAAATCAAACTCTGATTACAACCTCTGGAAGAACACATACGAAGTTATCCAATGGTTCAAAAAACTCAATAAAAAAAGTAATACAGTATTTATCACATTTGACATAGTAGACTTTTACCCATCCATAGATGAGGAACTACTCTCCAAAGCCCTGAAGTTTGCCAGTAACCACACAGACATAACAGGGTCAGAAATGGAAATCATTCTCCACACCAAGAAAACATTACTACACAGCAGAAAAGAAACCTGGACAGGAAAACCAACAGAAACTCAACATTCGACGTAACCATGGGTTCATATGATGGTGCAGAAACATGTGAACTGGTCGGACTATTCATGCTGTCCAACATCAAGAAAAAACTCGGAAAACAAGTCGGGCTGTACAGAGACGATGGCCTTGCTGCACTAACAAACAACCCAAGAACCATCGAAAACAAGAAGAAAGAACTATGCAAAATCTTCCAAAACCCACAACTTAAAGATCACCATTGAAGCAAAACAAAAAGGTAAATGAACTACTTGACATAAACTGGATTCAAACAACCATATATATAAACCATGCAAGAAACCCAACGATACACCTCTTTATGTACACACCAAAAGTAACCCTCCACCATCTGTATTAAAGACCAACCCCATGGCATAAACAAGAGACTATCAAACCTGTCATGCAATGAGAGAGTGTTCAACCCAAAGCAGCAGTGGAATACCAGGAGGCACTACAAACAAGTGGATACAATTACAAACTACAATACAACCCGGACAACAACACAAATAAAAGCAAGAAAAAAAGGAAAAGAAAAATCATTTTGGGAAACCCCCCATACGACGGGAAACTCAAAACAAACATAGGGAAAGAATTCTTCAAAATCCTAGCAACTTCATTTCCAAAAAAGCACAAACTGTCCAAAATATTTAACAAAAAAACTGTCAAACTATCGTACTCATGTATGCCCAACCCCAAAAACCGATTGACGCAAACCAACAAAATGGGAAAAACAACACAGCAAAGAAGGGTGAAGAAAGGAAATCTTGCAATTGCACGAGAAAAGGGCAGTGCCCACTAAACAATAAATTCTCCACAAAAACAAAGTATACCAGGCCCCTGTAACATCAAAATTTAAAAAGAAACCCTACATAGGGATCACTGAAAACCACTTCAAAACCAGATAGCAAACCACAAACAGTCATTCATAAAGAAAAATATAAAAACCAAACAGAACTGAGCAAATATATCTGGAAACTTAAAGACGCAAAAACAAGCTACAATATATCCTGGAAATCATAAAAGAGCATCACCATAACAGCAATGTTTCAAAAAGGTGCAACCTATGTTTAACTGAAAAATGGTTAATACTATGCAAACCACACTTAGCAACTTTAAACACCCAAAAAAGAAATAGTAAACAACTGCAGGCTATAATGGAAATCGTTGTTAGTGAACACATCCAAACAAAAACCTGAAAACCCCCAAAAAAAAACGTGCAGCCAACCCGCACGTGCAAACAAACCGCAAAACGTGAGCCCACACGCTATATAACATCGGCGGTGGGCAAACAGAACCATCCTGATGACAGCCAACGCCCCCTAGAAACAAATTTGTCGAGTTTAACCTTGAGTTTTAACCTTCCTTTTTTAAAATCATGACACATATATAAATATATAATATATATATTATATAATATATATATATTTTATATTTTAAAAATATATATATATATATATGCCCCAACTGGCCTTCTATTCCGACAGTTGTTGATGGAATTCTACATGTGTGCAAGATGGGAAAAAGCGTGCGTTCACACACGGAACATCGGTTTGGGGGTCTCATTCGAAGGATTAAGGGAAATTGCTCCCCAGGAGAGAAATCCCACATCACCAGAATTAAAAAGTCCGCGGGTCTGCCAGCGGTCATAAAAGGTAATGGTAAAGTCGAAGGTCATTTCTGTAAGAACAGATGACATTATAAAAATAGTAGTAATGCCTGCACTAGAAATGGCATGAAAAGGATTTTGTCTATTGAGTATTTGCTGCTTCGAAGATCCCTTTACAGAGGAGGTCGGCAGTACCAGAGAGCCCCCCCCCCCCCCCCCCCACCCCCCCCCCCCCCCCCCCCCCCCCCCCCCCCCCCCCCACCCCCCCCCCCCCCCCCCCCCCCCCCCCCCCCCCCCCCCCCCCCCCCCCCCCCCCCCCCCCCCCCCCCCCCCCCCCCCCCAAACCCCCCCCCCCCCCCACCCCCCCCCCCCCCCCCCCCCCCCCCCCCCCCCCCCCCCCCCCCCCCCCCCCCCCCCCCCCCCCCCCCCCCCCCCCCCCCCCACCCCCCCCCCCCCACCCCCCCCCCCCCCCCCCCCCCCCCCCCCCCCCCCCCCCCCCCCCCCCCCCCCCCCCCCCCCCCCCCCCCCCCCCCCCCCCCCCCCCCCACCCCCCCCCCCCCCCACCCCACCCCCCCACCCCCACCCCACCCCCCCCCTCCCCCCCCCCCCCCCCCCCCCCCCACCCCCCCCCCCCCCCCCCCCCCCCCCCCCCCCCCCCCCCCCCCCCCCCCCCCCCCACCCCCCACCACACCCCAAAACAAACACCACACACCCCAAACACACCCACACCACACCACACACACACCACACACGGATCAAACCAAGAGTTTGAAATCAATTGCTGACATTAGACTACGTATTGTGGAAACAGGGACTTAAAGAATGCCGGGCTCGTCTAAGAAGCGAGAAACAGCAGATCCATGTTTCGAATTTCGCTCGGGGTTTTTCTCTCTGCGTCTTTCCACTGGTAGTGATCTGACGGCTAGCTTTCATCTTTGTTTAGCACGTAAAAGAACCCACGACAAGGGGGGTTCTCCGGGGCAAAGTCCTGGCGGTGGACCCCTTTAAAATACGATCAAAAACATATACGTTGAACATCTTGCACACACACGTAAAAATCCCATCACCAACTTTCGGAAGAAAAGGCCAGTTGGGCATTGGTATGAATGATACGTACACACACA
>CM031620.1:43697677-43700177 GCA_018398815.1 Conus ventricosus
GATCAGACAACACAGGACATGAAGAAATCATGGGGACACATGGACTTGGACAGATGAGTGAGGATGGAGAACGCTTTGCAGACCTGTGCGCATTAAACCAGCTGGTGATAGGACGCAGCATCTTCCTTCACAAGCGCATCCACAAGGCCACCTGGAGATCCCGGACCACGTCACGGAGAACCAGATCGACCACATCTGCATCAGCAGGAAATTCAGATCATGGCGGGATGTGAGGGTGATGAGGGGTGCTGACGTGCCATCAGACCACCACCTGCTTGTGACAACAGTGAGACTCCGACTCAAGAAGTACACATCAACAAATGCAGCAAGGACAAGATATAAAGTGGAGCTGTTTAGCAGTAAAGAAATACAGGAGAAATTTCATATCAGTCTTACCAACAGGTTCCAGCTACTTAAACAATTGCTTGAAGAGTAGAGCACAGACATCGAGAACCAGTGGCAACATACCAAGAAACTTTGGCATGAGACCTGTGAGGAGGTACTGGGAAAGAAGAAAACCGAACACAAGGAGTGGATCTCTGATGACACTATTCAGAAACTGAACAAAAGGAAAGAAGAGAAGGCCACACTGAACATGCGCCGGACAAGATCAAGCAAAGCACAAGCCCAAGAAGACTACACCCAGGCGGACAAAGAAGTGAAGAAAAGTGTGAAGAAAGATGAGAAGGACTTCATCGACAGACTTGCCAGACAAGCAGAGGATGCTGCAGGACAGGGCAACATGAGAGAGCTGTACACCACCACAAAGAAGCTGGCAGGAAAGTTCCAACAGACTGGCAAGCCAGTCGAAGACAAAAACGAAAAGATCCTCACAACAACAGGAGATCGATTGAAGCGATGGGCAGAGCACTTCAAAGAATTACTCCACCGTTCCGCCCCGAAGCACCACCCGACATCCCACCAGCAGAAACAGAACTGCCATCAACTGTGGAAACCCTCGAAAGAAGAGATCAGAAAGGCCTTCCTGACACTGAGGAATCGGAAGGCAGCAGGACCTGATGAGATACCAGCAGAAGCCATTAAAGCAGATGTCGGTGTATCTGTCAACTTGCTGCACAGCCTCTTCGGCAAGATATGGGAAAAAGAGAACATCACAGCAGAGTGGAGGGAAGGCATTGGCATCAAACTGCCAAAGAAAGGAGACCTTACCAACCGTAGTAACTACAGAGGGATCATGCTCCTGTCAGTGCCAGGCAAGGTTCTAAACAGAGTGTTATTGGAGAGGATGAAGGAAGAAGTTGACCCAAAGCTCCGAGACCAGCAGGCGGGCTTCCGGCGAAACAGATCCTGTGCCGACCAGATCGCCAGCCTCAGGATCATCATCGAACAGTCCTTGGAGTGGAACTCCCCCTTTACATCAACTTCATTGACTATGAAAAGGCCTTCGACAGTGTAGATAGAGAGACACTATGGAAGCTACTGAGACACTATGGAATACCAGAGAAGATCATCTCATCCGGTGCACCTATCAGGATATAAACTGTAGGGTGGCTCATGCAGGCCAGTTGTCAGACGGTTTTGAGGTGAAGACAGGAGTGCGCCAGGGATGTCTGTTGCCACCTTTCCTCTTCCTCCTGGTCATCGACTGGATCATGAGGACCACAACAGGCGGGAACAACGGGTAACAATGGACACTCTGGACGCAGCTAGATGACCTTGACTTTGCTGACGACCTGGCGCGCGTTCCTCTGCCACAGTCACACACAGATGCAGGACAAGACCACCCGCCTTGAGACAACGTCAGCAGGAACAGGACTCAAGATAAACAAGAAGAAGAAGACCGAGCTGATGAAGACCAACACCACAGGCAGCATCCCAGTCACAGTCGGAGGCGAGGCAATCAGGTAAGTAGATTTCTTTGTCTACTTGGGAAGTGTAGTTGACAAGCGGGGGGGGGGGGGGGGGGGGGGGGGGGGGGGGGGTGCGGGGGGGGGGGGTGCGGGGGGGGGTGCGGGGGGGGGGGCACCGACCGAGATATCATGGCCAGGATAGGCAAGGCGCCAGCAGCATTCATCATGCTAAAGAACATCTGGGCCTCAGGAGAGATCAGAACGACAACAAAACTGCGTATCTTCAATTCAAACGTGAAGTCGGTTCTGCTCTACGGCTGCGAGACTTGGAGAATGACCAGGCAATACAGCAAAAAATTCAGACCTTCATCAACACCTGTCTGAGGCGCATCTACAAAATCAGATGGCCAGAGAAGATCAACAATGAAGATCTATGGAAGCAAGCAGGACAGGAACCAGTGGCCAAGCAGATTCTGCGGAGGAAGTGGGGCTGGACTGGACACACTCTCAGGTAGCCAGCATCCAGCACCACACGCCAAGCCCTGACATGGAACCCGCAGGGGAAAAGGAAGAGAGGCCGACCTCGCAGCAGCTGGAGGCGAGACACTGAGGCAGAGATGAAGAGGCAGGGGACCAACTGTACAGGCATTCAGCGAGCAGCCTAGAACCGAGTGCGATGGCGGAGTGTT
>CM031620.1:43702677-43737677 GCA_018398815.1 Conus ventricosus
CGGTTTGCTCTGTGTGTGAGTTTTTTCCTCCCGCTGAACATGACTTATAGACCATTCGGAGAAAGCAGGAACTTTGAGAATTTTCTTCGTGTGTGCGTATTTGTTTGTTCGTTTCTGTGTGTGTGTGTGTGTGTGTGTGTGTGTGCGTGTGTGTGTGTGTGGGTGACGTACTTCCGGTTGAGTCTGTAAGCTGTCTTTCAACTGCTCTTGAAAAAAAATTGTGAATTTTGTGGAGTTAGTAAGCTAACTTGTATATTTTACAGTTTACGTGTGTTCTTAACTTGTCGTGGACATTTGTGTAAAGTGCGTTCGTCGCCAATTGAAAACAGTGAAGTGTTTTTGTATTTTTTTAGAGTCGAGTCGTTTTTTTGCTAGTCTAGTAACTGACCTTCACCATGTCTCAAGTTGGCCCAAGTAGTTTATCCGCTGAGATCTTGAGGAACATCAGGTTTGATGACCTTGATATTGAAGGGGCTGTTCTGGGCGCATGGAACGACAGAAATAAGTCGTGTCCGTCTGCCAAAGGCAAAGGGAAAGGGAAAAGAACGAGTGGGGTTAACAATGACGTCAATGGTGATGCTGGAGTATTGCGTCACGAGTTGTAGAACTCCTCGTTCCAGTTCTTGGGGCTGCATTAAAGAAAACTGTGGAGGTCTGTATCAAGGAGGTGGTTACAGAACTGTCAGAAAAGGTGTCTGAAAAACTCAGATGTATTTCAGGAAGGCTCAGCAGGGACATCTTTTGCTGCGATACGAGCAGGATAGGCTGGATCAATATCAGCGAAGAGAAACCATGAGAATCAATGGACTCAAAGAAGAGGAGAACGAAGATCTGGTGGAAAAAGTGATGGAGTTGGGGAAGAAAGTTGGGGTAGATCTAGAAGTCAAGGATATATCTGTTGTGCATAGAACCGGCCTAAAAACCAAGAAAGCCCCAAGACCAGTGCTGGTGAAGTTCACTTCACGAAGAAGCAAGGCGAACCTCATGATGAGGAAGAGAGATCTGCGCAAAACATGACATGAAAGGAGTTTACCTGAACGACGAACTGACACCCTACGCTTCAAATTATTCAAAATTTGTAAGGCAGCACCTGGTGTGGACAGGGTATCCACTACCCATGATGGCAAAATTGTTTGTCAGTTGAAGGCCGCCCTGGGAGGAACAGCAGTGGCAGTGCGGGATCTTCGGAAGCAACGCGGTGTACGTAGAGTCACCTGACGACCTTTTCGGATCGGTGTGACGAAGGTAGACTACACGGCGCTTGGGCTTCAGCATTTCATCTACACCAGCTAGGGGTTTGCCGGAGGTCGTGGTGATTCATCTGACTCATGTGTAGTCTCAACGTTATGTGCTTGTAGCAGTACTCATTCTTCATCTTGTCTATGTGTTGGTAATTGTTTCTATTCTTCCAATCAATCTTCTGATGAGCGATCATCTAGTGCGGTAACTTCAACTGGTGAATCCCTTTTGCTTTCAACCTTGCGTTTCTAATTGTGATGTCAACGATGACTATGTTCTTGATATGGATGTGGATCACACTGTTCGCCATGATCGTGAGCTGGCTTTTGTATCTTTAAATGTGTGTGGATTGCGTTCCCGTCTCCAGTGTTTGGAATTTGTGAACTATATTCAACTATTCGACATTGCCGTTTTCCTTGAGACTAAAACTGATGACCAAGATGCTTTATTTATCTCTGATTGCTTCAGTGACTGGGGATATGACATTAAACTGTTTAACAGAAAATGCCTGTCTAATCGACGTTCTGGTGGTATTGGATAGCCATCAAAAGCAAGCTATCTACGTGTGTGGAGATTTTACCTTATTCTGGTGGATGTGTGGCTTGGTGTTATTAAAAAGATCATTGTCAGGTTATGATAAAGACTGTCTGATTGGTGGCGTATACATCCCTCCGAAAGTTCAGTTTATAGCAATGTTGAACTGTTTGATGTGATTGAAACGGAATTGCTTTCATTACAAGATAAATATAAGGATTGTTATGTTTTGTTGTTGGGCGATTTTAATGCTTATACCAAAAGTATGAATGATTTTATTGATATGAATCAGTTCACTCAGTCTGTGTTCCGATGTTCTCTATGATATGAGCGAAGATAATTTCCACTTGTCAAAGATCATCTCAAGATAAGCAGAGGCCTAATAATTATGGTTATCGTCTTTAGATTTATGTAAATCACTGTCAATATACATTTTTAACGGAAGAATTGGTTCAGATGCTGGTATTGGAACTGCACATGTAAAGGAAGCACAGTTGTTGATTATATATTGGTTCTAGATATTTGATGGAAAATGCAAGTAAGTTTAAGTTGATGTTTTTGATGCGTTGTTCTCTGATGTGCACTGCCCATTATGCCTGTCTCTTCCAGTTAAAACCTGTTTTGTTTCAATGAACCTAATGGTACTAAACACTCTCTGCATCAAAGCTATGATGGTGCAGAGATTAGAAGATGGGATAACAACAAATGTAATGAATATAAAAGAACATTTAGCAAATTACAATGTGATGAAATTGTAACTTTATTTGAACAAGGCACAATATCAATCAGTGAAATGAAATAAGCGGTTTTCGTCAATTCTTGTTGATTCAGCGAGGATACATTTGGTTACTTACTCTAATACTTACAATAATAGATATTCAACGAGGCAGAATCAAAGCTGGTTTGATAAGGAGTGTAAAGTTTCTCGAAGCCAGTACTTTAAAGCAAAGCATAAAGTTAAATGTTCAAATACTGTGCCCAATCTAAATAATCTTGCTGCTAAAAGCAAAGAATATAAAAATGTTTTGAGACGATCTGAAAGAAGAGCAACGAGAAAATGGCATAGAGAATTGCGAGCTTTAAAAATTAGAAATCCAAGGGATTATTGGAGGAAATTAAAGGCAAAAAAGCTTCATCGTGTCCTATACCTCTTGAAGAGCTTAAAAATCATTTCCAGTCCCTTAATCAAAATACTGGATGTAATGATATCATTTTTAGTAACGAAGTAATCTGAAGGAAATATCAATCTAGACATTTTAAATGATTCAATTTACTGAGGATGAAATTGAAAGAGTCATTAAATGTTTAAAGAATAATAAAGCAGCAGGAGTTGATTTAGTAAGGAATGAATATATAAAAGAATAGTGTTCCTTATATGACAAAGTTTTATTGTTTATTGTTTAATCGTGTTTTGGATTCTGGTATTATACCAGAAGATTGGGTGACAGGGTTAATTGTACCACTCTATAAAGGCAAGGAGATCAACAAGACTGCAATAACTACAGAGGGATAACACTGTTAAGTTGTGTAGGCAAATTATTCACGTCAATTCTAAATAGCAGACTTACTTATTTTGTTGAAATGAATGGACTTATTTCAGAAAACCAAGCAGGTTTTAGACGCATGCATTCAACGCTTGACCATGCTTTTGTTCTTAAATCATTGATTGACATGTTTGCAATCAACAATGGAAAATTATACTGTGCTTTTATTGATTACAGAAAGGCATTTGATTCTATTTGGAGACATGCTTTATGGCACAAACTGTTGAGTCAAGGCATATCTGGGAAAATTCTGCACGTTTGTAATCAATATGTATGATCAAATAAAATCGTGCATTTTTCTAAATGGTCAAAAATCAGAGTTCTTTGGCAGTTTTAGGGGAGTTCGTCAAGGAGAAAACCTTTCACCCTTATTGTTTTCATTATTTTTAAATGATCTACAACAGTTCCTTATTGACAATAAACTGTTCTACTCTAGAATATGATTTAACGCAAGAGTTTAAAACTTGAACAGTTTATTAAATTGCTTGTATTGTTATATGCTGATGATACAATTTTACTGGCAAATTCTAAATCAGCTTTGCAAAAAGAACTTAATGCCTTACATATATATTGCATGCAATGGCAATTAGAAGTAAATCCAAAGAAAACAAAAATAGTTGTCTTTCATGGTCGAAATAGTATGCGTGAAAATTTTTTCTTTGGGAATGAAAAAATAGAGGTTCTTAATTCAATTAAATACTTAGGCATCGAGTTCAGCAGAACAGGTTCGTTTTACAAAGCAAAAAAATGTGCTTATAATCAGGCTCTCAAGGCAATGTTTTCAGTATTACAAACTGCAAGGAAGCAGAAATTGCCAATTGATGTTTGCATACAATTATTTTATTCCATAGTTGTACCTGTGTTGTTGTATGGTTGTGGAAATTTGGGGTTATGAAAATGTTGATATATTAGAAAAGTTACAGTTACGTTTTTTTAAAGTATTTATTTAGATTAAATAAAACTACAATGACTTCAATGATTTATGGTGGAAACCGGAATCTATCCTTTATCTGTACTGATTAAAGTAAGAATGATAAGGTTCTGGGCTAACTTAGTTGTTCCTGATTCTAAGAAGTATTCAAACAAAGTATATAATATCTTACATGAACTATATACAAAAGGAAATTTTCGTTTCACCATGGCTTAGTTATGTTAAAAGCATTTTATTTGAAACTGGTTTTGATTGTGTTTGGGAATCTCATTCATTCACAAACAGAAATAACTTATGTAAGTGTGTTAAAAGGAGTTGCAAAATAATTATGCTCGTGATTGGCGCAGTTCTCTTGAAAACAGCAACAAGTGTGTATTCTATAAAAGTATAAAGACTGTCTTTGGAAAAGAACATTATATTTCTTCCTTACCAGATATTTATGTTATACCTTTATTCAAATTTAGATGTAGTAACCATAAATTGCAAATTGAAATTGGAAGACACCATAATGTTCCAAGAGAATTGCGTATTTGTCGTAACTGTGAAATGGGTGTGAAATTGGAGATGAATTCCATTGCATCATGGAATGTCCAAAATATAATGAACTTCGTGAAAAATTCATCCCTAAAAAATATCTAAAACCAAAGTCTGTTTTCAACTTTTGTAATTTATTTCAAAAAGGAAGACGCATTTGTTTGAATATTAGTAAGTTTCTAAAAAATGGGAAGATTGTTTAATGAGATCGTTACAGTTCACCAGAATTCAGCATTTCGCAACTATGGTCACACATTGTTCTGAGTGAGTTTCGTATTTCTCTTTGTTACATTTGTATCCTCCATGCCCAGCAGGGGTCAAAGGATTAAATTTGAATTGAATTGAATTGAATTGTGTGTGCGTGCGTGCGTGCGTGTGTGTGTGTGTGTGTGTGTGTGTGTGTGGTGTGTGTGTGTGTGTGTGTGTGTGTGTGTGGCGCGCGCGCACACAGACAGACAGACAGACAGACAGAGAAGAGGATGTGCGTATGCGCATAGCAAAATGAGCGTCAGGGAATGTACATCAGTAGTGTCTCTAAAAAATCCGTTCTCTCCTCTTTCTTGTCGTTGAAGAGAGGAAGTCTACAGTAAGCGCAGAGAAATATTCTTCTTTCGGTGTGTGCCACTGGTTTGACCTATGTTTACGGTCACTGAGTTGTTTGTTTACTAGTCATTGTTGATGGACAGACGAGAAGACGGTTCCGCCAGTGTGGTAACTGCGCGCGATTCGAAACCGCCGATTTCGTGCAGGCAGAGGTGTCCCCGGAAAAAAATGAGGCGAGAGCAAGAGTAGAGCACCAGTAATGATGGTTATAAATCAGCTGAGCGCCTGCACATTGGAGATCTCACACGTCCAAGAAATTCTTTAAAGAAGAGAATCACGTTGATGTAAAAAAATAAAAATAAAAAAAATACTAAAAAAAATGAACTTGCAATTTTATTCAAGAAAGCAAATGCATGCGCACACATGCACACGCACACGCGCACACACACACACACACACACACACACACACACACACACACACACACACACACACACACACACGCACACACAGAGGGGGAGGGAGGGATTCAGCTGGATGATTCTTTTGTTTAACTATGAAATATTGTCACTTTCGGCTGCTTTTTCTTATTATCATCACATACTGAAAAACTACAGGTCTGAATACATGCCGTATGATTAACTCCATAGGCAGCTAGATTGTCCATGAAATGTGTTGTCGCTTTAGTTTGTTTGGTGTGTGTGTGTTGGGGGGGGGAGGGAATGGGTGGAAGAGGAAGGCGAGCGCATGTGGTGCGTGCTTGCGCGTGTGTGTGCGTGCGTGCGTGTGACTATGCGTGTGTGCATGCGTTGTGCGTGCGTGCTTGCATGTGTGCGCACGCGCGCATGTGTATGTGTGTGTGTGTATGTATGCGCGCGCGCGCGTGCGTGCGTGCGTGCGTGCGTGTGTGAGTGTTAGGGTCACGAATAATTTTTGTTCGCCAGGAACAGAAGCAGTTAAAAAAATATATATCTGACGAGATGATATGTCTGTGTCAGATCTTCTAATGAAGGGCACACAACAAAAAAGAGACAGGCAAATTAAAAAAAAATCGATTTCGTATAATCTAGCCAACGGCAATAGCCCATATCACAAATGATGCGCGACTTCTTGAAGCAATATAAAAAATAAAAAAAATTTTAAAGCATGAAAATCGATTTTCAACATTAAAAGATTAGTTCAATTCGGTTTAGAAAAGCAAACTGATGAAGAAGAAAAACAATGATCAATGAATGAACGAATGACACGTGCTTGTTCCAGCTTCCATTGCTGGTGTCACTGTACTTCCTTATTCTAGTCGTGTTTTGATGCTACGTGACATTTGATCAGTGAGCTGTTAAGATTTTTATTCGTATGGCTGTGTGTGTGTGTGTGTGTGTGTGTGTGTGTGTGTGTGTGTGTGTGTGTGTGTGTGTGTGTGTGCGCGTGCGTGCGTGCGTGCGTGCGTGCGTGCGTGTGTGTGTGTGTGTGTGTGTGTGCGTGCGTGTGTGTGTGCGTTTGGGGATGCGCTATTATTCACCGAATTGTGTACACCAACTTCCTCATGATTGCCACCAATCCACCAATGAAAATCCTGTAACGGAGTAGCGTACTAGGTAATCATGTTGAAAACCGCTTTCCTCAGAATTAAACCGCGGACAGACTGAAGCATTGAGCACACAGGGGCACGGGTTATCCTTCCTTGTCCATTTAGAGCAGGGTGATATAAAAGTCGCGCGCGTGGTGTGTGTGTATGTGTGTGTGTGTGTGTGTGTGTGTGTGTTAGACAGATAGACATAACGAGAGAGAGTTTGTGACTCTCCGTGCGAGGCAGCGTGTGCGCGCGCGCGCGCGTGTGTGTGTGACAGAGAGAGAGAGAGAGAGAGAGAGAGAGAGAGAGAGTGAGTTACTTTATTCCATTTTGTATCCTACATGTCATTTCGACCAAAATGTCTATGCCTTTTTACTTAAAAACTAATTTCTGTAGGCAACTGTGATTTACAAACTGTAGCACATGCCTCTAATACTTCACAATGACCGATACCTAAGTATTCAAACATAAACAGCATGTTGAAGAGAGAGAGAGAGAGAGAGAGAGAGAGAGAGAGAGAGAGAGAGACAGACAGACAGACAGACAGACAGACAGACAGACATCTAATCGCCTGGTATAAATGACAACATGGAAAACGCAGAACAAACAAAGAGACATCCCGGTGTTGTTGTTTTTTCCTATCTATTTATTCATTAATTTATTTCAGTGATGAAAAGGGATTGTATGTACACACACATACACACACGTGCACACACGTGCGCACGCACAGATGCACACACACACATGGACACAGAGAGAGAGAGAGAGAGAGAAGAGAGAGAGAGAGAGAGAGAGAGAAGAGAGGGAGATAGAGAGAGAATTGAAGTGAAAAGAAAACGAGCAAAGTCGATTCCAATAATTGGAGCGTCTGCTCGGTTTTTTTTTTTTACGGACGACAATTTACGTCAAAAGT
The DNA here is from genome assembly GCA_018398815.1 of Conus ventricosus. Classification (NCBI taxonomy): domain Eukaryota; kingdom Metazoa; phylum Mollusca; class Gastropoda; order Neogastropoda; family Conidae; genus Conus; species Conus ventricosus. Next base: position 43,710,486 of record CM031620.1, read on the forward strand.
GGAGAGACATCTTTGGGTCGAGGTTCAAAGAAAAATTGCGTAATGATAGTGACCTCATCGCCGAATGATGCAAAATCTAACACCTCATCCTGCTGTGGTTATTTTGTCACGCCCCACTGCTATGCCAACACACACACACACCCTTAGGCTAACACCTCTCTCCCTCACCCTATCATCACCACCCCACGCCACCGCTCTCTCCATCTCTCTCTCTCTCTCTCTCTCTCTCTCTCTCTCTCTCTCTCTCGCTCTAACACTCTCTCTCTCTCTCTCTCTCTCTCTCTCTCTCTCTCTCTCTGTGTCTGTTTCTGCTTCTGTCTGTCTGTCTGTCTCTCTCTGTCTCTCTTGGGCGATCGTCATGGTACTCAACGAAAAAAGTAACTGACCACTTTGATTCTGCCTTGTAAATAAATTAAAAAGCGAGAAATTGAATGGAATAAAATGTATTGGAATACTGCCAGATAAACAATTCGCGGTGAACTGTTGAATGCCCGTGAATAGCGTGCACACGGCTGCGCTGGCGAAAATGACAAAAGCAGCTGTGGTGCATCCCCCTTCACGCTTTTCACATGCACACAGTAAAAAAGCCGGAACTGTATTCGTTGTCTCACTCGGCAACTTTATCCATACTGTACCACTGATTAACACCGCACAGAAAGATGCCACGCTTATCCGAGAGTGAACGATGTCGTCTTGTTGGCATGCTGCAAGGCGGAGCATCGGTTGCTGCGACCGCAAGGCACTTTGGAGTAACAAGAATGACTGTTCGGCATTGGAATCAACGCTATGGGGCAACAGGCACAGTCGCTGACCTTCAAAGAAGTGGTCGCCCAAGAGTGACAACTGCACGACAGGATCGGTTCATCGTCATAACACATCTGCGGAACCGCTTCCAGCCCAGCACAGTGACTGCCCGCACTATCCCTGGGCTCAGGCCGATCACCAACACTGTGCGCAATCGCCTGCGTGACAGAGGACTTCGCGCAAGGCGTCCTGCTAGGCGACTAACTCTACTGCAGCATCACCGTAACGCTCGTATAGCATGGGCCAGAAGATACCAGCGAGCCACAAATGCTGAGCTGAACAGAATTCTGTGGACTGACGAAGTGAGGTTCACCTTATCCAGACCAGATGGCCGGCGAAGAGTCTACCGATTTGCTGGTGAACGCTTTGCTGACGCTTGTGTTGAGGAGTACGAATCCCACGGTGGAGGGGGGGTCATGGCATGGGGTGGGTTCACAGGTACTCATCGAACCCAGCTGATCATCCTGAATGGTGCCATCACTGGACTTCGATACAGGGACGAGGTTGTTAGACCTCACATCGTGCCTTTCCTTCAACAACACGGCCCTGGCCTGACCCTGCAGCAGGATAATGCCAGACCCCATGTGGCTAGAGTTGTTCAAGATGACCTCCATGCACGGCACATCCCCACTATGCTTTGGCCAGCTCGTTCCCCAGATTTATCACCCATTGAACACGTATGGGATGAAATCAAGCGTCGTGTGCATCGTCGACCTCACCCTCCACAGACACTTCAACAACTCCGCCAAGCAGTCATTGAAGAATGGCAGAACATCCCTCAGGCCTTCATCCAGAGACTGGTGACATCTGTGCGACAGCGCTGTGCAGCAGTGTTGGCCAACCATGGTGGTTACACACGGTATTGAGACTGATCAGTCTTATGGAGCAACTGCCTTTTGTTTCTGTGACATTTGTTAACACACTTTCCCCGAATGAATTGTTGGAACTGGGTCTCGTGATTTCCAAGATGAATTTATTTTTGTTTATTTTGTGCCCCGATTGTGGCAGATTCTGTTGATCGGTTATACATATCATTCGGTTTGTTGAAATAATTAAAAGGACAAATACTGCCTGGTCAGTTACTTTTTACAGAGGGAACAACTGAGTGGTTGTTACCAAATGCACGGGACCTCAGCACGTGTGGCTAAGGATTACACGTGTGTTCAGGCCTTTGTGGATGCTTTGTTTGTAGTTTATGAATCCAGAATTTTTCTCTGAGATCTCTATGAATGTCACTGTCTATGTTTGTTTGTTTTGGGTTTTTTTTTCAATGGGCATGCAACGCATGTCTTGAAGTGAGTGGTTGTGCTTGTTGAAATGATGTGTGACGTGGGTGCCTGTATTGTTCGGGATGTGGGACCTATGTAAGTAGAAACCTTGCGTCTGCGTCACACACACACACACACGCACGCACGCACGCACGCACGCGCGCGCGCGCGCACGCTCGGACGCGCGCGCCCATACATACAAACGCACATACACATGTATACATTGCACACACATCAACACGCACGCGCGCGCGCGCGCACGCACGCACGAACACCCGCGCAGGCACCCACGCACACACACACCTGAATTTTAATCACTTCGCCTCTTTTGAGGCAAAAAAAAAAAGGTATAGTATCAACAAATCAGGACAGCAAGAACATCAATACAATACCTTTGTGTGTCATACTAGCACATATATACTACATCCAAAATGATCAGCTCTTTCAAATGGTGAACATTTTGTACAGCTCTACGATTTAAAAAAAAATGCAATCTTCATGAATACATTTTCTTTCCAGACCTCATTTTACAGAAATGATAAATAGATCTCTTATTGCAATAACAAGGAGGCAAATATTATTATCGCAGCATATTATATATTTTAGACTCTTCTTCATGAACTGACACTCATCCCCAATAACTTCCGTACCCGACAGTCTTCGCAAAGCCGTTCATGTCTTTCAATGGCATAATTTCTTCCCATCTCAACGGAGAAGTTGTGATCATCACATCTAAATATAATACATTTGGCACCCTACCTGCTAGGAAGAGTGTCGGTATGTGTTCTCTTCGAAATGACTTTTCATACTGCCTGCAATGATGACATACATTCCTATTTTGTAAAGCATTCTACCCTAACCGTTCGTAGTTATGTTGTAATGATTCTTCAATACTCTGACCAAAAACTTCCCTATGAGTAGAAAACTGTTGAATTCACACACAACCATACCCACTTTCTGTCGATATCTGCTTTACATATTCAATCCAAGGGGGTGTCAATGCATGTAAAGTAGACTCTAAAGTTTACATAAGGATGCACATTTGAGCAGAATATATTTGGATGCCGGTCATATACTGTAAGACCAAATACGGATAATTCTTATCATCAAAACAGAGATCGGATACACACCAGTTCTTTTATTTTGTTTGTTGGCTGGTTGGCTGGTTGGTTGGTTTTTGTATATCAAATGTTTCATAGTTATTTCATTGTTCAATGTGAATAAAGATCTTTAAAATTACAGCTATAATTTTTTTTCCAAAATCATCGTATTTTCACACACCCAGATCTCACAGTAATGGCGCAAATCAAGAATGACAGTTGTTGCAAAAAGATTCAAAATGACACCGATGGGAAGTTGAGGGTTCCTAGCTGTAAGTAACAAAAACCACCACTGCCTTAAATGATTTTCGTGCACGTTTTAAAAAAAAAAAAAATTAATTTTATTTTTAATATTCCCATTTTGATTAAAGATTATCCCAAGATATCTGAATATTCAAATGAGTCAAGAACATTTTCACCACAGTTAGACACACCCTCTGGATTTGATCGCCCAATGTAAATCGTCAGTTTGATCTTAGAAAAATTAACGTTCATTTTCCAAGTCTGACAAAACGTATACGCAGCCCTTAAAGCTTTCTTTGCCTTTTTTAATCCGTTACCGGAATATGATAACAAAATGGCATCACCAGCATATACAACAAAAGTAATCTAATGTAATTAGTTAGTTCTAGATTTGAACAATCGAGCTTTATAATATTACAGCCATTTTCTGACAAATAACGCTCAAGGTCGTTTACATACAAAGATAACAATGACGGTGGAAAAACTTTCACCTTATCTAAGCCCTATGTCACCTTTACGAGAAATCAGTCGTTTCTGCATTTAAACAAACGCAACATTTGGTTGGTTCAAGCATACTGATAATAACTTGTAAGACTTTCCCCCTGATCCTCCCTGCAAAAGTTTACACCATAACTCTTGCCTTCACGCTGTGTCCAAAACTGAAATAAAAGCTTGTATGAAAATTTCGATGCAAATAGTCAACAAAAGCATGATAATGATTCTTTTAAGTTCCCTTGAAAGGATCGACCAAACATTTCGGTGCAAACATGTGGTCAAGAGTAGAATTGGGATGTCTGAATCCTGCTTGATTTTCCAAGTATATGCTGTTTGATACTATGAAATCGGTCCACAGTTGTTGTTTTTTCAAGACAGACGCCAAGTATTTTTCAAGACAACTGAGTAAAGTTATCCCTATGTAGTTATTACGCTCCTCTTTATCACCACAGACTTTGTTAAGGGCTACAATTGATCCTACTGTCCTGTCTTCAAATGTATTACCAGTCCAGCGCCGATCTTGCGCCGTGTATGAGAAGATAAGTGATTCCTCGTTCATCGTTTTCTTTGCTTTGAATGTTGTTTATCTTGTCTGAAGAAGACCTAAGAGGTCGAAACGCGTGGCGTTTTGTCTTGTGACATGTTTGTCCTTGTAGTCCTTGGCAAGGAGGTCTAAATAGCCTTGTTTTGTAAAGGGTAGCAAATTCGTTGAGATAAGAAAACAATTGGTGTTCTGTGTAGGGTTTTTGGTATATATCAATAAATCAATGTGTTACATTGTGGATATGGGTGGAGTAATTAGGAATTTTGACTCGAAGTTTATTAATTTTAAGAGAAATGAAAAAATGCCCCTTTTCTGGTATCCTCAGGATAGGATGTTATACATCAGTTCAATCAAAATTTTGATTTTATACGCTGACAAGCATTCAATAAACACCCCAGCCCGCTTTAAAGGGGAATATCTTTGGTGTTTATGGGTCTATTTTGATGAATTTTTGTATGGAAGTCTGTATTGAGTAGGGATGGTATATCACGATTGGCGTATCTGTGCTGTCGTGCGACATAATGGTGTCATTGTATTGTAATTTTGATTTGGGAATATCTTGGGAACTGCTGGGCCAATTTTCAAGATACACATATCATTGGAACTGGCTCCATAACCTCACGTGATGGTTTAGTTGGCTATCCTATATGATGACACTGAGTACCTGACCCCTTCAGAGGTGGGGCACTCATTATTTTCATTAAATCTGTTATTCTCCTTGCTGCTTCTGACGAAACTAGTCTTTGCCATATCCCCTAAATTGAGTATGTAAATCGGGAGGGGCTATAACACCAGTTGGACATGTACAGGGGGTGCCTTACCAGCAGTTATGTTAATGCTTGTTCATGTTGCCAAAGTAGTTTAAATTTATTGATGATTCAGAATTTTTGTTTCTTATAAAAGCTTCTGATAATTAATTGAAAAAGCGGCCAATTCCTAGTTGTAAGTCATGAATGTTTGGAAAGTAAAACCGCCAAATTTCCCGACAAAGAAATTACACTCGACATTATTAAGACATGTATTAAACATGCTGTTAATCATCACAAAGTGATGTTGCCTGCAGCCAACTTCCACAGTTATGTAATCCACAGATGAAGAAGCAGGTCTAACCCTCAGACGATAGTAATCCACAGAAATGATAGTTCCATACGTTAGCACGCAAGAGTTAATTAGAAATGGTCTCACATCCACAAGGAAATCATGTTAAATACAAATTCTGCTGACTGTCATCCCAGAATGATGAATTCAAACATAATCCACATCTGAACTGTTATTGTCTGAGTCGCTGTCATTGTCATCGAATTGGCTAACTGTGTCAGTCTTATACAAGGTATCTGTCATGATGTTGGCACACTGGGCACACTGGCAAAGGTCAGTGCAAGGCATGTCTGCACTTTTACATCTACATTTATTTGAAGAGCAGTTGTCTTTTTTACAACTACACTTCACCAGTTGGATAAAGGGTGAGAGAGCAGGTGAGACTGCCATCCATTTTTATGGATAAGTATAGAGACTTCTGCTCAGTCTTGTCGATCTGCCGTCTAAGTTCCAGAGGTGTATGGAGCGGATATAACTGTGCTGAAACGATGTCGCCAGATTGCTGCCTGGTAATTAGCCCTTTGAGAACGAAGCGTAAGGCAGTCACTGTTTGGTGGTAGTGAGTGGTCGAACTTGCATGTCACTCTGAAGATATTGTGCCGAGCCGCATTGACAGATCTTGTGTTCTGGTTGTAAAGGCTGCATACAAAGGCTTCCAGGTTCTGCATCTGTAATGTGGTGAGCACCCAATTTTGACCTAAGTCAGTGAAGGTTGCATGTGCGCTACAGAACTGACCATGAGTTGAAAAGGTTGATTTTTCCCTTTTCCTTTCAGTGAACTGGTGCTGTCACATTCTGTGAATACATGAAAGTCAACTATTGCTTCTGGAACATGTTGACTAAGTTTTTCCATGATAGGATTGACATTCAACAGCCTTGAGTTATTTCCAGATCCAGTGGAGAAGTAGAGTCTGCACGAAGATGATTCACACTGGCAACACACAATAGAAACACATCAGTGTCAGGACTTTTGATCACAACGTTGGCATGTAAGTCAGAAGCATGTTTGGAATGAAGCAGAAGTCTAGTATCTGCCTCTTCATGATCACAATCGAGTTCTGGAACACTGTCAGGATCGCTGTAGAACTAGGATCAGCTGACATTATCAAGCAGCTGTTTTCAAGTGTGGCATATAGGGTTCTTCCACTCAGTTTTTCACTAAGTAGAGTCTTCCAATGGCATATGATGAAGTGATGAGTGATTCCTTGTTTTTTCCAGACAATAGAAATTTTCGGAGTTACTGTGGTGTTTTCTGGCATACGCGGAGAGCCCTTTGAAATATCTGGTTTGTTCCACCTGCTCTCCTGTTTCGTTCAGCATTTTTGATGTTGGTAGCAAAGTATCTGTCACAAACAAAATCAATGCGGGATGCACCATCGAAGAAGGCAAGCTTAACCATGTGTGTCTCAAAACGAAAATGCTCATCTCACCAAATGTTCCAGGTATTCTGTCTGCAAGTTCCTGTATCAAGGCCATTCCATCAATGATCAAAGCTGTCCCAGCCCCTGTTGGTGGCTTAACACTGCTCTCTGGGACTTGACTTTCAAAGAAGTGGAGAAAGGGATGATTTTGTGGTACGCTGAGTGCTCTCTGATGTGCTAGTGCCAGGAGTCCGGGCTTCATTAATGTTGGCTTTAAAGCAGCATGGATGGTATCTTAATTCTACAGCCACTAAATCCTTCCCTTGAATATATTGTAGAATTCTTCATCCTGTTTCAGTAAAGCAGCATTAATGAGTTTTTCATTGTGCACTGGATGGTATCTTAATTCTACAGCCACTAAATCCTTCCCTTGAATATATTGTAGAAGTTCTTCATCCTGCTTCAGTAAGCAGCATTAATGAGTTTTTCATTGTGCACTGGATGGTATCTTAATTCTACAGCCACTAAATCCTTCCCTTGATTATATTGTAGAAGTTCTTCATCCTGCTTCAGTAAAGCAGCATTAATGAGTTTTTCATTGTGCACTGGATGGTATCTTAATTCTACAGCCACTAAATCCTTCCCTTGATTATTATTGTAGAAGTTCTTCATCCTGCTTCAGTAAAGCAGCATTAATGAGTTTTTCATTGTGCACTGGATGGTATCTTAATTCTACAGCCACTAAATCCTTCCCTTGATTATATTGTAGAAGTTCTTCATCCTGCTTCAGTAAAGCAGCATTAATGAGTTTTTCATTGTGCACTGGTGGTATCTTAATTCTCACAGCCACTAAATCCTTCCCTTGATTATATTGTAGAAGTTCTTCATCCTGTTTCAGGAAAAGCAGCATTAATGAGTTTTCATTGTGCACTGGATGGTATCTTAATTCTACAACCACTAAATCCTTCCCTTGATTATATTGTAGAAGTTCTTCATCCTGTTTCAGTAAAGCAGCATTAATGAGTTTTTCATTGTGCACTGGATGGTATCTTAATTCTACAGCCACTAAATCCTTCCCTTGATTATATTGTAGAAGTTCTTCATCCTGCTTCAGTAAAGCAGCATTAATGAGTTTTTCATTGTGCACTGGATGGTAACTTAATACTACAGCCACTAAATTCCTTCCCTTGATTATATTGTAGAAGTTCTTCATCCTGCTTCAGTAAAGCAGCATTAATGAGTTTTTCATTGTGCACTGGATGGTATCTTAATTCTACAGCCACTAAATCCTTCCCTTGATTATATTGTAGAAGTTCTTCATCCTGTTTCAGTAAAGCAGCATTAATGAGTTTTTCATTGTGCACTGGATGGTATCTTAATTCTACAGCCACTAAATCCTTCCCTTGAATATATTGTAGAAGTTCTTCATCCTGCTTCAGTAAAGCAGCATTAATGAGTTTTTCATTGGCACTGGATGGTATCTTAATTCTACAGCCACTAAATCCTTCCCTTGAATATATTGTAGCAGTTCTTCGTCCTGCTTCAGTAAAGCAGCATTAATGAGTTTTTCATTGTGCACTGGATGGTATCTTAATTCTACAGCCACTAAATCGTTCCCTTGAATATATTGTAGAAGTTCTTCATCCTGTTTCAGTAAAGCAGCATTAATGAGTTTTTCATTGTGCACTAGATGGTATCTTAATTCTACAGCCACTAAATCCTTCCTTGATTATATTGTAGAAGTTCTTCATCCTGTTTCAGTAAAGCAGCATTAATGAGTTTTTCATTGTGCACTGGATTGGTATCTTAATTCTACAGCCACTAAATCCTTCCTTTGATTATATTGTAGAAGTTCTTCATCTGTTTCAGTAAAGCAGCATTAATGAGATTTTCATTGTGCACTGGATGGTATCTTAATTCTACAGCCACTAAATCCTTCCTTGATTATATTGTAGAAGTTCTTCATCTGCTTCAGTAAAGCAGCATTAATGAGTTTTTCATTGTGCACTGGATGGTATCTTAATTCTACAGCCACTAAATCCTTCCCTTGATTATATTGTAGAAGTTCTTCATCCTGTTTCAGTAAAGCAGCATTAATGAGTTTTTCATTGTGCACTGGATGGTATCTTAATTCTACAGCCACTAAATCCTTCCCTTGATTATATTGTAGAAGTTCTTCATCCTGCTTCAGTAAAGCAGCATTAATGAGTTTTTCATTGTGCACTAGATGGTATCTTTAATTCTACAGCCACTAAATCCTTCCCTTGATTATATTGTAGAAGTTCTTCATCCTGTTTCAGTAAAGCAGCATTAATGAGTTTTTCATTGTGCACTGGATGGTATCTTAATTCTACAGCCACTAAATCCTTCCCTTGATTATATTGTAGAAGTTCTTCATCCTGTTTCAGTAAAGCAGCCTTAATGAGTTTTTCATTGTGCACTGGATGGTATCTTAATTCTACAGCCACTAAATCCTTCCCTTGATTATATTGTAGAAGTTCTTCATCCTGCTTCAGTAAAGCAGCATTAATGAGTTTTTCATTGTGCACTGGATGGTATCTTAATTCTACAGCCACTAAATCCTTCCCTTGATTATATTGTAGAAGTTCTTCATCCTGCTTCAGTAAAGCAGCATTAATGAGTTTTTCATTGTGCACTGGATGGTATCTTAATTCTACAGCCACTAAATCCTTCCCTTGATTATATTGTAGAAGTTCTTCATCCTGCTTCAGTAAAGCAGCATTAATGAGTTTTTCATTGTGCACTGGATGGTATCTTATTCTACAGCCACTAAATCCTTCCTTGATTATATTGTAGAAGTTCTTCATCCTGCTTCAGTAAAGCAGCATTAATGAGTTTTTCATTGTGCACTGGATGGTATCTTAATTCTACAGCCACTAAATCTTCCCTTGATTATATTGTAGAAGTTCTTCATCCTGCTTCAGTAAAGCAGCATTAATGAGTTTTTCATTGTGCACTGGATGGTATCTTAATTCTACAGCCACTAAATACCTTCCCTTGATTATATTGTAGAAGTTCTTCATCCTGCTTCAGTAAAGCAGCATTAATGGGTTTTTCATTGTGCACTGGATGGTATCTTAATTCTACAGCCACTAAATCCTTCCCTTGATTATATTGTAGAAGTTCTTCATCCTGCTTCAGTAAAGCAGCATTAATGAATTTTTCATTGTGCACTGGATGGTATCTTAATTCTACAGCCACTAAATCCTTCCCTTGATTATATTGTAGAAGTTCTTCATCCTGCTTCAGTAAAGCAGCATTAGTGAGTTTTTTCATTGTGCACTGGATGGTATCTTAATTTCTACAGCCACTAAATCCTTCCTTGATTATATTGTAGAGTTCTTCATCCTGCTTCAGTAAAGCAGCATTAATGAGTTTTTCATTGTGCACTGGATGGTATCTTGATTCTACAGCCACTAAATCCTTCCTTGATTATATTGTAGAAGTTCTTCATCCTGTTTCAGTAAAGCAGCATTAATGAGTTTTTCATTGTGCACTGTGTCACAGTGCTGAAGGGGCTGGTCAGTTTTTTGCCCGTGTTGTTTGTCCAGTCTGGCCTTTCTTTCCTTCTTGCAAAATATGCAGACCGGTGGCAGAATATGCTGGCTATGCTGGCTTTAATGCTTGCATCTGTGATGAGGATGTCTGAACTTACAAGTCTTTTCATTGACTGAAATCTTCACTGTCATCAGATGTCTCTTCTAAGCCCTTTTCATTCTGTCGCTGAAGCTGCTCCAACCTGTAATTAATAAATGAGTATAAATAAAGTGTATTTAAATCGATATACCACACGTGCACAGCACACACAAAAATGTTATGCTTCACACACTATATACAAACAATTTAGTTATCCCTTTCCCTCTGTAAATCCCTCCCTACTCCTTATAGAGGGGATGGGTGAATGAGAGTGAGTGTGAATGGGTGAGTGGGACCTGGATGGATGGGTGTGATTTAATATTGTAGTATGAATTAATTTAAGAAGCTGCCCAGATCACAATACCCCATGCCCAACTCCAAATGTGCATTGATGCCCAACACCATTAGATTTTCTCACTCAACTATGAAGAAGAACAAAATTTACCACACACCACACACACAAAACTAATATTTAATTAAACCTCAGCTAGTGAAAATTTCATGTATATTCTTGCATATACACTTTTTCCAAAACGCATACAATGTTATACATAATTTACCGAGACACAAACATGTCGGAGTACGTGAAACGACAATTACAGACACAATGTACACAAACCTTTGTTTCCAAGTGGGAAACATGTTACTTGGGAGCAGAGACTGGATCTGGATCTGGATAGATCTGGATCAGTACGTCGCACGCCAATCAACGGCTATAAGTACGACGGAAGAGGGAGAGCGCAAGAACAGTCTAAAAAGCCACCACTTTGTCCTAACAATCTTCCATTAAGTTCGATCTCAATGGGTAGCCACAAAGGTATCTACATGGAGACATTTTGCAGATAACACAAACACCTGGGCTGAAAGTACAATGCAGTTTCAAAATTTTTTATTAGCAGTTCAACATATGAAAGTGTCCCACTTACCGATCCTTTCGTGTGAATTGTTGGTGACAGTATCGGTGAAATCCGCATCCCTTCTCCAGCGCATCTTTCTAAACTTGATGTAGTGGAAAGAAAACTTTTTGCAGCGTCTCTGTTGGCAAGGCTATTTTATCCACTCTTGCGCAAACGAACATGATTTTTCGAAAGTAATAACTGTGAATCACTTTACTATTTGATCCTTGTTGTTCGAATTATGCAGACAACATCTCAAAGTTTTGCTCTTATTACCGCTGACTGTGCACGCCGCCATCTTTGTTGTTGTCAAGTGTCGAGCGATGCGCGTTGTTCTGACTGGCTAACACCATTCGACACACTTTGTCAGCGAGTTTGAGTGGGGCGCACAGGTAAGACAGGTTCCCAGACCTGCCTACCCTTCCGTAATCGTCCGTAATCTTACGGAAATTAACCCCCCATTACGGAGGTACGATTTTCCGTGCGAAATTACGGAAAAGAAAATTGAAAAACTACGCAAATTCCAGACTCGAAAAATTGTCGACTGCTAGACCTTTCCGAGACCACAGAGTAACTTCCCTTGACTCAAGCCGAAACCACAGATGGTTCGGAACTTGCGATTGGTCAATGTGGTGCTGTGGGCCAACACGACGCGCCATCACATCTGTGCGCGCCATTCGAAGCCTTTTGTTCAGCCATTGTAAGACAAAGTTTCAACCGATTTTTTTGCCGGCGATTGTGAAAATGGCGGAGAAATCTTCTAAACGTTTGCATGAAACCGACGACGAGGGTTCGAAAACCACTGTGCCACAACGGAAGAAGGCGAAGAAGCAAGTGTTCCGAAGTAAATACACGCGGACTTGGCCTTGTCTTTTGCAATCCAAAAAACATGGACCTGGATTTGTATACTGCTCGGTGTGCAATTCAGACTTCTCCATCGGACATGGGGGAGCAAATGACTGCAAGCGCCATATCTCGGGGAAAATGCACAAAGAGACAGCTGCCAGTGCCTCCAGTCAGAAGATCACATCGTTGTTTACGAAATCCAGCGAGAGCAGCCGTCAGACCCACACACGGAAGATCACCAACGCAGAAAGACTGTTGTGTGAGCTGATCTGCGGAAACAACTTGTCCCTGAGCTGTGCTGACAAGATAGTGGCGAAAATGAAAAGGATGTTTCCAGACTCAGCAATCTCTCAGGCACAATACAAGGCTTAGTGCAACACACACACACCACACACACACACACACACACACACACACACACACATTTTTGTAGTTTTTTTTTTTTGGGGGGGGAGGGGGGGTTGTACATTAGGTTCTTCATCAGTGGTGTCATCTGTGGTGACTGCTGTGTAAGTTACAAACTGTCAAGTATATCACCTTTGAATTGACCTGAAACTCCTGTCCTGAGTCTGTCATCAGCCATCATCCCAAGGTATTTTAATTCTGCTTTGTTGTTTTTGTTCCTTTTTTACTGTTTATATTTTTTGTTAAAATGTTAAAAATGTAGTTGGAGTTTTGTACACATTATTTGTTCAAAAACGCCGTGTATTACGCGTCCGTGGAATTACTGAAGGAAAATGCAAAATTACTGAAAATCTCTGTGGTTATTACTGATGAGCATAACATGAGGTAGGCAGGTCTGGGTTCCGGCAATTTTATGACTTTTCAAAATCAATTTTTGCATTGGTCCACCCATATCGGCAATGTAACAACCTTGATTTAATAATGATATGGATTGACGAACGTGTTTCATTTGATTTTTTTTTTTTTTGCCTCAAGCATGTGCCACAGTGTGAAAGATGGTCGTCCGACCGACTATTGTTTTTGGCGGACTCACTAAGAATTATTTTCAAAATGTATTGCCCGTGTCCAAAACCTCACTTTAGAAAACTTTCCCGTGTAAATCAGTGAATATAGGATTCCCGTTCTTCAGATACTCATCACGTATTAAGTCAGTTCCGGTAGCCTAATTTTCTTGTTTTTCGATCTTTGAATGGCATTTCCGATGCCTCGATCTCCTGTTGTTGTGAGGGTCTTTCCGTTTTTGCCTAGAGAGTTCGGATTGGTAGGCCTACGTTTAGGAAATGAAGACCATCATCGAGATTTATCGTATTTTCCAGACTTGTATCCTCATCAACAACAATGAGGATTAAAGGACAGGACAGTCGAAATGCTAAAACTAGATCTAATCACTAGAGCAAACTCAGGAGGTCCACAATGTCACAAAAAATATTAGTCGGGGGGCACTCGATAGATCCCCGTCTCGATAGATCCCCGTCTCGATGGATGCCCGTCTTGATAGATCCCCGTCTCGATGGATCCCCATCTCGATGGATCCCCGTTACTGTTTTTGGATCTACCGAGACGGATCTATCGAGATGGGGATCTACCGAGATGGGGATCTACCGAGACGGGGATCTATCGAGACGGAAATTCGTCCACATGTAGTGGGGGATCTACCGAGACGGGGATCTACCGAGATGGGGATCTACCGAGACGGGGATCTACCGAGACGGAAATTCGTCCACATGTAGTTGGGGGTCTATCGAGACGGGGATCAACCGAGATGGGGATCTACCGAGACGGGGATCTATCGAGATGTACCCAAATAGTCGAAGTGCTAAAGCTAGATCTAATCACTGACACAAACTCAGGAGATCCACAATGTCCCAAGGCCTCTAACACAGGGGGGTGACGAAGCCAAAAGAATTTGTCACCAGTACAGTCAAAACCTATTTTGAACAAATCGTCCGTGTTATTTTTCAAAGAGTAAGCTTACAGCAACTGTTTTGTCTTGTCCTGCCAGGGTCTTCTTGAGTTGGTAGCGTAATCGTCCGTCAGGTCTTGTTGACGCTTTGTTTCAGGAGTTCGATGCTTTCGCCAGATGAAAAAAAAAATTCTTTAAGAACAGTTCAATCGTTATTCTAAATGACAGTTTTGCGGGATGGTGTGTGTGTGTGTGTGTGTGTGTGTGTGTGTGTGTGTGTGTGTGTGTGTGTGTGTGTGTGTGAGTGTGTGTGTGAGTGCGTGTGTGTGTGTGCGTGCGTGTGTGTCTGTGTATGTGTCTGTCTGCGTGCATCTGAAACGGCGGTAAACATTTCAAATGCAACTTGACTAGCCAGAAGCTGTAATTTTGTTATAAACAAAAGAGCCATGTTTGCAAGGTGAACAAAAAAGAATTATAATGCATCAGTTCAAACGAAAATCACTGAAGGTAACTGATATTCCTGATCCGAAGTTATTTTTGAACATAGTGTGAAACTTTTGCTTTTTCACACGTGATAATTTGATCGATCCTCCAAAGGGCCATTTTAAAATCGTTGTTGTTGTTGTTGTCTTGGGCCTGTTGAGTTGGTGTGACTTGAACTAGCGGATGTATAGTTGTTATTATTTTACGTGCATTTCAGTTTTCAACTCTCTCTCTCTCTCTCTCTCTCTCTCTCTCTCTCTCTCTCTCTCTCTCTCTCTCTCTCTCTCTCTCTCTCTCTCTCTCTCTCCGTGTGTGTGTGTGTGTGTATGCGTAAGTGTGCAGGTGAAAGAGCGCACGCGCGCGTGTGTATGTGTGTGTGTGTGTGCGTGCGTGTGTGTGTGCACGTGCGTGTACGTGTGTGCGTGAGCGGTTCTTTAGTATGTGTGCACTTTGGCGTGGTGGGTTGTGTGGCTATGGGTGTGAGTGTATATATTAATATTGTGAACATTTTGTTTTGTACATATGAATGCTTTTTCGTGTTGTTACAAGTTTAATTATCGCGACAAACCAATTTTCCTTTCGTAGGAGGACATTACACTGAACTGAAACTGAACTGGTGTGAAAATACCGGGCTGGAGTTGTTCATGTACAGCATCGAATTTCCCAAAGCCAGTTGCTACAAAATCTCATTCCCCAGTGACGAAGTTACCATGAGTCTCTTTAAAAGCATGTCATTTCATCTTTTCCTAAAGCCACTCCTTGGCTCTTTTGTGTCCAATAAAGCAAAACAATGGTTGTGCAAAGTCTACTCAGGGATGAAAACTCCTCCGCCGTTTCCGCCGTCTCCGCCGTTATTTTTTCGCATCTCCGCCGAAAGAAAAAGTCTCCGCCGAAAAATTATTCGAAGAATGATGCTCAGAAACGATCTCAACTTGTCTGCACAGCGAATTTCTTCTCTGTCGGTAATGTTCTCAAACGGCGTAGTTCTCATTCTGTTTCCTTCCAGTATCATTTCTCATCATGGCGTCGATTCACAGTGAGAGTTTGCCGCCAGTGAGTGCAAACAAAACGAAAAAAAAAAAAGAAAGTATGTGAACCACTAGAAGACCGAGTGGCAGCAGAAGGACGTGTGTGACCGCAGAGTCGCGGATGTAATAAGAAAACATGACAAAGACGGCGAATTTGAAGTGTTTAGCGAGCCTTGCCAAAAACGTGTCTACTTTAGTAGTCGTGGCTTTGTGGCAATCAGAGATCACATCGAGCGTCCCGGTCACCAACAGAAAATGTGTTTCCCACACCATTACAGCATGTTTTCAGATCATTGGGTATGCAACAATCTACGTTTAATTTCCAAAGATAGTTTGACTCCTACTGTAAGTACTTCCACTCGTAGAGTCTTCAAAGCAAGGGAAAAACGTCAAAGTGACGAAAAGAATATAAAAGAACAAATGACATTAAAATAAACTGATGTCACAACAGTATTGTGTAAGACTTTTCCCCTGGTATAATGCAAACGTTTGCTACATTTGTTAGGTGTCTACTAACAGCCCCCTATGAAATCCTTTTCCACCAGCCCACTCCCCCCACTACCTATATACTTCCTCTACTCCTCCTCCTTCTCCCCCAACCCCCACCCTCACCCCAACAACACACATACCCCACACACTTCCCCCCCCCCCCCCCCCACCCCCGTCCCCACCTCACACACACACAACCCCCCCCCCCCCCCCCCCCACACACACACACACACACAATCCCCCCCCCCCACACACACACACACACATACACACTTGTCAAGAGGGGGGGGGGATATGATTAGTTGTAAGAGGGAAGTTGGGGGGGGGGGGTGTACTGTTGTGACATCAGTTTGTTTTTATGTCATTTGTTCTTTTATGTTCTTTTTTTGTGTTTAGTGTTTCCTGACGAAGGGTCTAAGGCCCAAAAGCTTCAGTTTTTTTTTAAAAAGACTTCAAAGTAATCATTTTTCATATTGTGTTTATTGAAGTCCAGCAGTCGTTTTCATACATCTGATTTACTTAGTTTGATTTCCCACTCTGATTTACTTATCTACAGGCCTTATTCTTTATGTCCTGAAAGCACTGTTTGTCTAATTTTCTTTAGCTAGAGTTCTGAGGATTCATCATACTAAATGTTTGTCTCAATTGACATAGTTTCTTTCCACATCAGTCTCAGTCTTCATGGTGTTGAAAGCTGTTCTATAGAATGAGTTGTTTAGAAGCAAGAAAGTGATTTCTAAAGATTTTTATGCCATATTTAATACACAATATGCTTCAGCTTCAGGGGCGCCGCCCCCTGACCCCCGCCGGGCTGTTGCCCATGTACCCCACTGGGGCCCATGGTGAACCCCCAGATCCCCGCCAATCTCCTCTTTTTTTAAAAAACTGTTTTCATCCCTGCTACTGTTATTTTGATTCCCACTGTCACTTGAAGAGATGCCCAAATGCAGCGTTAAAACTGCTACAGTGTTATTGCTATGTTGACGCTGAATGAGTTTGAAGAACATTTTGTTCACAGAACATGTTCCATTTGAGCCCAGTAGAAAGAAGAGGGCTTGCGGGATCAAAACTAAAATAAATGTGAATGTAGATTGATGTTAATGTGTGTGTGTGTGTGTGTGTGTGTGTGTGTGTGTGTGTGTGTGTGTGTGTGTGGTGCGCGCGTGTGTGTGCGCGCCTGTGTGTGTGTGTGTGTGTGTGTGTGTGTGTGTGTGTGTGTGTGTGTGTGTGTGTGTGTGCGTGCGTGTGTGTGTGTGTTGTTGTTGTTGTTGTTTTTCTGTTCGTATTGTTTTCTTAAATGTCGGCACAACCATGAGTTAATCTAACAATAAATTGGTTTCAGTCAGTCACTGTGTTGTTTTGTTTATTGATGTACCTACTTATCTATTTATTCATTTTATTTAGATTTTTTTTAATACCAAGACGTATTGTGTGGTGAATGATAACATTTAATCTTTGTGTGATTGTAATTTAATACTTCTGTTTAAAACAAAAAACAAAAAAACAGTTCTGAAATCGTGAGAGATTGTAAGCCGATGCGTCATCGTTGCCGAACTGAATACTGCGCGGCAAATGGTGATGATGACTCGAGGTATTGATTGGCCCAAGGGTAACTACTTTGTGTCGTATTGAAAAGAGTGGAAACAGCTTTAGAGTCGTGCTAGTGCAAAATGTGATTGAATTATACCAAACCTAAATGAAAATGTGGCTAAAGTAGTATTTCGTTTTGCATCATCGTTGTGAAATAGATCTCATTTGTTATTGGTTCGTTTCTTTCCATCGGCGTTCATTCAAAGACATGTACTGCTTTCCACTGTAAGATTGATACTCATTTACACGACTAAAAAAAAATGTCGGCAGGTTTTAAGAATCTGGTAATTTTTTTTACAGTGCACAAAATTTTGTTTTTTTTATATATTTTTTAAAAGTTTTGATCATCAAATATTTATTCTGATTGCAGAGTAAGACTTTCTCATTATTACAGGTATAGAGGCTTGTAATCCCTGTCCTGAACCACCCTCCTCCTCTCCCTCCCTCCATCCCTCCCTCCCTCTCTCTCTCTCTGTCTTTTTGTGTGTGTGTGTGTGTGTGTGTGTGTGTGTGTGTGTGTGTGTGTGTGTGTGTGTGTGTGTGTGTGTCTGCTGTCTCTCGGCCTAAACCAAACCAACAGAGGACTGAATACCCCCTCCCCCTTCTCTCTCTCTCTCTCTCTCTCTCTCTCTCTCTCTCTCTCTCTCTTTCTCTCTCTCCTCTCTCTCTCTCTCTCTCTCTCTCTCTCTCTAAAGCATGCCATCACAAAATGTTGATCCCACCCACCAACACGTGTTGGCTCCATCTTTGATGTGAAACATTCCATTTTGTTCACTTCATTCGACTGGAACAGGATTCACCATTGCGTGATGTCCGAAAAGAAACGATGGCGTCAGACATCCCAAACTTAATGCCTCACCATGTACCCTTCTCCTCGTCCACGTCAGCGGCATTTTTCATTTCATGTATTTCACTGAATAAGTGTTTGGTTTTTTTTTAATGCGAATTACACGTTTGATTTGACATGTATGACAGTGTCGTTCCCTGGGAAAGGACTGTCATACCATACTCTTCGACCTCTTTCTCCGTTCATGTTTTCGGCCTGATTTGTTTTCATTGAGCTGCTTGCGAAAGATCCTCCAGATCCACTTGGCCAGATACCATCAGCAACAAAGAGCTGTGGGAAAGGTGTGACCAACTGCCAGTGGCCAGAGACCATCAGCAACAAAGAGCTGTGGGAAAGATGTGACCAACTGCCAGTGGCCAGAGACCATCAGCAACAAAGAGCTGTGGGAAAGATGTGACCAACTGCCAGTGGCCAGAGACCATCAGCAACAAAGAGCTATAAGCTTTCTAAAGGCTCATTTTGAGAAGCATTTATTTTATTTTATTTTCCCCATTCACCCACACAAGTATATACTGTTAGTTAGGCGGAATAATCTACCACTGCAAATATGAATGCTTATCTCCCCCTATTTCTTCAATCTAAGACATAAGAGCAAGCTTCATTTATAATTGAATATTTCTTGCAGTCATTGCAACACCAAGCTGCTTTGTAAGTTGCTGGAATGGTGCGGTACTTATCCTTGGAATTTATTAGTTTATTGTAATTGTCACCGATCGGCGGTACTAAATCAGCCGTCCATAGGTTTGGAGTAATGGTAATTCCGAAATAGAGAGCGTGTGCGCGTGTGCATATGTGTATATGTGTGTGTGCGAGCGTGCGTGTGTAAGATTTGGGGTTTTGGTTAAGGTGGAAGGTTAGGCTAGGTAGGGTGCTGGGGAAATAAGACATACAATATTCTTGAATTCCAGTCTTCATTATGGAAGGAGTGGAAGCGAGAGGTTGGTTTCATTCCCGATTGTTACCCTTTTGTTACTTGGGTTCTACACTATCGAAGCGGGGCAGGATATCGGCTGTTGTGTTGTCAAGTCTGTGAGTTGTTGTGGTAAATTGTCGTGTCGTTGCACGAGCAACAACTAGTCCGTTGGTCGGGCGTGTCAGCTCTGCGGAGGGATACGCTGCTCTGACCAATCGCTGTTTTGTGTTGTGAGTAGAGTTCGCTTGGTTCCGACCAGGTCGGAATGCGTTGGGTAGCTTCACTTCGGTCCCTGGTGTTCGTCGGAGTGGACGCGCCTTGTAGTTGCGGCGGCAGCGCCGTTAGTTGAGCTGAGTGACTTCGAGTCATAGTTAGGGCCAGGTCCTCGTCGGGTCTGGTGTGCCCTTGGCCTGTGCCGGGTTCTGTGTCGTCTCTGTTGGCAGCCACTTCAGCCAGTTGCAGAACTGGTGTGGTTGAACGTCTGTCTGTCCAGTTGTGTCAGCAGGTGGTATCCTGTTCCGTCCTGAGGGTGGGGCCAGACCACCGCAGTCTGCTGCCGCGTGCCGGCAGGTGAGCGGCGGCGTCCAGTTGCCTGCTGCTTTCCCAGGAGAGGGAAACCATCCAGGCCGTCGGCCGTCTTTCGGCTACCGGGGTTCTCCCGGGGTTTCTCCAGCCACCTGTTGCTCTACCCGGTTCGGCGTCCTGTGAGAGGGCGCTGCACCAGACCTTCCCTCACCCTCAGTGTCCGGCGGGGCCTTCAGAGGAGGAGGTGTCCTTCGAGCCCCGGACTCGTCGAGAGGGCGTCTGGTGTGTGGGTGCGCCAGGTGTCGTGCCCAGCGCAGGGGAGGAGTCAGACCGTGAGGAGTCACGGTCGGCGCCGGGGTGTAGAGTCTTCGGGGTGTCAGTCTGCGTGAGGCCGCGGACAGCGCTGAGGAGCGGAGTCATCCGTGGAGGAGTCAGCCTGTGAGGGTCCCCGGACAGCGCTGGGGAGCGGAGTCATCCGTGGAGGAGTCAGCCTGCGAGGGTCCACGGACAGCGCTGAGGAGCGGAGTCATCCGTGGAGGAGTCAGTCTGTGAGGGTCCCCGGACAGTGCCAAGGACTAGAGCTTTCCGGGCCGGCATAGGTTGTCCCATGGGTGTTGTAGAAGGGGTGTAGCGTTAGGCAGTAGGATAGGGGTGTTAGCTACTGCCTCCTTTTGGGACGTAGTGGCCAGCACAGTGTAGGGTACTTGTCGTTGCCTCCCTTAGGGACGCAGTGACCAGTGCGATAGTGGTCCCGGGTCAAAAGAGAAGGGTGGGTCCTGGGGAGAGGTGTGGGTGGTAGCAGTTTAAGTTTAGAGTCCCTTGGGTTTATTCTTGTCCCTATTAGTTAGCCACCACGTGTGCGGGCTATCTCTGCGTCCCTAGGTCGCAGTGATATACCGCAACTGGTGTTTTAGTATAGGTTAGGGTTCTCAGGGTCGTAGTAGGGTAGGGTGGGTCAGTGAAGAAGTGGGATACCGGTGTGTGGTTGTAGATGGACGTGAGTGGTGGCGCCATGGTATGTTTGGGTGTGTGAAATAAAGAGGTGCGCGTGATTGTAAAGTTGTGTTAGTGTGCTGTGTTGTCTGCTCTAGTGTGTAATAGGTGTGGGTAGGGGTGGTAGGGCCGTCCGGCTTAGCGACCGTGACAGTAATTTAGTCCCTTGCGGATTCATTCCAGGAACTAGCCCTCAGCACTTGTGTCTTAAGAGGTTATCTTTTTATATTTTCTACTTTTCACAAGAAAATGTAGCTTGTTTTGCTCTTTCATGATTTTCTTTTGCTTCTTAGGTGGCACCTTTGGTTGTTTTTTTTTTTGAAAACTCAACAAACATACTACGGTATTGCACACCAGCTTTTTCTGAGATAGCATTCTTCTTAAAACCGAAAAGGCAGAGGAGTCAAATTACCACTTTCCGCGGTTACTGAGGAGAAATAATCAGGTGTCGAAATATCGGTATTTGACCAGGAGTTATATGGTAGTGGGTTTTCTCCTCATTGGAGATCGTCTCCCCCTTGGAGACTATGAGCTTTCTAAAGGCTCATTTTGAGAAGCTTTTATTTTATTTTATTTTCCCCATTCACCCACACAAGCCCATACTGTTAGTTAGGCGGAATAATCTACCGCTGCAAATATGAATGCTTATCTCCCCCTATTTCTTCAATCTAAGACATAAGAGCAAGCTTTGTTTATAATTGAATATATATATATATATATATATATATATATATGTGTGTGTGTGTGTGTGTAAGTACGTGTGCATTGAAGAGAAAGAGAGAATTGAAAATGGTGAGAGAGAGAATAAAATGATAACTCAGAAAAACACTTGAAATGTTTGAGAGAGATGGGGGAAGGAGGGAAAGGAACATGACCACAAAAATCTACAATTACTGGATGTGAACATGGATTCTTATACCACTCAACCATTGAGAGTGCTACCTTGTTTTGTATCATACTTAAATACGTCTTCAAATGCATCAACATGTGACAATTTCAAATCAAGTTGGCTCTGACTGTTGAATGTTGTCCACTTAATGGATCTTCTTCTTTGCGAACGCCTTGGTCTACACAGTCAGCCCGGCCCTTGAGATGAGTAGTGCCGTTTCCCCCAGCTCTTGCAGATTGCCGTAGAGCTTCGTCATGAGAGCTGTCTCTGTTGGCCTCACCTCTCTCCTTAAGGTAAGGTAAGGTAATGTTGCTTATAGCCCAGCCGACCGCAAGGGGCCATATCAGGGCTGTCACCACGTTAAAAACCTCTCTCCTTGGCTGTTCATGTCATGGGCGTTTTTGGAGCACATACTCCGCTGACTGTTCTTCCTGCCCACAAGGACAGCAAGGACAGACTGGAGAAGGCACCGCCTTGAGCTTTCGGCACAAGTGACTGTCAAGTCTGTTGTGCCCGGTGCGGAGCCTCACCAGGACACTTTGTTGCTCTCTGGACAATAGATGATAATCACCCTTGGGTGTCCTGGGCGTCGTGATAGTCCAGAGGATGCTTCGCATCTCGCTGTAAATGATGCTGTTTAACGGATGCGTCACTGTGACTGTTGGCCAGTGATGTGGATGTCCGTAACTCCAGGACCTGCGCTGAGGTGTAAGAATGAACACATATTAAGACACAGCCCTTGTCATGAAGCCTGAAACTGAATAGAAACTCAAGACAGTTAGCTTCATCATCATCTTCACTGCTCGTCGTTAAAATACCAGATTCTGCGGCTGTTCATGTCTTGTTCGCGTAGTGTCGTGATGACCTTTCTGAAAACAAGCAGCCTGGGGATGTCGTCAACAAAGGTGCTGCATGGTCATCATTTAGGGGAAAGAGATTGCACACACACACACACACACACACACACACACACACACACACACACACACACACACACACACAAACACACACATACACACACACACACACACACATACACACACACACACACACACACACACACACACACACACACACACACACACACACACACACACACAGAGTTTCTGTCCAGTATTCAGGCACTGTTGTCACGAGAGATTGCACACACAGGGTTTCCGTCCGGTAATCAGGCACTGTTGTCACGAGAGATTGCACACACAGGGTTTCCGTCCGGTAATCAGGCACTGTTGTCACGAGAGATTGCACACACAGGGTTTCCGTCCGGTAATCAGGCACTGTTGTCACGAGAGATTGCACACACAGGGTTTTCCGTCCGGTAATCAGGCACTGTTGTCACGAGAGATTGCACACACAGGGTTTCCGTCCGGTAATCAGGCACTGTTGTCACGAGAGATTGCACACACAGGGTTTCCGTCCGGTAATCAGGCACTGTTGTCACGAGAGATTGCACACACAGGGTTTCCGTCCGGTAATCAGGCACTGTTGTCACGAGAGATTGCACACACAGGGTTTCCGTCCGGTAATCAGGCACTGTTGTCACGAGAGATTGCACACACAGGGTTTCCGTCCGGTAATCAGGCACTGTTGTCACGAGAGATTGCACACACAGGGTTTCCGTCCGGTAATCAGGCACTGTTGTCACGAGAGATTGCACACACAGGGTTTCCGTCCGGTAATCAGGCACTGATGTCACGAGAGATTGCACACACAGGGTTTCCGTCCGGTAATCAGGCACTGTTGTCACGAGAGATTGCACACACAGGGTTTCCGTCCGGTAATCAGGCACTGTTGTCACGAGAGATTGCACACACAGGGTTTCCGTCCGGTAATCAGGCACTGATGTCACGAGAGATTGCACACACAGGGTTTCCGTCCGGTAATCAGGCACTGATGTCACGAGAGATTGCACACACAGGGTTTCCGTCCAGTATTCAGGCACGGTGGTACTGACTTTCTGTTTGCTCTCTGTCTTCTCTGAGAGGAATTATTCCCACGGCACGCCAGAGTGCGCCTCTGTTGAGATTTGAACCCCCAGACATAGCAGCTCACAACGCAGACAAAACTAAAAGCAGCAAGTACAATGCTCTAGCAGACCCAGACTAAATCAAAGCAGCTGGTACCACGCCAGACTAAAGGAAAGTAGCTGGTACTATGCATTAGTTCATTATTTGAAGATCCATTTCGGTCAGACAGAACGGCTTTGCCTGGCTGAAAAATTGTGGTTCAGTGGTACACCATGACATTCGCAGTCAGACTGTTTGGGTGTAGGTTCCAATCTCCGCAGAGGCCCAAAATAAAGACTGCAAAATGATCGCTGCCCGTCATAACATGTTATTCCGACGATGTCGTTGCGTTGTTGGGTAGGTCACCTTCCCCTTTCTGCCAGACTGAACAGGTTGTGTTTTGTTTTTAACCTCATCAAGAGCGCAGTGGAGGGTGGTCATGAGGGAGGGGCGAGGCAATACCAAAGCAACTCAGTGTCGGCCCACTTGGTGCTTTGAAAACCATGGACTAACGAAGCTGGCCCGACCGTAGCTCTGAATATTGGCTCCATCCAATTGTCTCAAGGCAGGCAGTATTTTTTTTAATTTGTTGTCTTCTCTCTTCCTCTCTCTCCTCTCTCCTCTCTCTCTCTCCTCTCTCTCCTCTCTCTCTCTCCTCTCTCCTCTCCTCTCTCTCTCTCTCTCTTCCCTCTCTCTCTCTTTCTTTCTCTCTCTCCATCCTCTCTCTCTCTCTCTCTCTTTCTTTCTCTCTCTTTCTTCTGCTTCCTTCTCTCTCTCTCTCTCTCTCCTCTCTTCTCTTCTCTCTCTCTCCTCGTCTCTCTCTCTCTCTCTCCTTCCCTCTCCCCTCTCTCCTCTCCTCCCCTCTCTCTCCTCTCCTCTCCCCCTCTCTCTCTCTCTCTCTCCTCTCCTCTCTCCCCCTCTCTCTCTCTCTCTCTCTCTCTCTCTCTCTCTCTCTCACTTCCTCCCCCCTCTCTCTCTCTCCCCTCTCTCGCTCTCCATCTCCACCCTCTCGCTCTCTCTCTCTCTCTCTCTCTCTCTCTGTCTCTCTCTCTCCTCTCTTCTCTCTCTCTCTCTCTCTCCTCCCTCTCGCTCTCTCTCTCTCCCCCCTCTCTCTCTCTCTCTCCCCCCCCTCTCTCTCTCTCCCCTCTCTTCTCTCTCTCCCTCTGTCTCTCCTCTCTCTCTCTCCTCCTCTCTTCCCCCCCTCTCTCTCTCTCTCTCCTCCCCCCCCTCCTCTCCCCCTCTCTCTCCTCTCCCCCCCCCCTCGCTCTCTCTCTCTCTCTCTCTCTCTCCCCCCCTCTCTCCTCCTCTCTCTCTCCCCCCCCCTCTCTCTCTCTCCTCTCCTCTCGCTCTCTCTCTCTCCCCCCTCTCTCTCTCTCTCCTCCCCCCTCTCCTCTCTCTCTCCCCTCTCTCTCTCTCTCTCTCTCTCTCTCTCCCCCCCCCTCTCTCTCCTCCTCTCCTCCCCCCCCCCCCTCTCTCTCTCTCCTCTCCTTCTCCTCTCTCTCTCTCTCTCTCTCTCTCTGTCTCTCTCTCTGTCGTATCCCTCTCCCTTCATAATGACAGTGATGGCGGTCCGCTGGTCTGTTCAGACCCGGGCAATGGGAACCGAGCTGTGGCTGGGAACGACTTCTCCGACCATTCACTTTGAACCTTGATGGCTTTTGTCTCCTCCGGGTGGGAAACCAGGAGGTGTGGTCTGGAATCTGCTAATCTGGTTGTTTACAGTCTGGCCCGTGTTTGGGACGGGAGGGGGTGGGGGTGGGAGAGTGGGGGGTCTCGGGGAAAGACGCCCCTGTCTGTGGAGAATACCTTAACATTGAGAGACATAAATCGCACCCACTAGCAACTGCTCGGGAGGGGGATGCAACCCATTTTTAATGACGAATGTAGTGAACGCATTTTGAAGTTGAAATGAGGCGCTGGTGAGAAAGAATGAGAGAGAAGGGGGTGCGAGGATGAGAGAGAGAGGGAGGGGAGGGAGAGAAAGAGAGATGGTGGGGGGGGGGCAGACAGACAGAGGGAGAGAGAGAGAGAGATGTTTTATTTTGTCCGGATCTCTCCACATTTGCAGCAAGGCATTACGGAGCTATATTCCAGAGGGGATAATAGATGGAAAACATGCATTAAAACGAACATGAAAGCAATACCATACTAGGTATAAAAAAAAATTTAAAAAAAAAAACCAAAAAAACGAACTTCACTTCACAGAGCCGATCACAAACATGCTGAGCAACCCCGGATCACGCGAAAAGGCAGCGTAACATTCCGTCATGCTGAGAACATTCCGTCATGCTGAGAACATTCCGTCATGCTGAGAGGAGTTTGTCTATGATGCAT
The DNA here is from genome assembly GCA_018398815.1 of Conus ventricosus. Lineage (NCBI taxonomy): Eukaryota > Metazoa > Mollusca > Gastropoda > Neogastropoda > Conidae > Conus > Conus ventricosus. The sequence continues at coordinate 43,736,762 of CM031620.1, forward strand.
GTGCAGAAGAAGAGTTCCATCCTCGCCAGCTGCACTCAGTTTGCCGCTGTGGAGATATGGAGAAAAATAACAGAACTGCCGAAGAAGAAAAGCAGCAACCGCTTTCAACCAGCAGCAAGAATTCATCACCTGTCACCTGTCCCGGAATCTTGAACACACCGTTAAGGCACCACAGAGACTTGGCAACCAGCTTCCTCGATCCATTCCTCCCACTTCTCAGCCTCTCTTAGGCAGATGCTGAGTGTGAGGCCAGTCCATGCACTGATGTTGTCCTCCTATCTCTTCCCCTGTCTTCAGACAGTTGCTGAGCGTGAGGCCAGTCCATGCACTGATGTTGTCCTCCTATCTCTTCCCCTGTCTTCAGACAGTTGCTGAGCGTGAGGCCAGTCCATGCACTGATGTTGTCCTCCCATCTCTTCCCCTGTCTTCCTCTCGTTCTGCCTCCTCGCGCTGCTCCTTGCAGAATGGTTTGGGCAAGTTCTGTTGATCTTGATACATGACCATACCATCTCAAGTTCCTTCTTTTTTTTCACTGTGGACAACAGATCTTCGTATGGTCCAAGGGCTTGCCTAACTCTGCTACAGACCTCCAGTTTGGTAATGTGGTCGTTGTCTGAGATGCCGAGGATCATGGACAATTGATGCTCTAAGACTAGGGCGACATTCATGTTCAGCTGTTGCTGATATAAAAATCCGACAACTTTACACGTGCACATCGTGACAATATCGGTGCACTGACTATCAGAACATGAAGTTTATCCAGCTCTGTGACTGCTGTCGCCTTCACGAGGATCCCAGCCCTGGACTTTGACAACCATCCAGTTAAAGAAACTTTGCACGTGCAACACGAAATGCTTTTATTAAAATGAGGAGCTCAGGAGGAAATACTCCCACTTTCCCATCTGTGTGCACGTTC
>CM031620.1:43742677-43847677 GCA_018398815.1 Conus ventricosus
CAAAGGGAAAAAACAATATGCATGTAGCATGTTGCAAAGGGGAAAAAAACAATATGTAGCATGTTACAAAGGGAAAAACAATATGTAGCATGTTACAAAGGGAAAAAACAATAGTTATGTAGCATGTTGCAAAGGGAAAATAAAACAATATGTAGCATGTTACAAAGGGAAAAACAATATGTAGCACGTTACAAAGGGAAAAAACAATATGTAGCATGTTACAAAGGGAAAAACAATATGTAGCATGTTACAAAGGGGAAAAACAATATGTATGTAGCATGTTACATAGGGAAAAAAACAATATGTGGCATGTTACCAAGGGAAGAACAATATGTAGCATGTTACAAAGTGAAAAACAATATGTAGCATGTTACAAAGGGAAAAAACAATATGTGGCATGTTACAAAGGGAAAAACAATATGTAGCATGTTACAAAGGGAAAAAAACAACATGTATGTAGCATGTTACAAAGGGAAAAAAACAATATGTAGCATGTTACAAAGGAAAAAACAATATGTAGCATGTTACAAAGGGAAAAACAATATGTAGCATGTTACAAAGAGAAAAACATATGTAGCATGTTACAAAGGGAAAAACAATATGTAGCATGTTACAAAGGGAAAAACAATATGTAGCATGTTACAAAGGGAAAAACAGAGTCAATGACTCCTGCTGGTTATCAGGTGTTTGGGTTTGACTTCGTGGTAAAGCAATGTGCTGGCAGTCAGACTTTCGCAGTGATGCTTCCAGTGATGCCAAACATAGGAGTTGCCATTTCTGCAGTACCTCTAAACCCTTTCACCCTGCCAGCCCATGTGGGTTCCTACTTGTTACCAGCCATCAGGGTTCACGGTTAGTGTCATGGATTCCTGACTGGGAGGTAGTGGTTTGATTCTGGCGAAGTGGACCCACTTTAGTTCATGTTTAAAGAAGTCTAATCCGTTTTGTGTGTGTGTTTTTTTTTTTGTGTTTTTTGTTTGTTTTTGTTTTGTTTTGTTTTAGAGAAAGACAGACGCCTAGCCCACTGTTATGGAAATGATAGAAGACTGGTCTAAATGAAGGTCATAGAAGTCTGATTGGTTTGTTGTTGTTGTTTTTGTTGTTGTTTTTTGGGTTTTTTTTAATGAAAGTGATTCTGTCTGATTTCTACAATTTTAAGAAAACGACTCAGCCTGACTGATTGTATGAACATGATTAAGACTGACTCATTTTGATGGGGTGATAGTTACACTTTGATTCATTTTATAAAGAAGTTACAGAAGTGTGATGTATTCTTTTTTGGGGTGTGACAGAAGCCTTATTCGTTTATTATGCGTCAGAGCAATATTTTGTTCAGCAGAATGTTTGCATGCGTGCGTGCGTGCGTGCGTACACACACACACACACACACACACACGCGCGCGCGCGCGCCGCACGCACGCACGCACGCACGCACGCACGCACGCACGCACGCACGCACGCACGCACACGCACGCACACACACACACACACACACACTTTTGCACACAGAGAGAGAGAGAGAGAGAGAGAGAGAGAGAAGAGAGAGAATGAACAAAATGTGAGGACTTAAAAGGCTTGTCTACATTTTCTCCTTTTAAAATGCACAAGAGTCTGAGGAAAAGGAAGATAAAGAGAGAGAAAGACAGACAGACAGAAATTCAGTGCTTGAGAAATAAAGAAAGAAAGAGAGAGAAGGAGGAAAAACAGAAACGCGTGGAAACACCCATCAATAAACGACGCACACGACAACAACAACAACAACAAAACCCACGGAGCAGCAAACGCCATTGTGAACGCTGTACTGAACGCTAGCGCCATTCCGTGTTCACGGGGCGGCCAATGGACGCCACTTACCTCCCCTGCCTCTGTCTAATGACTGGCCACGTCGTCAGGGGGTGCTCAATAACGATCTAGGTGAGGCGCACTGACTCGTGCCTTCAAATGGCTTCACCAAGTGTTACGTTTGGCTCCGTGTTGATCCGAGTCTGCTCCTAGACCGAGAAAATGGGTGCGGGGAGTAAGGAATCGTTGAATGGCTTACAGTACAGCTGACTGATGCGTCGTTTTAGTACCGGTCTGTTTTAAGGGTGTAGGCATTCTAGACTCGGATTATAAGCCATGGTAGTCCGTGTGACCTGTCTCGGATGGGAGGGGCGTCGACCGAGTTTTAAACATCAGCTGAATGCAATACAGAACGTAGAGTAGGTACGACAGCAACACGTTATGCTCGAACGTATGTGGTAGTGTAATTAAGCAAAATCATCTTTCTCTTGATCATCTCTTCTCATGGTCGTAAGGGGGGCGGGGTGGGGGGGTGGGGAGGGGGGTGGAGGGGAAGACATGAGGGACGACTCCGTCGATCTTCTTCTCCATCTCGGCCTGTCCTCTGCTTCTTCGCTGAAGTTCTGGCAGCCTGGGGTTTGTCCATTCTACCACGTTCTCCGACCAGCTCTTTCTCTGCCTGCCTCTGCGCCTTCCTCCTTCAAGCGTGCCTTGCAGGATTGTCTTTGCCAGCGAGTCGTGTCGTGTCACGTGGCCAAACCAGCTTTCTCATTTTGGCCATTGCCAAGAGGGGTTCCTGTGGTCCTGCCAGTGTGGCCACCTGCTCTCGGACAGAGTCGTTGGTTCTGTGCTCTGTCCAGGAGATGTGGGGCAGTCTTCTGTATGCCTTCATTTCAAAGGCCTGGATCCTTCTCTCCAACTCTGCCGTCAAGGTCCAGCTCTCCCACCCCTACAGGAAAACTGAGAGAACGAGGGTTTTGTATAGCTTGAGTTTTTGTAGGGAAGATGATCTTATTGCTTCTCCACAGCTTTGCGAGCTTTGCCATAGTTGATGTAGCAAGAGCTAATCTGACCGTGATTTCTGTTGAACGGCGATCGTCTTTCGTGAGTGTGGAGCTGAAGTATTTGAACGCTTCCACCTCTTCCAGCTTCTGTCCGTTCATTGTGATGTTTATGGTCCAGTCTTCATTGCTGCTGTTCACCATCACCTTGCTCTTTTCTGCGCTGATTTCCATCCCCTATGACGTTGGCTATGTCTTCTAGTCTGCTGGTCAGGTCTTGGAGTTCGTCGTTGTTTCTGCCGAGTAGGTCTATGTCATCAGCGAAGCGCAGATCGTATATAGGCCTGCCCCCCCCCCCCCCCCCCCTCCCCCCAACTGAGAATTCAGACCTGCCTACCCTTCCGTAATCGTCCGTAATTTTACGGAAATTAACCCCCCATTACGGAGGTACGATTTTCCGTGCGAAATTACGGAAAAGAAAATTGAAAAACTACGCAAATTTCAGACTCGAAAAATTGTCGACTGCTAGACCTTTCCGAGACCGCAGAGTAACTTCCCTTGACTCAAGCCGAAACCACAGATAGTTCGGAACTTGCGATTGGTCAATCTGGTGCTGTGGGCCAACACGACACGCCATCACATCTGTGCGCGCCATTCGAAGCTTTTTGTTCAGCCATTGTAAGACAAAGTTTCAACCGATTTTTTGCCGGCGATTGTGAAAATGGCGGAGAAATCTTCTAAACGTTTGCATGAAACCGATGACGAGGGTTCGAAAACCACTGTGCCACAACGGAAGAAGGCGAAGAAGCAAGTGTTCCGAAGTAAATACACGCGGACTTGGCCTTGTCATGGACCTGGATTTGTATACTCATTTCTGCTCGGTGTGCAATTCAGACTTCTCCATCGGACATGGGGGAGCAAATGACTGCAAGCGCCATATCTCGGGAAAATGCACAAAGAGACAGCTGCGAGTGCCTCCAGTCAGAAGATCACATCGTTGTTTACGAAATCCAGCGAGAGCAGCCGTCAGACCCACACACGGAAGATCACCAACGCAGAAAGACTGTTGTGTGAGCTGATCTACGAAAACAACTTGTCCCTGAGCTGTGCTGACAAGATAGTGGCGAAAATGAAAAGGTCCTTTTCATTTCGCCACTATCTTGTCAGCACAGCTCAGGGACACACACACACACACACATATTTTTTTTTTTTTTTTTTTTGGGGGGGGGGGGGTTTGTACATTAGGTTCTTCATCAGTGGTGTCATCTGTGGTGACTGCTGTGTAAGTTACAAACTGTCAAGTATATCACCTTTGAATTGACCTGAAACTCCTGTCCTGAGTCCGTCATCTGCCATCATCCCAAGGTATTTTAATTCTGCTTTGTTGTTTTTGTTCCTTTTTTACTGTTTATATTTTTTGTTAAAATGTTAAAAATGTAGTTGGAGTTTTGTACACATTATTTGTTCAATGTTAAAAATGTAGTTGGAGTTTTGTACACATTATTTGTTCAAAAACGCCGTGTATTACGCGTCCGTGGAATTACTGAAGGAAATGCAAAATTACTGAAAATCTCTGTGGTTATTACTGATGAGCACAACATGAGGTAGGCAGGTCTGTGAGATGGTAGTGTTGAAGTTTTTGTTTGTTCGTTTGTTTGCTTTGTTTGTTTATTTCTCTTGTTTCTGCCTTTCTTAATGTAACTTTTTTTTCGTCTTTGAGATTATTTAAGCATTCTATCACAAAGAAACCTTCCTCGTGGAAGAATGCTTAAATAATCTCCACAACAACAAGAAATTTTTAAGGCAAAACAAGAAGAACAAACGAATAAACAAACAAAAACGTACAGATGACTCAAAAGACTAAATTTCTAGAAATGAATCGGTCTCATAAATCTCCCCTCTCTCTCTCTCTCTCTCTCTCTCCTCTCTCTCTCTCTCTCTCTCTCCTCTCTCTCTCTCTCTCTCTCAATCAAGGGAAATGAAGGAGGCCTGAATGTTATCAGTGTTATCAAAATAGCTGTCAGCACGCCAACTAACGGTGGGCTTAAACTCGGTCAGCCGCGGAAAGGAAAAGCTGTAGATCATAGTTATCTGACAGAATGCCGGGCTGCAGGGGACGCAACTGCGTCGTCATACCGCGCTTCCGCCTTTGCATGTGGACAAGAAAATAAAATGGCGAGGTTTGGGGTAGATTTTCGCTTGCATTGCTGTAGTTTCAACGTGGGTGGTGTTCTTGCTTTGGTATGTGCCATCGTCTGAACCCAGAAAAGCGAAGGGTTGTTGTTGCTGTTATTGGTGGTGGTGGTGGTGGTGGTGGGGGTGGTTGTTGTAATTTTTAGCTGCAGGAAGAGGCAAGTTTGAAGTAATGAATCAGAGTTTTGACCGGACGTGTAAATAACTGGCGCTTATGGGGGGAAACGGGATTTATTGATTTAATTACATAATTAGAGGAGAGGTAGAGAATTGAGGAAAGAGATGAGATGTATCAGAAAGTTGATATGCGTTGCTCCAGCATTGAAAATGTCACAAAGAACACAGCGTGCAGAACCAACGGGTAGCACGGAGAGGGAGAGGAGGAGGGGGAGGGGGGGTCACCTTGGGCACCTGTTGACCACAGGGAAGGAAAGGAAGCTGAAAGTGGCATGGCCATGGGACAAAAACCAAGCGGACTCCACCAAGACCATCCTCGGAGAGACAGCGCCGGGGGGGGGGGGGGGGGGTGGAGTGGGAAGAGAGGAGACAGGGCAGACAGAGGAAGACATGGACAGGCAGCATTGTTGATCGCGTGGACCGGAACAGCTTTGCCTTAACCCCGAGGAAGTTGCCCTGCACTGTCAGATATGGAGACGACCGGTGACAGATCAGCACGGCTGTGTCCTCCCAGTCTTTGTGAGCCGAGGGAAGTTATCCGATGGGGTTTTCAAGCAAAACCAACCCCCAACAATGAGCAGTAAACAAGTAGGGTCAGTCTTTGCTCCCCCATAAACCTAACATGGAGTCACTTTTATTCAAGACTGGCACAGGCTTTTAAACCTGAGTAAAGTGAGACGAATACAAAGACGAACAATCTAATAGTGGGGGAAAAACAAGCGCAGGCCAACAAAACAACCCCTCCGTCGTTTATGGGAGCAAGACCTACCCTACTTGTTTATTGCTTCTTGTTTACTGTTCCCTGCCTCATTTTGTTTTCAACTTCAACCCCCAACAAGACAACTTCCCTTCGAAAAAGAGATTGTGTGAAATATTGAGGTCTGATTTGCTTCAACAAGAAATGTGTCGACTTGCGTATCTTTTGGCATGTGTGTGGAACATTACTAATGTGCTTTCTGCCTCCATTTCCATGGGTTTTGACGGAAAGAAAACACAAGGGCGAGAAATGACATTGGAAGGCGAATGACGGGTAGGGCTTCCCGCGCAGAATGGTGATGACATGGCGTGTTACACTAGCCCCAGTCAACGCTGAAGTGAAGCAGTCAGGTCATGAATGAAGCTGTCATAACAACAAGTGCACGAGGAACTTTGATCACAATGAGAAAATCCGTGGGGGCCGGCACTGCCCGGTTGGTAAAGAGCCAGATTCGTGATCCTGGGGTTGGGGTTTGAATCTCCGCCGGGCCGTTTCGGTTCGGGGAGGGGCGAGGGAGAGGTCCTTCGGTGGGGGGAGGGGAAGGGGGAAGGAGGTGGGTCCTCGGAGTTAACATCGGGTCTGATACCATTTCCCGAACGTACCTTCAAACTGAGGTTCTGTGTGTGAACGCACGCACAACATTTTGTTTGCACGTGAAATCCCTTCACCAACTTTCGGAAGAGAAGGCTGGGCTGTTTCAGTTTGTTTCATCGAGGAGATGTCACTACGTGCGGACTGGTCCATATACGCTACGCCACATCCGCTAAGTTTTGAGACCACACTGCACCTGGTTTATAGCTGATGGATAGATGAATTAATAACTAAGATGAGAGAATTTAAACAGAGGGTCTCGTGGCTACGACTTAGCAGGTGTCTGACCTACGCATTAGCCCAACGCGCTGGTCGGACCTTGAGATTAGGTCGACCGTTGGTATGAATGACAAATATGATCGACTTAGCAGGTGTCTGACCTACGCATTAGCCCAACGCGATGGTCAGACCTCGAGATTAGGTTGACCGTTGGTATGAATGGCAAGTGTGATGTACACATAACATAATGCATCTGCTGGGGGAAATCGAAAAGAATAAGGGAAATGCTGAGAGACTGATATTCAACTGAATGACTGGGAAACGACTGAATGACTGGGAAACGACTGAATGTTGCGTCAGCAGGCAGCTGTTCAGATGGCTCCACCAAAGTCCAGGAGAGCGTGAATGGTAAACTCCCTTGGAGCTTGGCCGCTCACCGTGAATAGGCACTGTATAAGTATCTTCACTGACAACAACAACAATACTACTACTAATGACGACGACGACGACGACGACGACGACGATGATGATGATGATGATGATGATGATGATGATGACAAGAAGAAGAAGAAGAAGAGGAGGAGGGGAGGAGGTGGAGGAATAGGAAGAAGAAGATCAACAACTACAACTACAGCAACTACTACAACAACTACTACAACAACGCCAACAACAATAAGACGAAATTTTAAAGACATGGGCCTCATTTTAACGTCAAATAAGCGCGCTGTTCTAGACAGGAGCAATGGCACAGAGTCTGAAAAACAATCGCCAAGGAAGATCTAGCCGACAGATCAATGCATCAGTGAACATATAAAACCATGATGCATATCATGCAACGAACGAATATAATATTTCAGTGTGGAAATCCATTTTTCTATCTTAACATGAGGAACATATTATATAAAACAAAACGACAACAAAAACAAAAACAACACTCGATTGACGAAAGATAGCAGATGAACATTTTTTTTAACTAGAAAAAACATACTTGAAAAATTATAAATGGATACCAACTTAATCTCTTTCAACGATTAGTTTTCATCCAAATATAGCTGAAGAAGATATCTACTAACATTGAGAACAACACAAGGTTGTTTTTTCACCAGAAAACAGCAATTTTTTGGTTTGCTTGTTGCAGCATCTTTTGTTAGATAATTTTTCGTGGATTGCAAGTTACTTTTTTCCCCTGTTCTTTGTTCTTCCATATTACAATGCAGAGCACTGTTCCCGCAAATAAAAAGTAATTAATACAATTTCACAAACTCTTAAGTCTTTAAGTTTCTACCAATCTCCTAGTCTTTTAATACATGCGCGATTCGTTTTTATCAGAAATTGTTAGAATTTTTATCAAACTATTTCCGTTTTGATTCTCTGTCTATCTGTCTGCCTGTGTGTCTGTCTCAGTCTGTCTGTCTGTCTGTCATCTCTCTCTCTCTCTCTCTGTCTCTCTCTCTCTGTCACTCTCTCTCTCTCTCTCTCTCTCTCTCTCTCTCTCTCTCTCTCTCTCTCTCTCTCTCTCTCTCTCTCTCTCATCTCCACAGCTGAAATTGATGCACAGGTGCCGACTCTCCCAATCGGGGTGTCAATACCACCATCAAGATGTACGGATCTTTACCGATCCTGTCTCTTCAGGTCACGTGACTGTTGACAAAGCCCCCCCCCCCCTCCCCCCCTTCCCAAACATCCAAAGCTTCTTAAAATTCATGACTACTACTCCATCTGTCTTAACAAAGCAATGGCCGCCTCCTTCTTCAGGACGGGATTCATGATCACGCAGTCTCCGGAGGCATCAGCCAATTTGCCACAGACACAAAAAACAACAACACAGGCGTGGGTGAAAGACAACGTCATTTCCATTTCTCACAACGGACCTCCAACACCGAAGTTCAGTCATATGCAAAAGACCTCTGACAAAAAGCGAACAAACATAAAACAAAGAATGGAATACCCAGACTCTCAACAAACTCATCTTGCCCAGACCTGGAGAAGGTCTTTTCCCCGTGGTCTTTCGAAATGGGAAGACAAGAGGCTGCTTTGTCGGCTGAAAGGAGAGTGGGTGGGGGTGTGGGGGTGGGGAGGACTTGTTTTGTTTCGCCCCACAAACAGCCGTTCTTGCCAGCTGACGGGTGATGGTGATTCCACGGCGCGTGTCTCCGTCAAGAGTCTGATGATGGTGTTCAACATGTACTGTCTGGAGGTGGGGGAATCACTATGGTACCAGGTCCTCCTCCTTTGAATGGAGACTCGGTTAGTCTTCACCGCCCCCCCCCCCCCCCCCACCCCCCCCCCCTCCCCCCAACCCCCCCCCCCCCCCCCCCCCCCCCCCCCCCTCCGAGGCAATTTTCAGGTCTGTTTGTTTGTTTCTTTGTTTTTCCTTTGAATTGAACGGAATGTCAAGCAGTCGAAAATCTGTTTGACGTTTTCCTAGATACAGAAAGAGAGTTTGTGTGTGTGTGTGCGTGTGTGTGTGTGTTGTGTGTGTGTGTGTGTGTGTGTGTGTGTGTGTGTGTGTGTGTGTGTGTGCGCTTGCTTGTGTGTGTGTGTGTGCGTGTGTGTGTGTGTGTGTATATATATATATATATGTGGTGTGTGTGTGTGTGTTGTGTGTGTGTGGTGTGTGTTTCTTTTTTGTGTGATCATCATCATCAATCTCATCATCATCATCAGCTGCAGCAGCACTAGTAATAGTAGTAGTAGCAATATGGTTCTAAGTATTATCATCATCATTATTATTATCATTGATATTATCGTCATCGTCCGTATCAAGAGAAGTAGTAGTTGTGGTAGTAGTAGTAGTGGTGGTGGTGGTGATACTAGTAGTAGTAGTAGTAGTAGTAATATTTTCATCATTTCTTGGTATTTGTAAGTTATGAACCATTCAGATTTTCGCGGTCTTACTTTCGCTTTATTGCTGAGCTTGGCCTATGTATTACAACAACATCAGTTTCTATTGAACTAACTCTCTGTCTGTCTGTCTGTCTGTCTGTCTGTCTGTCTGTCTCTCTCTCTAACTCTCTCTCTCTCCCTCTCTCTCGCTCTCTCTCTCTCATGTATGTGCGTGTGTTTGTTGTGTACGTGTCTCTATCTGTGTCTGTGTGTCTGCGTGTGTATTAGTGTGTGTGTTAGAGTGATAGTGTGTGTGTGTGTATGTGTGTGTGTGTGTGTGTGTGTGTGTGTGTGTGTGTGTGTGTGTGTGTGTGTGTGTGTGCGCGCGCGCGCACGTTCACGTTTCATATTTCCTCCTCTTTTCTCACGTGATGCATATGACCGCTTCATAAACGCCTAATTTCAGATCAGGTTTTGCGGTGGAAATATCTAGTTGGTTTGAAGTCAGTACCCCATTCCTTTACTTCGTCCGCCTTCCTCTCAGAAACAACCCATCAGCCATCAATGAACACAGCCAATGAGACTGGGATACTTCATCGAGACTTAATGAATAATACGTCGATGTGGTCATTGATTCAGAATATGCCATGAGGTCCGTCCTCCTCCCCTCATCACATGACTAATTCATCACAGGAGGGCCATCACACGGTTGTCTCGCCTTGGCTTAAGGCTGTGACAGGCCCATTGACATAGGCTAGAACACCAAGGCTACATCGAAATGTTGTTACGCTCTGCATAGTTAATGCGGGGATTGCCTTCAGTTGTGACAAGCTCCTAGCATAATATCATCAGTCTCCAAAATCCCCCTGAAGTCGGAGTGTGGCTGCCCATGTGGCGGGGTAATCAAAAAACGATCACACACGTTAATGTTCTCATCCCCAGCTGATGCATTTGTACCATAGTGTTCCAATGCTTCGGCTGTTTGGATGACCCTGGAGTCTTTTAGCCAGGGTACGACAACAACAACAACAACAACATGGTTGTCAGTCTTAAGCATCAGTGTTGTTCCTGTTATCCTACTTTCCATCGTGGTAACACACAGAGGAAAGAGAGAGAGCGCTTAGCGGCGCCCATCTCCTCGTCAGTTACCCTGGTTAGGGTAAGGCGAGGCAAGGTAATGTTGTTTACAGTCTAGCCGACCGCAGATTGCCATTTCAGGGCCGTCACCGCGTTCAAGTCAACTCACACGTCATTGAAGCACGCACACACGCACGCGCGCACGCGCGCACGCACGCACGCACGCACGCACACACACACACACACACACACACACACACACACACACACACACACACACACACACACACACACACACACACACCACCTCATTTACACAACTCTTTAAAAACACACCTCCTAAAAACACACCGGAAATGTTGTTAGAAATATTTCCTCCGTAAAAGTCTTAGATCATATGACAAATGTCGATCTCTTTCAGAAATGCCAAGATCACATCAGATGGGGGACATCTCTGAACAGGTTTTCATGTGGAGTCTGCTGTAAAGTGTGTGTATGTCTCACATCATGCAAGTCCCAGCACTGTAAAAGAACATGCTGCACTGTGTTATCCTGCGCATGATGTGTCTGCGTTGTGGATGCCTGGTGTACTCTTTGAGTAACGAAAAAACACTCCGTTTCCCGGGCTTTGCGTTCTGCTCGGTGTAGTCATCGTCAAAGAGGACACGGAGCCGTGGCTGAAGTTGTGAGTGTAAATTGGACCCTGGTCGCCGTTATCTCGTGCACGTGTCTTGTTTCGTGGTCCGTTCTGGAAATTTGGAGGTTTCAAGTCATTAAGAATAGGGTTGAATGACATGTTTAGAAGTTTCTTGCTCCTCTCTCTCTCTCTCTCTCTCTCTCTCTCTCTCTCTCTCTCTCTCTCTCTCACACCACACACACACACACACACACACACACACACACACACACACACCACACACCACACCATACCACAAACACTCTCTCTCTCTCTCTCTCTCTCTTCTCTCTCTCTCTCTCTCTCTCTCTCTCTCTCTCTCTCCTCTCTCAATCAATCAAACGACATCCCACAGAACGGCACCAGTATCGTGAGAACTAATCCACCTCCCCTTCTCCCCCCCACCCCCCCCCCACCCCCGCCCCCCAGCACAATGCGGATATAAAGGCCAGGAGCGGTCACCAAGAACGTGGCCAAAGAGATGTGCCAGAGCTGGCTGTCACGCCGGACAATGCCTGCAATGGGCACGCCTCATTGCTCCACCAAACAATGCCCATTGCTCCATCAGACCATCTCTCCTGAAGGGGCAAACAAGTCAGCGTGTTTACCGCAGGGCCCAGAGGCGCTGTCACGGGCTTCAAAGCCTGGAGGTCACAGGTTCGCATCCCAGCAGAAATCACAAAGCAACACTGTGGGGTGTCTCCCCCCGCCTCTCCCCCCCCCCCCCCCCCCCCCCCCCCCGGTCTGTTCTTTACTAAGATTTGTAGACTTTGCCATCCATGAGTTCTGATGAAAAGAGCGGAGACACAAAGCCGTAGTTCGTTCTATGAAATGAATGCGTTTCGTGAAGTCTCGCTGAAAACTTCCGTACCAACACTGCAGGTGTTTACATCTCTCCGGCCTGATTGCCGCCAGGACATATAATATATTATATATAATATATATATATATATATATATATATTATATATATATATATATATAATATATATCAAAGGAAGCGGAGAGTGCGGCTATGTCATCTGATTTCCTACCAAAATGCCATCATCTTCATCTTTCTCGTCGTCATGGTCATGTTAAAATGAGGATGATGGTGGCATTGGGGTCTTGACTCCATTAGCCATTTATGACCTGCTTTCAGACTGATTTTCAACCCCCTCCACACGCCCGGCCCATCCACAACACCTCCTCCATCCCCACTCATCCCCAGCCATTCCCCCACATCACTGCCATGGCGAGGTCAAGACAAGAGGTTCAGTATCGGCAGGATCATGGCATGCCTTCCTTGGGCGACTGTGGTGATTTAAGACTGTCTTTTAGAGGTGCGGGGGCCTAGAAGACTGTAGTTTCCTCTCTCTCTCTCTCTCTCTCTCTCTCTCTCCTCTCTCTCTCTCTCTCTCTCTCTCTCCTCTGGGTAGCTTCCCTCGCTTGGCTGCCGGCAAGACGGCTTTCTAACAACAAAGCAAGAAGTTTGCCCAGTTTAGCTGATAACTTTGTTCACTATGCCTGTGCACCGGTCTCATTCAGAAAGTGTTCTCAATACTCTTATACCGTTCAAAATAGAAGGTAGAAAAAAAGCACTCCGTAGTTGTGCTCCAACTGAAACCAAGCAGCCAGTTTTCACAGCCCATTCACAATGACACTGTTGTGCACCGGAGAGAAAGTGCCCGTCACAAGTAACAAGCGACAGGGGAAGAACCCAAGCACACACAGAACAGAAAGTCAGTGCATCTTCATCCCCCCTCTGCGCTCTTTCTCCCAACCCCTCCAAAAGTCGATGATCCAGTGGTGTGGGAAAATACGATGGCGCTGCAAACATTCGGAAACCCCCACACGAATACCTGTGCTGGTGAATGTATGCAAAGTGAAACCGCAACCCCAGTGTTTGACACGAGCCTGCAGACAGTGGCGGTGCTCCGTGGTTCTGAAAATACACAGATGCCCGAACATGTTGACGAGCCTGAAGGAGATGTAGACGACGTGTGCTGCGGTGTGCCAGTAAACACGACACACTCCACACACACACAGAACGTGACATACACATACAGCAGAGAGAAAACAACGTGACTCTCGGAGCAGACAGTCCAACATTGCAGGAAGACGGAGGTCATGGACATGATGCTGGCCAGCAAATAATGATGTGTTTACAAAAAAACAAAAAACAACGCAAACACCATGGATCGCATTCTCAAGAGTTTCCGGGGTTACAAAGAAGAAAGTCTGCGTTAAAGTGCTGGTGAGGAAGGAGATCCTTGTCTGGATACATCGCAGAAACTGTAAACCCAAAAGGACTGGCTGTAACTCGCTCACAATCATTGTTATCTGTTTCCTGTGAAAAGCCTCATTACCAGAACATGGCTTTTATGTTGCTAAGATTTGCGTTGTTTATGTTATGGTTATGACTGATTCAGTCGATTTTGATTTTTACTAACGGCCTGTAACGGTTTTTCTTCTTCATGGAATATCTCAGATAGTACGTGGCCGATCTTTGTGAAAATTAGCAGGTATGTTCATTTTGGGTCACGGATGAGGCCCGATGTTTCAGTTTACCGTTATAGCCGTTACTAACGGCCCATAATGGTTTTCTTCTTTATGTAAAATCTCAGAAAGTACTTGGCCCATCTTTCTGAAAAATTGTAAGTATGTTCACTATAGGTCACAGATGATGGCCGATGTTTACCAGAATAGCCATTACTAACGGTTACACCAGCCCAAGACGGTTTTTCCTCTTTATGGAATATCTCACGCGTATTCAGGATAAACTGGGAGTACGTTTATATGCTTTGCATCTTGTATTTTCTTTCTTTCACTGTGAATGAAGACATGGAAAATTAGATCGAAAGGCATATCGAATTCTAATCCTCGTCAACAGTAATAGTAGCTGCTGATGTTGTTATGAGGATCGTTGTCGGGGTGGTGATAGTAACAGTGGTGGTAGTAAGAACAGCGTAGCAATAGTATTACCACTGGTAAGGAAAAAAAAGTTCGCCAACAACAGCAATAGCAGCGGCAGGAGCAACAGCAGCAGTTGTGGTAGCAGCAGAAGCAGCAGCAGCAGCAGCAGCAGTAGTAGTAGTGGTAGTAGTAGTAGTAGTAGTGGTGGTGGTGGTGGTAGTAGTAGTAGTAGTAGAGGACGTAGTAGTAAATGTTGTTGTTGTGGTAGTAGAAATGGTAGTAGTCGTAGTAGTGGTGGCGGTGGTGGTGGTGGTGTTTTGGTGATAGTGATGATAGTGGAGGTAGTCATTGTAGTAGTAGTTGTTGTTGTTGCAGAAGACGAAGACATAACAATCGTACTGAGAGTGTCTCAGCTACTGTCATCGTGTCCATCGTCAAATCGTCGTCATCACCATCATCATCCTGTCTCAGCTGTCTGGCTCGTGTCTTTCCATGGCAGGGGCAGACAATGCACAAGTTCACGGCGATGTTGGCGGTAGTGGTCTCCCTTGTGCTGGTGGGGGTGACGGGTCAGGGCGAGCTGATGCCTCCGGAGCGGCCCTCCAGGTTCCGGTCCCCCGGGGACCTCAGACGGTACCTCAAGGCCCTCAATGAATACTACGCCATCGTGGGCAGACCAAGGTGGAGAGAGAGAGAGAGAAGAGAGAGAGAGAGATACGCAGCATATAAACTTCCCACACAGAAAGAGGACTTCGCAGCCTCAGTTACCAAACTTAGTATGATCAACATAGTCTGAGGAGGACTGAGCTATGATTCCTCAATCAGTCGTGTTCAAGTACGGCAGCGCGCATATATATATATATATATAAAATATATATATAATATTATATATATATAATATATATATATATATTTATATATATTTATATATATATATATATTATATTTATATTATATATATATATATATATATATATATTTATATATATATATATAAATCAGAGTTAAAAAGCCACTCAGAACGTTAAAAGTGCTCGACCGTGTAGGGAGCGACATACCAGTTTAAAATAGGATTTTAAAATGGAAGAATTAAAAACCTACAAGCTTGTTTCAAGCTAAAACGCTCTCATCAGGATATACAATTTGGGCACGCCACCGGTGTTATATATTGTGGTGTGTGAGCTCTGTGCGTGCGGCACGTGGCCTGCCGGTTTTTTCTTTTTTGGGGCGCGTTCAGGGGGGACGTGCCACGGAATGGTGCATTGACAAAGATTTCCATTTATGCCTGTAATTGTTTATCATTTCTACTTTAGAGTTCAGGGATGCTAGGTGGGGTTTACATAATATCAGCCACTTTTCTGCAGTACATAAGTTGTATTTTTTAGAAATGTTGTTGTATGGTGTTGCTCTTTTTATAATTTTCCATGATATGTTGTAATCTATTTTCTTATTTTTAAGATTCCAAATATATTTACTTAATTCTGTTTGGTTTTTATATTTTTCATTTTTGAAAGACTGTTTATGGTTTGCATATCTGGTTTTAAAATGGTTTGCCGTGATCCCTATGTATGTTTATCACTGTCTGTTGTTACCGTAGCTTGGTACAAAATGTTGTTGTAGAGACATTTATTGTTCAGAGGGCACTGGTCTTTTTTTGTGCACTTACAAGATATCCTTTCATCACCCTCTTTGGTTGTGTTGTTTTTGGTTTAATTGGAAGAATCAATTATATTTTTAAGGTTGGGCATACACGAGTATGATAGCTTGACGGTATTCTTGTTGAATATTTTAGATAGTACATGTTCTTTTGGGAATGATGTTTTAAGGATTTTTGAGGAATTCTTTTCCTACGTTAGTTTTTGTTCTTCCATCATATGGAGGGTTATACCATATAATTTTTCTTTTCCTGTTGCTGTTCATGTTGTTATCTGGGTTATATTGTAATTTGTAGTTGTAGCCACTTTTTTTCAGCGCCTCTTAGTATTCAGCTGCTGCACTGTTAAATTCTTTCTCATTGCATGACAGCGCGCGCCCCGGGATTCCCAGATCTCAGTTAGCTGACCGTTCGCACGCACGTTCTGTCTGCAGGGATTTGATATCGGGTTGTCGTGCAGCGAAAATATATCCTTTTCTTTGGACCTGCAGTGGTGATGGCGAGGACCAATCATGCATGATGAGTAGCAGAAGGATGAACCAATCAGAGAGAGAAGCCATGGTGCGATCAGATATCAGGTGTCCAAGGTCTTGCGTTCCTCCATTGGTGGAGAGATTCCCTTCCGGGGGCGATTCCATGAGGGGTCATTGACGGCGAGCTCTTGGACAGGCCCGATGATTAGAGAAGCTGTGCGCTTTTGTTTTTTTCTCCTTCGCTCGTTGGCTCTGTTCGTTCGTTTGTTTGTTTTATCTTCTTTTTTCTCATCCCCCCCCCCCCTTTTTTTTTTAGTGTATTCTATTTTGCTGCTTTGTGTGTGTGTGTGTGTGTGTGTGGGGGGGGGGGGGGGCAGCTGTGATGGTACTGTTAGTGTTCTGCCTACTAGGCTTCAAACTGAACGTTTTCGCATAGAGACGATGCCCTTCCTAATGATTCGATCACGAGATGATGGAAGTGAGCAGTAGAAGAAGGGCTGTGCGGTGTTGGTGTTGTTGGTGTTGTTGTTGTAAGAGGTAGAAGTATCAATGTTCTACGTGCTACACTTCAAGATCAACTTCCCCGCATAATGATCATTCCCTTCGTAATGAGTCAATGATAATGAGGCAATGAATAGGCCAGTCTATAAGAGAAGCTTTGCATTTTTCTTTTTCTTTTCTTTCTTTCTTTTGTTTTCTTTTCGCGGGGGGAGGGGGAGGGCGGGGATGGGGGGGAGGGGGAGAGTGGAGGAGGATGGGGATGGGGGGGGGGGACAAGGAGGATTGGGGTAGGTGAAGGAGAGTCGAGGAGATGGAAGAGGCGGATGTAAGTCGTATGGGTCAAAAATCCTATGTGCTCCACATTTCCGCACAGTCTACGTTCCAACAGGCCTACATTTAAACATCCAGAAAGATATACAATACAACGGCAGCATCTAGTCAGGGGTCAGTCTTGGATAGACTCTGATCTCGCATCCGTGTGGTGTGTGTGTGTGTGTGTGTGTGTGTGTGTGTGTGTGTGTGTGTGTGCGTGCGTGTGTGCGTGTGCGTGTGCGTTCGTGTTCAGGTTCGGACGAAGTGCCACCAACAAGAAGACAGTCGGCGGACGCTCTGAATGGACCAAGGAATGACTGACAGGTAGGCGTGTGTTTTGTTTTTAAAACTCCAGATTGTCATTTACACTGAACGTTTCGCAAAATACACGCACACCCACCACACAGAGATAGAGGGTGGGAGGGAGGGAGGAGAGAGAGAGAGAGAGAGAGAGAGAGAGAGAGAGAGAGAGAGAGAGAGAGAGAGAGGCAAACAAACAGAATACATCAACATTATCAGTTCGCCTTCTGGGGGAACTCTTTCAGATCCGGGGTTCTCCCAAGATTCCAGAACTTCCGGCAGAAAACGATGCTGGCTCGATTCCCATCGTCTTCTCCGTGCTCGCATCACGTGCTCACATCACGTGCTCTTTCGACAGTAGAAATGGTTCTTAAATAAATGTTAGCGAACCGCCCAGAGAACGTGGACAAACGAGTCACAAGACAAAACACAACGCGTTTCGACCTCTTAGGTCTTCGTCGGGTGATAAATAAAAACGAATAAAACGACGAAAATTCACTTAGCTTTGATCGCTTCAGATCGCTTAGGGTTCAGCGCAAGGAAGAAGGCGTTGAATGATGTCAAAATGGTGTCAAAATCAAATGACCAATCAGACGACGTTGTAACTGACGGCGAATAATGGGGAAACAGTGGTACAGAATGAGACAAGAATCGCTTTCCAATCTCTAGCCTTTTTAACACACGGCATTCTTCTCGATCGCACAAAATCTGAAGTGGGTTTCTTTTTTAGACAGAGAAGGTGAATCAGAAATGTGGGTTATTATTGCTTTAAAGACCCCCCCCCCCCCCGTCCCCCCACCACCACCCCCACCCCCCTTTCAAAAAAAAAAAGTGGTTGTCGGGCCGGAGAACTGTAAGAAATTCTTGTATCCAGGGCGCGGCAGAAAAGCGTACTTTTCTCATCAGCCGCTGATATTATATATATCATAAATATCAAACTTATGCATATTTTGTCTTTAATTCTTATGTACTTATTTGCAAATTGAATGCACCAACTGTTTCACTGTTCGTTAATCTTTCATCTCGGCATTTGCTGTGCTTCGGAAGATCTATTCGATAGCTATATTTGAATGGAAGATGAAATTGTTTATATTGAGGTGGGTTTTTTTTGTTTTTGTTTTTGTCATCGCAAATTAAGACGTGTCATTATGTAGATGCTATAGCACTGTCTGGAGATGTGTGTGTGTGCATCCGCTGAAAGTCGGTTTGTTCCAGCTGTGTTCCTTGTTTTTGGCTGAACAGGACTGGAGTCCAGACTGCGGTACCAGTGGAGGATGGGGGACACTGAAGAGAGGGGGACACTGAAGAGAGGGGGACACTGAAGAGAGGGGGACACTGAAGAGAGGGGGACACTGAAGAGGGGGCGACTTCTTCACCGCGACAGAAGGCAGACCAATCTGCACACACGTCACAAACGACTCCGGAAAATCTTCTGCAACCTTGGTTTTCTCTTATATGTTCCCTTCCCCCCACCCCCACCCCCTCCCCCTTCTACCCCGTTAGAAATTCTGTTTGGCGACGGAAATGGAGGTTAGAGCTGAACAGAGACCATGGACTTTATCTCTCGACTTTAGTTTTTCAATCTGTTTTTTTTTCTTTTAACTAAAAAGTAGGTTTGTCTTTCAGTTATGAATGAAATTAGGGTTAATCTATCAAAGTTCACATAAGAATGAAATTATGATTAATCTGTCAAGGTTCAGTTATGAATTAGATTTTAAGTTTATCAACAAGCCAGGTCTGATAAAACAGGGTTGCCCTTCATATTCAGAAAATGCATTTATTACAATTGAAATGATCACAGATAGGAATATGACTATAGCAACAGTTTCGTTCTCAATGAAGACACAAAGAGTCCAAGGATCATACGACAAAAGCACGGTGTGCCAGGATGCCAGAGATTTCATCAAGCATTACGTGTGATCTGAAAATCGCTTGTCGGCCTTTTGGCTCAGATCAAAATGAAGTGGATCTGAAAGCATGCACATCGAATCCGGCATCCAAAAGAAATCAAGCCACAAAAGAATTTAAGAACTGTTCCAACGTTCCTGAGTTCTGGAGTTTGTAAGATGTGACTTTAACCCCAATTAGAACTTGAGAAACGCCTGTTCAGTGATACTGTAAAAGCATGTGCATTTTAAGGTTATTGTCAGACAGCCCCAAATCAACACATGTGATAACGTTTGCAAAATCTGATACTAATTTGGATCGATACAATCATGATAATCGAGTAATCAACGAATGATCCAGCAATAAAAATCCGATATGACGAGCATTCAACGATGTCACCGATTAAAGAATCATCGTCATCTATCAAAACGTATAAACGGGGTCAGCTGATTCGGTTCAATACTCGGTCAAAGAAAAGCAGCACAAAGTAAGTCAAATATTCGAATAAGAAAAGCTCTGTCTTTGTTACTTACTGTCACGGTTTTTATACACACACCCCACCTTTCTTTTCCGGGTTCAAAAAATCGCTAAGTGATCATAATTTGAAGTCTCTGCTTTGGCCTTGCCAGTGGGAACATTTGCTTTGTACTTGCTATCAGTCACAAAACGCTGAGGTTGATGTTTTTAACAGGTTATTTTACGGTGCAAGTCTTTCATTGCAGTTTGGGTTAATACCAGTCAACATTCCTTGTTATAACATTGCCTTTAAAAGGGTGAATTTATGGTTTTAGTCGCCCTGCTACATTGTGGGTCAACATGTCTTGTCAAAATATGACATTTTCAAGGGTCAATGTGTGATTTGGTCGTTCTTTTACAAGTTTCGAATATTGCTAGTCAATATTTCCTGGGGGGGGGGGGGGGGGGGGGGGGGGAAGCATTTTAAAAGGTTGATGTGTGGTTTAGATTGCCCTCATTGCGTTTTGGGGGTTCATGGTCACAAGTCATTGTCAAAAACATGGCATTTTCATGACTTAATTCGTCGTTTAAGTCGTCATGTAGCAGTTTGTGATAATGCTTGTCGACATTTCTCTTTTAATCACCGACATTCTGACGTGTTAGTTCACCGCTTGGGTCATCCAGTTAGTCAGTGTTTGGGTCAATGGCAGTCATTGTTTCCTGTCAAAACGTGACATTTTAAACGGGTACTGACGATTTGGGTCATCCGCTGCAACTTGGCACTCGGGGCTCGTCACTCTTCCCTGTGAAAATGACATGTTGCACGGTTAATTTATTTGCCTGGGTCGTCCTACTACTACAGTTCGGGTTGGTTGTGGTCAAATTTCCTGTCACAACATATTCTTTTACTCTGTCTGTCTCTCTCTCTCTCTCTGTCTCTCTCTCTGTCTCTCTCTCAGCTCTCTCTTTCTCTCTCTCCATGAACTTTTACCCTGGTGGGAGTTATTTCTCTATCTCTCTCTTGCTCTCTCTCTCTCTCTCTGCTCTCTCTCTCTCTCTCTCTCTCTCTCTCTCTCTCTTCTCTCTCTCCATGAACTTTTACCTTGGGAGTTATTTTTCTCTCACTCTCAGAGCTCTCTCTCTCTCTGTCCATGAACTTTTACCTTGGAGTTATTTCTCTCTCACTCTCAGAGCTCTCTCTCTCTCTTCTCTCTCTGTCCCATGAACTTTTACCTTGGGAGTTATTTCTCTCTCTCTCTCTCTCTCTCTCCTCTCTCTCTCTCTCTCTCTCTCTCTCTCTCTCTATGAACTTTTATCTTGGGAGTTATTCTCTCTCTCTCTCTCTCAGAGCTCTCTCTCTCTCTTTCTCTCCATGAACTTTTACCTTGGGAGTTATTTCTCTCTCCCCCCCCCCCCCCCCCTCTCTCTCTCTCTCTCTCCCTCCCTCCTCTAGAACCCTATTTCTCTGTCATTTGATCTTTTCATTTATGTGCTCCTAGTTTCTGCTCTATTAAGGAAAATCAGTGGTAAACCACACTCTTTATCTGTCTGTTTCCTCCTGGCGCTGTTGGCTTGTGTTCCCTTTGTTCCCTTTGTTCCCCCTCCCATGCTTTCTTTTCCAATTTCCTTTTCTCCCCCCCCCCCCCCCCCCCCCCCCCCCCCCCCCCCCCCCCCCCCCCCCCCCCCCCCCCCCCCCCCCCCCCCCCCCCCCCCCCCCCTCACTGTAGGTTCTCTTCTTCTTAGATACCCGTTGCATTAATGTTCTCACAATCCAAACAAGGAAACATTCATTGTAACAATTCAATCTGAATGCAGCATGCAGCATGCACTGACAATGATTTCCTAGCATGGCGTGGTGCTATACGGGTTTTACATATTGTTATAAAGGGGGGAAAAATTGGTGAAATAAATGAAAGAAAGAATGAAAAAGAAAATCTCCTCCCCTTCCCTTTTCTCTTTTCCAGTTTAACATTACAGTTTACCATGGGTTACGCTAGAAAATCACGGAGGAATAAGGACAGGATTAACAGCAGCCGCATACTGTAATTAATTAAAATACTATTATTATGGAAAGGATTTAAACCTCCCCCCTCCTGCCTTTATTTTTAAGGTTCCGACAGCGTGCCCAAATCCCGTAAAAGCTAACTTGAAAAAAAAAAAAATATTGTGAGATGGTGCTCACACAGACTCTTTTTGCTAATAAATATAACAAATCCTCCTCTCAGTCACTGGTATCGAGAACGTGAAATCACTTTTCGTTATACATCACAACCAATATTAGTCGAGGAGTCCATGTCTATAAGGAACCCAATCAATTAGCATTTTCGAATATTGACTGTTGATTTTTGCATCATATTTTCCTTTCTTCCGTTAACATGAATGATTCATTAATTTCGGTTCTTCTTGCAGAAGTTTTCTTTCTTTCCTTTTCTTTCTTTTCTTTTTTTTTTTTTCTTTTTTTTTTTTTAAGCTGACTATCACAGTAGCCCTTGGCAGAATGGATGAGTTACCTATTGTAAGTCTGTGTACTGCGGTTTGAGTTTGTGAAACTCTGAACAGTCTTGAAATAAAAATTCATTTCTTCAGTTGAGTGTGTGAATGTGTGTGTGTGTGTGTGTGTGTGTGTGTGTGTGTGTGTGTGTGTTGTGTGTGTGTGTGTGTGCGTGTGTGTGTGTGCGCGCGTGCGCGCGCGTGTGTACAGAGAGAGATGATTAATTGAGGAAGTGACTGACTGACTGACTGGTTGGTTGGTTGGTTGATCGGCTGATTAATTGATCGATTGATTGACCTTTATTCCCAATGGTGACAGATGAGCAAAAAGATGCTTTTTTTCTGTCTGTCCCTTGACCGGTTCAGGGACTGAGGATTTTAATACAGAACAGAATTAAACAATATAGAACTGTAGGAAGAACAGTGATGATTCATATTAGCTTTGAAGAAGAAGAAAAAGAAGCAGGAGAAGAAGAAGAAGAAGAAGAAGAGAGCGAGAGAGAGAGAGAGAGAGAGAGAGAGAGAGAGAGAGCTCGGAAACTAATTGTGAAGCCAACGACCTGTACACAAATACGAGTTTGCCCCAAAGTAATTTCAAATTTTAACATTTTGCGCTGAAACAACTGCAAAACTCTACTCCACGCGAACGGTTATTGAGCTAGCAATTGTTCGCGTAAATTTTAATGCATAAAAGCTGAACATCGCAATATCTCTTAAGCAATTGAACATCTTTATGCCGGAACAATATGACACGTTTGTGTGAAGACCCGTTGGTCACATTCAACCGACACAAACCGAGCCTGACTGTGGTCAATCTTTGTTTGAACCTGGCGATGGTGATGGACCTGATGTATTCTCCAGCTCCAGAAGTGATTTGAACGTACGATACGTCACAAAGCGAATCTAGTTTGCCATTCCAGACTTGGCAGAAGCAGTCAACCACCCGTTACTGAAGATTTCAAAAATGTCTTTTCGTTTCCCATCCCACAATCTCCGACACCCCCCGAGACCCCAAATGAAATCCAGACAGTGTTTTATGGATAGAGCCCAGTTGTGCAAGTAGCTTTGCTCACTGTCACCTTGGGGGCATTTTGGTTTAGGACCATTTCATACGCTTGTTTAGGAAGTCTTTAAACTGTCATGTTTTGCAGACTAAACCATCATTGTAAGGAGCTCACAGTGCTGTCTACATATAGAGGGTACCTGCCTGTTTCCCCATAGATCATAGCATTAGGAGTCTCGCACTAACGTTTAACAGACCGTTTACAGGAAATAAATTTATGGATTCTACTGTTTCAGCCCCATACCAACCCACTATGGATTCTACTGTTTCAGCCCCTTACCAACCCCACAGGCTCTGATGCGTACAACAGCGTGGGTTTCATTCGAGCATGAATGATTTGAAAAATATAGACATGTCGGTATTACGCGGAGCCTTCCCTGTTCCATAACCCCGCAATTTTCCTTCATCACATCGGCAACATCATCTAAAGCAGTGTCGAACGACACTTCAGTGGTAAAATTGAACCCAAGGTATTCATAGCTATTTACAATAGAAATTTCCTGCCTTTAAAGTTCAATTTTTCATTTCTCGACAGGTGGCCGCCCTTTCACAATACCAATATTTTTTGTGTGGTGTGCGTTTTGTTTTGTTTTCAATTTACTGTCAGGCCTAGTGAACCCCGTACTAAGTTGTCTAACTAATGAAGTCCACTAGGAGTTAGAAACAGTAAAACAATGTCTTCTGCAAAACGAAGAAGGAAGATTTCCCGAGACCGGTAGGGAGAAACTTGAACAGATGCTTTCCACTCTTTTCACAGCATCGGCAACCTCAGCGATCAGCAAAGGAAGATCAGCGGTGACAGCAAGCAGCCTTGTTTCACACCGAATGGGCAGTCCAAGAATTGAGATAGTTCGGAACCCCAGAGGTCACAGCTTTTTACTGAATTGTACATGCCTTCGAGCATATGAATAATTTTTTTGATGATGTTTGCAGTCTCTGGGGAATCTTCCAAAGCTTATCTCTAACAACTGTGTCGAAAGCCTTCTGACAGTCTATAAAAGCAACCAAAAAACAACAAAAAAAATGCTCCTGTTATACCCAAACAGATATTTTCATAATTTACATGAGCGTAAATATGGGGTCAGTGGTGGAATATTATTTTTTTCCGAAATCCTGCCGTGCTGCACTTATCCTCCTCAGCCCATTTATAGAAACTCTGGTTTAGAATAGAAGCGAGCACCTCGCCGACTACACCAACAGCGACACTGCCCTGTAATTTTGGGTCTGAGGAGTCATGGTTGTTGTTGTTTTAAAGTATAGGAACAACAACTGATCTAGACCATGCTTCTGGATATTGTCCACTATATATATACGAGGGCCACCCCATATGTTCTCGGATGGGAAAAGATGGAAGTACACTGGCATTTCTTACCTAGCCCATCTTTGCAAATATCCTCCATCAGCGTGTGCGCACTTTTCCATCCTTCTAAACCACGAATCCATCACCCCAGCCCACTCCGACTTAGGTATACCAGAAATCAAGCCCTCGGCAAACGATCAGGCATCTTCAGGGCTCTCAAACGGCTTTCCTTTCAGTTGTTTTTTCAAACGAGGGACAAAAAGAAGTCACAAGAGGCTAGGTCAGGAGAATACAGAGGATGAGTGACGAGCTGCACGCTGTTCTCTTGCAAGAAGTCTAAAGTTGCAGCTGCCGTGTGGGCGCTGGCGTTGTCGTGGTGGAGGAGTAGGTGGCGAATACCCGTCCGTGGTCGCCGTGCACTCCAAGCCTCGAACACTTTTGGCAGGCAGATGTTGATGTTACCATTCAGCGTTCACTGTCTTTCTTTCCAGAAGCGGTACAGTAGTCACATGGCGGATCTTACGAAGAAAACTGCAATTATTTGCTTTGTGCAGCTTCTTGATCTCTTAAATTTCACAGGTGGGGTTTTCCCTGGAAACAGCCAAAACTGACGACTGCTGCTTTGTTTCGGGGTCATACTGGTAAACATAGGTTTCGTCACCCGTGACGATATTGGAGACCTATCTGATCTTCCTCCGTCAAATTTTTGCAGCATAAACTGGCACCATTAACCCTAGCCCTCATCTGCTCCCCAGTCAGCTGGTGGGGCACCCAACGGGCGCAACGCTTCCGTACAGAGAGATTGTGCCGAAGAATGCGGTCTAAGCTTCCCGATGAAAGGTTTAGAGTATCCTTGAGTTCATCCTCCGTGATTCGAGGATTTTCTGTAATCATGGCCTTCACTGTGCTCACGTTCCCATCGGTAGTATCTGAAACTGGACGTCCACAACGGTCACGATCTTCCAACGACATTGTACCAAACTGAAATTCTTTGAACCACCTATGGACTGTGGATAATGATGGAGCCTTGTCGCCAAAACAGTTTGTCAAACTTATAAAACTTTCCTTGAAAGACTTCCTTTGAAGATAGTAATAAGAAATCATGGCACGAAAATCTCTCCAAGACAGGCTCTCTGCAACACTTTGAAAACGCCCCCCCTTGCCATCCATTTGGCTGTCTAGAACAAATTTGGCTCTGACGATTTTTATCATTTTTTGTCATAGCTATTATGACATCGCTTGTGATGACGATATAAAAATTGAAATTATGACGTCAGTGGTTTCTGCGCATCCGAGAACTTATGGGGTGGCCCTCGTACAGTTGAGCAGTTTTGTAAGGATAGGAACGATTAGAGATTGAGCTATTTTTAGAAACTCTCCCAAGAGTCCGTCTAGGCCAGCTGCTTTCTAAGGCGGAGTCTTCTGACGGCTTCACGAACTTCCTGTTCTGTGACCTCACCATCCGGTTCTGGGATATAAACCTCTCCTTCTGCACTGAATCCAGCGTTTTCCCTGCGCTAGGCTGCTACCATCAGAGCCCAATACGCTTTCAAACTGACTTTGCCATTTAACATCAATATCAGCGAAATCCGGTAGTTTTCTTTTTGCTTTCTTAATCGTTGACCAGAACTAACAACTGTCTTTGTTTTTCAGCAAATTATCGACACTCGCTTTCGATAATCTTTCTTTTGGGGATCTAGACGTGATCGGTACTCCGACTTTCGCTGCCTGTCTATTGTTCTATCGGTGATAATCACCGAAGCGATTCGACTGGTGTGAAGCGGCTCTTGTCGAACCATTTATTTCTTTTCTGTGCGTTTAGCGTGAGGTTAATGGTCTGTTTCACACACTGCCCTGCATCCAGTCACAGATTGGAAAACATTTCCAAAGCAACGTCTGTTTTCTTCGACTAGACTACGTCCAAAGCGTCTTTCATTATGGCTTCAGATCTGGGAGAGCACAGACGCTCTAAAAACAGATCTTTGTCAGGATCCCACTTTAGCTTCTTCATTAATTGTTTCTGACTTTTGACTGTCATCCTTTACAGACATTTAATGGTCAGTTGTCATCCTTTACAGATACATTTAATGGTCAGTGTAACCGGCATGTGGTTTGACTTCATGACTGTTGTCATCCTTTACAGATACATTTAATGTTCAGTGTAACTGGCATGTGGTTTGACATCATGACTGTTGTCATCCTTTACAGATACATTTAATGGTCAGTGTAACCGGCATGTGGTTTGACTTCATGACTGTGTCATCCTTTACAGATACATTTAATGGTCAGTGTAACCGGCATGTGGTTTGACTTCATGACTGTTGTCATCCTTTACAGATACATTTAATGGTCAGTGTAACCAGCATGTGGTTTGACTTCATGACTGTTGTCATCCTTTACAGATACATTTAATGGTCAGTGTAACCGGCATGTGGTTTGACTTCACACGACTGTCTACCTTTATACTGGTGGCCACAGGCAACAGTTGATACGAACAGAAGAAAATAGTCCACAACACTTGTTTTCGTAAAATGAAAATGCAAAACTGCCAAACTCATCCCCTGGACAAAAGCCATTCAGTGGTGTCAGTTGAAAAAGTTGAACATAATTCTATCAGAGCTTTGCCAAAGCAGTTAACGACCTTGTCTTTCGATTTCCTTGAAAACGTATCACCCTCATCAAAGACGATGCCTTCATGAATACCACAATCCTCCGACTTCCAGTCACCAATCCGCGCGTTTAAATCACCACAAATTAGATCATGAAAATCTTCACCCAATTCAAAGAGAGAAAAAACGAATTGTTCAAGATGCTCTCGTGCACATGAATACTCTTTTCTTTTTTTTTTTTTTTTTGCTGTCCCATCTTCTGTGCCCCCTCGCTGTCATTGCACCCACACCGCTCATTCCGACGCCCCGTCCACAACCACAGCCCGGCCCGGCCCGCCGCAGCCCCGGCACCGGCGATCCACAGGGAGCAGCCAATGTCAAGTCGTCAAGAGGCAACCCACTGGTGGAGACACTGCACTGCCGCCGAGTCACTTCGGTGGTGTTCAGTGGCGCCTGCTCGGATCCAGCATACGCAGGACACCACCTGCTAAGCCCCCTACTGACGACAATAATTGCTTAATCGTGGAGCCGGCGTGAGCGAGCTCTCCCTCTCCCTCATGTCCGTTTCCCAAAAACAGCCCCCATGAACTTGCCAATACTGATGACCCCAACGGAACCAAACCAAACCATAGACGTGGACAGGACATCAAAACTGAGGTCACCATGAAGGCAGGGCATGAAAGGGCACAGAATTTGAGACTTTTTTTTTTTGAATGCTGATCAATGAGAATGAGGATGATGAAGATGTTGCTCCAGATTTCCATTCCGGTCTGAGATTGCATGACAGGGCTGTACTCTATGCTTACTTTTATAATATAGCCCGGCGTCAACCAGGCCCGAGAGATACAGACACCTGCAGTGTTGATCAGGAAATAGAGACGCGTCCATTTAGTGGATGAAACGCGACTGTGTGGTCCGGTTTTCCCAGCTGAGCCCGTTGCAAACTCTACTCTGGGTCGGAGCCGGATCTGTGCAGAGAAATCCCACATGGCTCTGATGGGAATCGAACCCACAACCTCCTGGGAGTCCGCGACGCTAATCACTTTGCCACGGCGACTGGTGTACATGAGTTATTTTTTTGTTTTTATAGTAATTACTTGTTACCGGGTTATCGTTATACATTGCTATGAAAATGACATATTCGTCTCCTAAGAACAGCTTTTTATCGAGTTTGATACAGCAAACATTGTCAATCTTTGTTTCAATGATTTCCACAAATTCCCCAAAGTTCTTTTTTATCATCATTTGGGACAGTTTTATGGCTGGGGAACGCGGAACTACAAAGTCTTTAAAGTAAATACTCAAGTCAAATTTCGGAGAAGTGAGCGTTTCCACAAAGCACAGAATATCATATTGCATCTTGTAGTTTACAACACCCGGATCTGTTAGCCTAGCGGCAAGATCTTCAATGTTCCAAGAGACAAGAACAAAGAAAAGAAAAAAGAAAAACAACCTAGATACGGAAGACTGAATATTGTCATGTAAACTAGCGGTTGCGTTTTTAAATTACACCTTTGCTTCATTTTGCATGTTTGTTCGTTTGTTTTTCAAGCTGTTTGCGAGTCTGAGCACACTGATTGCGGTCTTTGCCTAATTGTCATTCCCACCGCTTCACCGGATGTGCTGCATGCTTCACCTACCTCTACACGGTCCACGGCGCGTGTCAAAATTATGGATGGCACTTAAGAAGTTGAGTCAGCGGGGGGTTGAGAAAGGAAATCTTTACCTCGGTCATTGGCTTCAGCTTCAGGCGACTGCCTACTGGTTGAGAGAACAGTAAAATACCAATCCTAGTCCAACCGCCCTCAACCAGTTTCGGGCGGTTGAAGCTAGGATTGGTATTTTACTGTTCTCTGACAAGTAAGACTTCAATAACCAAAAAAATAACGATTATCTACAAACAAACATGTGGGAAGTGAAAAACAGGTCACAAAAACAATCATTTTTTACATGCTATAATTTTAAAAACAACTACAAATATAATAATAAACTGTTGTTGTTGTTGTTGTCGTACCCTGGCTAAAAGACTCCAGGGATCATCCAAACAGCTGAAGTACTTGAACACTATGGTACAAATGCATCACCTGGGGATGAGAACATTACGTGTGTGACCGTTTTTGATTACCCCGCCACATGGGCAGCCACACTCCGACTTCGGGGGGTTTTTTAGAGATGATAATGTTATGCTAGGAGCTTGTCACAATGAAGACAATCCCCGCATAACTATGCGAGCATAACAACATTTTGATGTGCCTTGGTGTTCTACCTATGTCAATTAGCCTGACACAGCCTTAACCCAAGGCAAATAATAAAAAACTTACCTTAAATGTCTTGTGAATCCTCTGCTACAGTGTCAATGCCTTTTTTATATGACAACACAAGAAATAATGCCACCGGTCAGCCAAAAGTAAATGGGTTGCACAGGTAGAAATACGTCACAGAACTTGCTTTCCGGTGGTCCGCCTGAAAGGCAGCCTAAAAAAGTGGGAGTTGACTACTCGTCAGTTTGAATCACCTCCCTGCATTTGTTTTAAATTTGCTTTCAACTCCTTGACTTCCTTTTCTACTTCATCAATTTCCATTTCAACAGTTTTTTAAGAGTTCGGTTTGCAAACGTAGTCTTTCTTTTATCTTCCTTCTATTTGTTTTCATTTTTCCTAATTCAGTTTGTTTTTTTATGTATCCTTGCTCTTAGTTTTGTTTTTGAAACTGTCTGGGAATTTGCAACAGTTGCTAAATAATTATAAACACGATGAATGCAAGGATTAATCTTCACTTGAGAAGTAGAAGGCTGTTCAGGCGGAGCAGTAGCAGTTTCAGTTTCCATTTTTGACTACAACCTACTGCAAGGGTTTAAATATTACTGGCAAACAAAGCACTCCGTCATTTTTCCTAAACTTAGTAACATTACCACTTACCTAACATTGAAACCACATATTGCAATACATATGCTTTTCCTGTCCGACTCTCTCTTAACTTCCTGTCACGGTCAGAGCAATCTTGTCACACCTCCGTTTTCGAAAACCTTTACAATTTTAAAATAGAAAAGCGTGACAGGAAGTTTCAACTGCGCATGACAGTGTTACACCAAAGCCGAACTCTACTGTTGTCCGCCTAATTTCATTTATGACTTGGCCAAACACTGTGCCGCAGACCTAATTACAGGGTTCGTGGAAATTGTGGGCAAGGCGTATCAGCTGGTGCCAGGCAGCAACAGACACAGTGGTCCGTGTGGCTCCTGTGATACCTGTAATTAGCTGACTGCAACCTCCGTGGGGCGGGGCTCGCGTGCCCGAGCAAAGCTAATCTTTTTTTGCTAGCAGTAAAATGCACACACTCAAGTCACTTCTAAGTTCTTACTCAAGTCGTCCTCAAGTCGTCCTCAAGCCATCCTTAAGTTCTTACTAAAAGTCACTTCTAAGTTCTTACTCAAGTCACTTCTAAGTTCTTACTCAAGTCATCCTCAGTCTTACTCAAGTCACTTCTAAGTTCTTACTAAAGTCACCCCCAAGTAACTTCTAAGTTCTTGATCAAGTCACCTCAAGTTTTTTAAATTAAGTCATCCTTTAAGTACAGCCAAGTTCTTATTCAAGTTAACTTATAATTATTTATTAAGTTCTTGAAGTATTATTGCATTTGAAATGGATCAAAAGGATCTTTTGTTGTTGGCGGTTCTGGCATGCTTTTTTGTTCAGCTTCTGTATTTAGTGGTTGAGATTTTTTTGACTGCTTTGGTTTTTGTCGCCATTGTTTTATATTTTTTTATACCCGTAATAACCGCCCCAGCAGCAGAAAGGGCGCCAAAATAACAACTCTTTTAAGTTCAATTTTCCCACGAAAAACTTTGGTGTTATAGGCCTTGAATCAACTTGTTCTTGTTCTGACGTTTTTAAAAGCTGGCATTGAAACAACGGGACTGCAGCATCGCTGTTGGCGGTGTTTATGTTTTCATTATGAGTTATATTCTGTGATTGTAACATGATTTTTTTTGTTTGTTCCACTCCGCTAATCTTTTTCCTGCTGCAACACCCCAGGATGGGGGAGGCTTTTTACTGGTCACTTTCTCCCCCCTGATTCAGTGTTTCTGATTCTGCTGATTTTCTGGCTCGGTCATTTTAAAGGGGAAACAAAATCTAAATGATTAAAAGTAATTAATCCCGCGATCACTGGCGACAAAAAATGTTCCAAATCTGTAATACAGATCACACCCTAGAGACTCTAATGACTTAGTTAAAACTGGGTCCGCGTTAAATCATACATAAAACCTTGTTCAGAATCAATGGAGCAAATCTACTAACTAGTTTGTGTACAAACAAAGAACCGTTTGTCCTACACTTTTTGCCATTCTTGAGCCCCCAGTTGCGCTTCATACCTGTTGTGATACTTTACAAGTCTTTTTGGTGACATTTGTTGAATCTGTTCTATGCTGAATTCTTTTCCGAGGTACTGTTTTGTTTTTCCACATGCTGCCAAAGAATACAACCTTTCCTTTTTGGACTAATAGCTTGGCATAAACTTGATCATTTGTAGTCATAAGTTCAGGAAGGTTTTAGGCTACCCTGTAGCGTAGTAGATCATCGCTTTTCATGTTTTTTTATTAATTATAATTTATTTTATTTTTTAAAAATGAGCACCGAAAAAATGTTACCAACCTTGTATACCATTCTGCTGTTATTGGGGGCCTAAGTGTAGGATACACAATGCTTGGTAAAAGCCTGTTAAAAATAAAACTGGCAGATCTTGGCAACTAGACTTGAAGACTCAGAAAAGCTGATTGCTATTATTACAGCTTCATTTGCTAGAAAGATTTTTTAGTTAAGCAGGGAATAATTCCGGGACAGTATTAATTGAAAAAAAAAAATACATTTATAAAAATGGCTTCGCTCGTAATGATGATTGGTGGCTGTGGTTTAATGCGCTTGCTTTAGCGGAAGTAATTACGCGTTTAGTAAACTGGGGGATGACGGCGAGAGAAAAAGACATAAAAAAGGGCTATGGAGCAACTACCCGCAGCGCAAGATTACTATAAAAAGCAGAGAATTGACCCAGTTAGATTTTATTAACGCCCACTGAAAAAACAGGGGCATGCAGTTACACATTTAAAGATGTTGATCAAGCGATAAAAGAATATTATCTTTAACAGGCGAGCCAATCGAGACATTGCCCCCCCCAAAAATTCATGATTTTTTATCATCCTCAGAAAAACAAAAAGATGCAAGAAATCGCGTTTATTGTCTTTGGTATGACCGTTGTGTATTTTGTTGCGCATAATATTGGCTGAATAAAAAATGAACAAAATCTATTATTCGCCAAAAGGATATTGGAAGGGAATAACAGCAATCAAAAAGCTAAGCCAGCGCGGGAGTCAGTGAACAAACAGCAAGGAATGGTTATCTAAACAAGCGATTTGGCAAATTTTTTTACCTGCGCCTAAACGAATACAAAGACCGCACTTTGTGAACACAACGCCAACGACACCCATCAAATGGATCTTCTATTTTTTACCCCATGATACATTAGACGAAAAAGATTTAAGTACGCACTTACAGTCATTGACATAGCTTCAAGATACAAAGATGCGGAACCATTAACACAAAAGAGCGCTTCTGCTGTTGCTGTTGCTATACAACTAATATACAACGAGGTCCGTTAACTTATCCTCGCATGATTCAAGTCGATGATGGAAAAGAATTTAAAGGTCAAGTGAATCAATTATTGTTAAAACATAGAGTTACCATTAAAAGAGGCATTCCAGGAGTTCACAGATCACAGGCTTTGGTTGAAAACTTTAACAAACAGTTATCTGAAAGGCTTTTCTCCTCCCAGTATCACAGAGAGCTTTTTGACAATTCTCACAACACAAAAATGGGTTAAGAAGACTGCCCTCGTTCTACGTGCAATGAATAATGAAGAATTTAAATTAACAGGTCTAAAACCCAGTACAAGCAATCAAAAAACAAACAATAAATGCTGTTTGAAGGAGAGTCTTCATCCAGCAAACTATTACCATTTGGTTTGAAAGTAAGGTACCTTTATTTCCCGGGGAGAAGCAGAAGGGGACACTCGCTTCAGGGCAACAGATCCAGTTTGGAGGTTGACCCATATGAAATAAAAAAAATTTGTAAAGATAATCTGCCCGTTGTATTATTTACGAGAAACTGACACACAAAACAACCACCCCCCCAAAGATCTTTTGTGAAGGAAAAACTGCAAATAATCCCGCCAGGCACAGTTCCGCTTTAACTGATTTACGTAAATATATTCGGTTTAAAATGGAAGGCCAAAGAAAAAATCCTTACCTGGAACTAAAATGGAATCAAAAGAGTACCCAAGAGATAAATGAAGAGAACTTGAAATTAATATGAGAATCTATGATACGTGTTCTGCTATTAAGGAATTAATACGAGAATTCACATGGTACGTATTCTGCTGTAAAGAAACAATTACGATGATTCATTGGCACATGGCACTGAAATCCAGATCGCCTACAGCCCAAAACCCCAAATTTTGACTATCAAAAATGGGATAAAGAGTATCTTGAAATAATAAAAAAATTTGAGCGCATCAAGCAAACATGAGAAAAAATTGTCTGAATTGGAAGATGATATGGTTGATTTCTAGATAAAGTTAATGAAAAATATGGACCAAATATATACCCCAAGAAGATATAATTATGCTGTTCCCCCAATGCCCGATTACATATGAAAAAATCTGGATTAACAAATACTCGTTTTGTGTTTGTTCTATCTAATGACTTCTTTGTTACAACAGTTGTGTTGATCTCATGTAGATTAGATCGTAGTTTTACGTTGTCATGATGAAAAGTATGTTTATTGAACAATGCTTCTTTGTAGTTGTCGTGCGATATGCTCGACTGCACAACACTGCGAGATATTCCCTTTGCCTTTTTGATAGTTTTCTCCTGGGTCGAAATACTGTACATTTTTTACCTTAACCCAACAAAACTCCTTGATCACCCCTCCAGATAATTCATCCTTCATCTTTCCTAAAACCTTCTTGTTAACGGTTGAATGCAAAGGCGAATCTTTAGGATAATCAGATGTGTCGTACCATCCCACATCCACAAAGCCCTTTAGCTACTTCTAATTCCATGTCTTTATAGATATCTTCAGTAGGGATATCTATAACAAAACTGTCTGTATCTGTGTAAAGTACTCTGGACTCAGGATACAAGGGCTTCAAAGTAGGCATAAAGAAATTCTAACATCAAAGCTTTGATAATTCTAAAACAGTAAACCAATAAAAACGGGTTTGTCCAATTTGACTTCTTTTTTTTATCATTATACCCAAAAAACCCGATTTAGAAATCTTCTAAAGTCCTGATAATTTTGGGTTTTTAAGTCAGCTTAATTGCTTTGTTCTCTTTTGGTGACCAATCTGACATCTTTACGCTTGTGCGGGTTTTCCATTAGTCTTTCCGAAACAGCTGTTGTTTTATCAGCTTGAAAAAGTCTTTTCTGAAGCATCTGTGGATTTGGTTCTGAGATCAGTGTTCTTCATGATGTTGGTTTCATGAACTGTTCTTGATCAAAAGCAATTACACGATGAACAGCTGTCAACTTTAAACCAGTCTTAAATAAAATTGTAGAAGTCGTAATGACGACATAATTTTTTTGCCACGAAGATTAGGGACAAGTTTAGGGCGGTTCTGTTTTTGCCACTTTAGGCTTTCTGCTGCTAATGGATAGTCAATATGCAGGTCATGGAGTTCCTGAGGATATTCTAAATCAACTTCTAGAATGAAGCCCCGCTGTTGACCCGGCGTTAAACTGCTCAACCACTTTAATGCTTTTTGAATTATTATTGTATTATCTGTGTACATTTAAAGTTGCGTAATGGAAGTGATTGCGCCATTGCCCATCCATACAGATTGTTTGCATCTAAATACATGAGATAGTTAGACCTTTTACTCGGATCATAATCATCTAGGTATTTGTTGTTTGCTTTACAGTAATGGTGCGACGCATACTAAATTCCCCACGCAATCCGTTTTCAATCATCTGAATCATTGGTAAATCAGACAATAAATTTAATCTGTACTCTAGTAAACTTTAAGAAAGCATCCCAACTCATCCCCGGGGGCAGAATATAATGCGCGGGATCCAGGCTATAAGTTTCATGCAGGTCTTCCTATAATTTTCAAAGACGTCCCCCAACAAACATACATCTGCCATCAAGTATGAATCATGATAGTCTCCCATTGTTTTACACTCTAACTTCTGCCACGCAAACTTGAGCATGCTGGTAATCGGAGTCGCTGATTTCCTTTCCTCTGAGACTAGAACAGAACGCAACTTTAGGGGAAAGTGTGTCTTCGTCAAACCCTTTTCCCCAAATGTTCATGTATTCAAAGGGTAAACACCCTTTCTAACAAGTGATGGGTCAAAATATTCTTCTGTTATTGGGCGGACTTTAAGGACATAGCCAGTGACTCTAACGAACCCATCATGTGCTGCATAGAGTTATAAAAAGACATGTTATTTAAGTGAAACACATGTACTTTTCGGGTGACTGTGCAATGCATGACACCTTAAAGGCGTCGGTTACTGCTTGCATTATAAGGGGAGAGTCGTAACCTCGCAAGTTGTGAAGAATATAGGCAGCTTCCATGTCTTAGGATTAAAGTTTAGTTGAAGATTGCATTTACTGTGCGCCGCTCCTCTGAACTTTCCACTAATTTTATCATGGTCTCTTACTGTCGATTCGCGTCCTCACTGTTAGACATTAGTTCTAAACCACAAATCCAACAATGTGTGGCTGATTATACTGTTGTTGGTCTTCGGGCGTCATTATGATTTCAGATAAGTTTAGATTATTAGAACAGTTTATTACGCACTTGCTGCAAAGCGTTCTAAGAATGTTTCTGCAGCATTAGGTCCTCTATACAATTCTGGCTTTGAATGGGCGCCATCCGACCTAACAATGATAAAAGCAAATGAAACAAATCTGATGATTACTCACTAAGGCTGTTTTTTGGGAAATTTCTTGGGGTTGGTCCTCATAAGGAACAATGAGTGATTCGAAGTCTGGGGTAAACTACGTATGGAGTAATTTGCATCCGTTTCCCGTTCTCAAAACTAACTTTAGATCCGGGTGGGGGGGTAATTAGTTTTTGTATTACAGTCAACTGGCGATACAGTGTTTCTTATGTTCGATTGCGGCTTTAACAGATGGAATTCTTGATAAACATTTTCTCAGAATTCTTGTTTGTGCCCCTCTTTTGAAGTATGCTGCATTAGTCTACTCATTGTTCGTATCAATGTGTAAGGGGGTAGCCCTGCTGGTGAAAACATCAGTAGTAAGTCAACATGATTTTTGTCTGGTTCGCCCAAACGTTGGGGTGTTCTTAGACACTTAATGGGCTGTAGATTTGTTTCCTCATCCCATGTGTAGATATTAACAGTTATTGGTTTGTTTTGTTCTTCAAACTGATCAATTTGATCTACGCTAACAGGAAAGGATATTCCATTGAAGTTAAGATCAATTTATGTATCCCCAAAAGTTAGTCACTCTCTCTGCGTGTTTGCGGACGTGATGCAGCCCCTTTCCCAAGAACACACCACATGAAACATTTGTTGTCTGTAATTTGTATGTTTAGAACTGCTCTTTTTGCTACCAATGCTGGGGGCAGCGGAATGTAAGCCTTGCCAACAATCGGTGCATACTTAACCTGTTTTAATCTGATCTCTAAGACTTCGCCCTCTGACCAACCAGAGCCTCTCATTTTAGCTTCCTCAGCGGCTTCATCAAACTGTGTAAGCATTGGTCTTGCCCAACCCGGGTGTTAAGTCATTAGAGGAAAGATAGTCTGCTGTTATTGAGACCCAGACTTCTAGTTTTCTTCATTTATTGTTATATAGTCGATTAAAACAGCTAACATTACTTTAACTGGCGGGTCTATTGTTAGTTTACTTGGAACTTGAAAAAATTGCATGTACAACGCTTGCCCCAAAGTTTTCTGGATTAATAACTTCTAAATCAATATCATTCATACTCTTGACAAATGTTCTTCCGCGAGCATTTTCCCTTTAAACAATTCATCTGGGGCCCTTTATATATCTTAGCCATGCTGTCTTTCTTTTTCTAAGCCAACATATTTTTTAAATAAAAAAAATACATCGACCCAAAGTCGTCTCCAAAATCGTCTTAATCAAAATCAATATCAACGGTCCTTTTTGTGCTTGGACTCATAAAACGAAAGTAAAAAACGCCCTTTGGGGTTGTTAATGCGAGCTGTTTAGAACAGAGTTTAATGTCTCGTTTACTTTTTTTTAAGCCATTCCTTTTTTATCTGATCGGTGTCGGCTGTGAGAAAAAGTTGCCCTCGCCTTTCTTTGAAGATCAAAATTTTGTCTTTGTAGTCCTCAAAATCAGCCTGTAGACGACTAAATTCTTCATCCGTGATGTTTGAGTCAGCTAGTGCTTTATTTATTGTCAGTTTAAAGGAACTAAGTTAGCTGTTATTAGTTGAACCATGGCTGTGTGCTTTTGGAGTTTAGTTTTTATTTTTTTGCTGGCAGTACTTACAACAATGTGCACAGGCCAAGAGCTAAAGACAAACCGCCTAGAGGTAAAACTGCGGGTGCACCTACGCCTGTTGCTAAGAGACCAACACTCGTTCCTGCCGATAAAAGCGCTTTAGTTGATGTTCCCAGTAAATTAAAATAAAGTAACGGCAAATTAAAGGCGGCAGAATACCTTCGTTTGGTTTTGGGTGTATTTTGAAAGGTCCTGCTCTATTTTGTTGCATTTGTGTAAAGTTGGTTAATCTGAAGGTTTTTATGTCAGGGCTTTCTATAGCGGCAGAGACGCCTACTATCTCTTCTTTAGGTACTCTCGGATAATGCTGAACAGACATGCTTTTTTTTAAAATAAAAAAATAATTTTAGTATTGTATATTTTCTAATCTGTTATCTTTAATATTCAGCTGCGCATCATATATTAAAAACAAATACACATTTAAATGGTTTATCGGGCCCCTTTTTCTTTATCAATTTGAATGTTTATTATGTCTCTAACAGTTCTCCCGCTTCCATGTAACTGATTTTCCTCCGTTGACCCTTTGGTCAATCCATTTAAAAGTATTTTGTTGTTTTAAAAAATGATCAAGTCTAACGCTGTGAAGATGTAACTTTTGACACAAGGTCAACTGTTGGATTTCTACACCTCCCGCCCCAAACAGTTTTCTTATTTCATCAAAATTTCTGATAAGGTTTAAGCCCACTAGCGTAGATTTGGTTAGGGACTACCTCAATTGTACATTTCACTTTTGTTATTTTAGGATTAACAAAATTTTCAGTTTTTCTTTTGAATGGTTCTTCATTTTCACACAGCAATTTAAAATACCTTTAAGCGATCTTGCTGTGGCACTAAAAATAAAATTCCATATAGTGTCTGCCCTGCTTTTAGGGGTATTTAGAATGATGAATCACTCTTCGTAATAATTGCTAATTTTGACTGATATTGTTGCTGGATCAGCCTCGCTAAGTTAGGGTTGCTAACGATGTCAAACTCTAACGAGATGTCAGAAATGCTGTACTTTGCTTCGGTGTCTGTAGATATAATAACATATTTGTGGTCATTAAAAGTTAGTTCATATGACAATCTGTCTTTTAATGCCCCTTGAAAGTATGGGGCATGCGCTTTTAACAACTCAAAATCTAGGGGTATGAAAAAGCGATTTCCATACGCATAACTTACGGCTACAAACCTTTTGCCGTCTTTAGCATCTTCAGCCCTATTCTATGTTTTAGTGCTTCTTCATTTTCGTTTCCCTTGAAACGCAAGATCAGCCCTTTCGTTCCCGGTTAGCCATAGATCAGAATAGGTTAAAAATATGTCTGCATTATGTAAAGAAAATATTTCTTGTCCCTCAAGTTTTATAGAAATTTTCTTAACGATTGCCCGCCCCAGATTCTGTACAACTGTCCTGTTTGGGTCTGTTGTTGAAGCGAGTTCTATTTTGAAAGTAAGACCGCAGAGCCTGGCACAATCACTTCATCCGCTCCTAGGTCTGGAAAATTTGACAGTAAGAATTTGATCTGCATCAATAGTAGATGAATTATTTGGAACAGTAATATTCCGCTTATTTCCCTTCACACCAAAGGGTTCTTTCAGTCTTCTATGCGGGTCAAGAATCGAGCCATATGTTTGCGACATTTTTTTATAAAACAAAATAAAAAGTAATTATTTAAAAACATGGCAGGCATTGAAGATGAAGATTATGATGTTTTTGATCCTGGAGACGACATGAGTGAAATGACTCCTTTGATACAGCATCGCTCAGCGCTCTCAGTGCAGGATGAATTAGCAGAAGCCGGGAGTACATTACTAGAAAGTCAGCATAAATTAACATTAAGTAAGGTTGAATCATTTTACAAAAGTTTAGGCCTAGAACCTCCCGATTTTCCTATTGATTTTGAAGTAGAAGATGGCCATTTGTACGTGAATAGCGGCCCCGACCGAAAACAACGTGTTCAGCTTACAGATAAACGAGACTCATCAAAGTTTGTAGGCATGGAATACAATTAGACAAAGACTTAGGGTGGAAGATCGAAATCGCCTTGGCATTGTTAAACCAAAATTAGATAGGGAGGCAGTTGCTAAACTTCAAAACACACTACAAAAACTCCCAACAGATAACCAAATACAAAACATGGAACTTCAAGATTTAAGTCAAACACGGGCGAAATAATACAGCCTTGTCAAAAAAACCGCAAAACGATCCTCCAACGAAGCGACCCAAAAGGCTAGTTTGAAACGGACCATAGCTGACCTGGACGGCAGACAGTTAAATGTCACATTTCCCGTGTTTGGTTCTGCGTACGGGGCAAAGCATGCATAGTCGATAAAAACACTCCACGCATGATGTATCCGGAGAGAGAAAGTGACAGAAAGAGGACGAAGAGACACAAAGTGAGAGAGAAGAGACAGAGAAAGAGAGACAGAGAGAGAGACAGAGAGAGGGGAGAGAAGAGGGGGAAAAGACAAGAGGGGGAGAGAGAAAAGGGGGAAAGAGACAGAGAGAGGGGGAGAGAGAGAGGGGGGGAAAGAGAAAAGAGAGAGGGGGAGAGAGAGAAGGGGGAGAAGACAGGAGAAGGGGGAGAGAGAGAGGGGGGAAAGAGACAGAGAGAGGGGGAGAGAGAGGGGGGAAAGAGACAGAGGGGAGGGGGAGAGAGAGAGAGGGTCTGAAGAGAGAAGGACATGACAGAAATCAACTCTTTTTGGATTTCGATTGGTCCTGAAAAGGACCGAGGTAAAACCCGAACGGGACATGGATAGTGCATGCTGTCAATGCTGTTTGACGCCCTGCGTTGTTGATAAACCAAATCGGCAGCGGTTCGCATGGAGCCCACTAAGCGCTGCGGAAAGCTGGGGGAATTCTGTTCCACTGTCGGACAATTCTTTTTGGGAGTTCGACGGCGTTTCCTGGTCGGGCGGGGTTGTTTGTTAATGCTGCGCTTCAAGTATGCCCAGACTTTTTCCATGGATTTAAGTCTGGACTGCAAGCTGGCCAACCATTGTGGGAATTTGATTCCGTCGTAGAAATTGTTGCGTGGCTTGTGCAGCATGTGGCGGGCATTGTCATGTTGAAACTCGTGAGCCTGGTTTTTTTGGAAGAAAGGGACGACAACTGGCTGCAGCACCTGATTGATGTAACGTGCTGCATTCACCCTCCTCCCCGACCTCGCTGCAGCTGAAAAAAAACCGGGCCTACAAGCTGTTGACCGTACAGCCACCCCACATCATGACTGAGGGTCCCCCCCAAAAAATTTTGTGTTCCTTGATGTGATGGGCATTAAAGCGCTGACCCCGTGGTCTCCAGACCCGATCATTGTTATCACCTTTTCAACGCAGACTCGGCATTCGTCACTGGACAGCACTTCATTCAATCTGCTGCCCAGTTCGCGTGTTGATTGGCCCAGTTCTGCCGATGGAGTCTGTGTTTGTCAGTCAATCTCGAACCCATTGGCGGCGACAAAAAAGGTGGTTTCGACGCAGCAACGAATTTTTGTCGATGGCGACGTGTTTTTTGTGCCTGGCAGTGGTGGAAGCGCTTTTGGGAGGGGTCATTCTAAATGAGCGCACCACCCGTTCTCTGTGTCCGTGCGGTCAACGCTTGTGGTCGGCCTGCTCGTGGAGCGTCCCGCTGTGGAGCCAGTCACCAGATAGCGGTTCCTCTGTCGATAAATTGTTTAGTGGTGGACATTCAGTCTGGCTGCGATCACCTGCTGACGAGCCTGCGTACAACATACCAATGGCCCGTTCTCTGTCATTTTTCGTGAGACGCGGCATCTGCTTTTTTTACCTTGGGGTTGCACCTTTGATGCGCTCCTGTTTTTTCAACCCATTTCAGTTTGGAGATGTGAGCAGTATTCTGAGCAGGAGCATCTTTTTCACGGTTGTGTCTTGGCTACAGTGTAGAAGCTTGAACAACCGCAATAGCATTTTCCCCCGTGCCTCACTAACCACACTGACCACAGCCGAATCTGATGAAAACGAAAACACATAAAGAAACCATCTTCAGCATGCCTGACCCACAGACCCAGACTCCACACTATAGTCTGTTTCCAGAAGCGACAGTAAAGGATTGTTTTTCGCGTTTCTTTTGCCCAAAGGCTATAGAAGCAAAAACCCCAGTTTGTCAGAAGAAACAGCATTAAAAACTTACACGACTCCCCGAAACCCCCGCAAGAATTAGGGGCCCCCTTAGTCGCGCTGTAAGAAGCATCAGAGGCGAATTAACAAACAATTTAGCAAAACTGGGTGAAATAGATGAGGATATAAAAAGAGGGAAAAAAAAAACTCGTTGAGGCTGATGACGCCAACTTTAGGGCCTGGTGTTAAAGAAAGAATAACCCAAAGACTAAAAGATCTTAAACAAGAAAAATCAGCAAGGCTAAAAAGGCGTTATCCCTAACCAAGAACAATTACGAACTCAATGATCAGAATAAGAGAAACTATCCAAAAAATTTTATATGAAGACACAACACTAGCAAACGAATAAAACACTGTTAGAGAGCAAGGATTCACATTAGCGAGCGTTATAAGGGCCTTAGGATTTGCAATAAGTACACTGGTGATGGCTATTACGGGTGGTGGCGGAGGTCAAAGCCATTACCTCCACCACCATCACCTCCATCGCCGCCTGATAAATCATGGGTAAAAAAAACAACTTACCATCTTGCGGGTTTATTAAAAAAATTGCCAGTAAAGCTATAGACTCTTTACCTGGTATATTAGGGGGTGTCGTAGCTGGCTTTTGTCTACTGCAAGAAAAGTAGTTGGCTTTATGGCTGAGCACTTATGGCATTAGTTGCCTTAATATTTTGGGTTACTTTTTAGTAAGAAAAGACCAAGTAATCCTAGGCCATTAATCCAAAAACAAGTGCCGCCGTTTTCATATTCATGGTCATTATTTTTTTGGACTTCGTGTTCTTCAATGGCCTTTGGGCTTTGGGCTTGGGATTGGTTACATATTCTTGGGGGTCAACTTGTTTGTTTAACTGCTTGCAATATTACTGGCTCAGAATTTATTTCGTTTTTTCCGACTTTCTGTTCATTGCCTGCCACAAGGATTTCATTATTGTAGTTTATTATTGTTCCTACCTGGTCTGAGGGTCAGAAGGTAGCATGTATAAACCATGCCAACAGAAAAGTCTACTTTCGATCTT
Source organism: Conus ventricosus (assembly GCA_018398815.1). Lineage (NCBI taxonomy): Eukaryota > Metazoa > Mollusca > Gastropoda > Neogastropoda > Conidae > Conus > Conus ventricosus. The sequence continues at coordinate 43,785,611 of CM031620.1, forward strand.
GCGAATGTAAAAACATTTTGGTACCTTTTAATACTCGAAGGCAAATCAACGTAGAATTAATGGCTCCTCTAAATTGCCAAGTACTGTTTTTGTGCATCAAAAGCCAGTAGAAGGATCAGTAGCTCGATCTTGCCTGTGCTTGTGAACCTAGCAAACACCAAACGTAAGTACGAATAGAGTCGTTTATTTGTTCTATTCCGCTCTAGTTAGGCCTTAGAAGTGTCTAAAATAAATGTTGTCCACGCGTTTTTATGCTCTGCTCTATGGACCCAAGATTGAACAGCTGTGCCTGAAAAGAAAGATGTATAAGGAGGATTCCAGGCATAGTTATACTTTCCTGTGCACGCCCAAAAATAAGGGTGGCCCAACCATGATTGCGGTCCAACTTTTGTCTAAAGTCTGTCTTAACATTAATTATTGAATTTGTTACAGATCCTTTCAAAAGCCTTCATGTCTATTCTGTTGCTGAATGGAAATTAAACGGTTTGTCATTTGGTAATGGTGCTTGCAGTTCTCAAAATACGTCTGAAGGTGTAATAGAAATGAAATCTGTACACTGACCCACCAAAGGATCAGGAGATTTAAATGATCAGCATACGATACTCCACATCCAGTTGATGCACAAAACACAGCAAAGTTTAACTGGTTCTGATAAAACTGCATCGGATGACTGAACCACACTTTCGCGGGTGTAGTCTTTTTTAATTGGGGGTTAAGAATCTGTTTAATGGCGTACTCACCTTTACTTGAAAGGTGTCAGTCTGGTTTACAAAATGACAAGAGTATCAGTTGTTATATTTTTAAGATTGTAGTGCGGCCCAACAGAATATTTTGCATTAGTATATTTGAATGCACTCATTTTTAATTTGTTTTAAAATGTTTGTAACAATAACAACTCAAAAACAGTCCTTCGTTTTTTAGAGTATGCTATGATAAGAATGCGGAACCCGAAGGGTTGCCTCCAGGAAATATTCTACAAAGTCGTATGGTTTAATAAAAACTAAATTCCAAGAACAATAATAAGATTAAAAAGTTGACAATAGAGGAAACAAATTTAGCCAGTTAACAATACCTGATGGTTTTTACGGGTTTTGCTCATTAAAAAAAAGGCAATGAGTAATTTAGACATTACTCTCAAACTTAACAATGCAAATCTGAAAACAATGTTAACATTCAAGCCTGAAGAAGGTGGAGAGCTAGCTAAATGTTAGGCTTTACAACTGACAATCGGGACTTTCATAGTTTTAGTGTTACGCCAGACAAAAATACTTATGAGGGAGAAAATCCGCTCGATCTTGCATTACATTCATTACTCTATATTCATTTGAATGAACTGAGCAACTGATGAAAACTTATATGATGGAAGGCCCCTCAACTGTTTTAAGAGCTCTTCCATCGGGGAAAGCTGCATATTGCGATTATGAAATTATACAATTTCCCCTAATTTACAGTTTAAAAGATTAGCTTGCGGAAAGGTCGGATCATTTTAATATAAAAATCACAGACAAAACAGGGAAAGTCGTAAATGTGAAAATCTGCACATTGTTTGGAAATAAAATAATATAGTACTAAAAAATAATGTCGCGCAGTCCAGAAGAACCCGGAGTTACATTAGCCCCTGTAAGGTGTATAACCTTAGAATTAAAAGACCTTGCAGACGTTGCGGACTTTGAACAGAACGGTGAGATAGGCGCTTTGTATGGTTTTTGAGTACACTAAAGATGGTGATTAAAACGCAAAGAGGTTGGCGACAACAAAAGTTTCCTAAACTAGAACAACTGCGCAATCTAGAAGCAAATAATGTTGGCCAGTATGAATATAAAATAGTTCGAAAAACTGACCTCAAGGGCACTTAGAACCATATTTAGAATGGGACATAAATTTGAATTCATAAGCCCATTTACATTTTTTAGCCGTCAAAAAAGTTTCAGAAAAGCATTCAACTCTGGCCCTTTACATGTAAGTCTTATGCCAGAGGACAATAGTCGGAAAGAGATTGAAATAACGCCGTATGGGAATAAACAGTACATCCTCCACAGAAAAGAAACGGTTTTGAAAGATGCTTCTAAAAAAATTACGTTCATTCCACAAATGAAATTAGGAGACACGTTCACAATGATATTTGAAATTTCTGTCTTAAACGATGTGGAGAGGAATGGAGCTGTGGGCGTTAGTGACGTCCTTTTAAAAGGAATTCTAATTAGCTGGCAAAACTTAGATGTTGAAAAACTTAAAGTTACCATGTCGTTCTTCACAATGGTGAGGATATTAAGGTCATAACAACAAGCAACAAAAATCAATATTAGCTTAAATAGAAACAATCTTACAGAACTGAATTGGATTAATCTTACACATTTAGGCCTTATAGGGTTTTATTATACTGAACAAGTTTTGACGGAGAGTATGAATAATAATAACGGATTAGATTAAATTATGTTATAAAACTATGGACCCAGACGACTTTGGTGTCAATGCCGATGTTAAACTTTATGATAAAATCCCCTCATTGTTCATTGATTTGTGGACAGACTGGTTGCGGAAAAACAATATTTGTCCTCGACCTATTCCCAAACAGTTTATCGTTATAATTTTGATTTATATAGTAAATTTTCTGCCCAACCCCTTAAAAGGAACAAAGCATATAATGATAGAAGGTTTATATGGGCGGATGATAACATATATTTGATTGATCCCAGCAATAAGCTGAGTGAGTGTTTAGAAAAACTTTTATAAATGTTTTTAGGGAACGCAGACACTATTTATTATAAATGACTGTTCGGCGAAGAGACATAGTTAAAAAGAGAAACACTTTGTCAAAACCCGGCTTTCGTGGGAAAACATGGGTGGGATAAGTGTGTGGATTTTATGTCAAAATATAACCTCCGTTTTAAAAGACTTTAGAGAACAGTTTTAAAAACTGTAGGTTTTATTTCACATGAAAGACAGAGACGCATTTTATGAATGTATGCGCGAAAATGTGTTATTGAAAATGATCAGGAAAAACACAGGATTAAGCAAAAAACTAAAATCTGAAAGTTAGTAAATTAGTATTGAAAACAGACAAAACAAACACAGTATGTTTGTTTGTAGATAATCGTTATTTTTTGGTTATTGAAAGAGAATGTGTGATGGATTATCATTTTTAATTCGTTATTGGAAGTCTTACTTGTCAGAGAAAAGTAAAATACCAATCCTAGCTTCAACCGCCCGAAACTGGTTGAGGGCGGTTGGACTAGGATTGGTATTTTACTGTTCTCTGGTTGGCTGTCTGTAGGGCCGGGATGTCTGTAGGGCCGGGATGTCCCGCAGGGCCGGCTGTCTGCAGGGCCGGCTGTCTGTAAGGCCCGGCTGTCTTGTAAGGCCGGCTGTCTGCAGGGCTGGCTGTCTGTAAGGCCGGCTGTCTGTAAGGCCGGCTGTCTGCAGGGCCCGGGTGTCTGCAGGGCCGGTGTCGCGTGAAATCTGGGAACGTGATATCTGGAAGGCTTCCCCAGATATCACAGATTTTTTGGGGGGGGAAAGCGTTCCCAAAATTTTACTGTGATATCTGGGAAGGGCCCCTGATATTTGGGAAACGTGATCTTTCAGAGCTCAGAAAGGCAGAAAGAAGACAACAAAAAAGAATGGATTTTCGAGATAAGGTAGGAAACAATTTATTTGGGTGCAATTGAGATCTTTTGGGCCCTTTTTGTCACTTTTTTTTTCATTAATTTAATTTTTGGGATGATTTTCCCAAAATTCCCAGATTTCACGATTGGAAGTTCAGGAAATCTGGGAAACGCGTTCCCAATATCACGGTTCCCAGATATTATACGACACCGGCTGTCTGTAGGGGCCCGGCTGTCTGTAGGGCCGGGGGTCTGTAGGGCCGGGATGTCGGTAGGGCGGTATGGGTTCAATGCCGCCGATCAACAGGGGAACGAGGAGGGTGGACAGCGCAATACGTGCAGCATAGGTTTCCATTTTCCCCTCCTTTGACTTTCTCTACCTGCTGCCCTCTGTGCTTCGTTTGGACGAGAAAGCTCTGTAGGCTAACACAAACATGACAACACAGCCGGTTGATGTTCGGTAGACCTGCGGTGAGCGAGTCATGTTCGGTGTTTGACATGCTGACAACAGTTCAACCAGCTTGCCACAGGCGACAGCCATTGGGCACACGTCTTGCAAGCTCGATGTTCACGTGCTAAACGCGACAGAGAGAGAGAGAGAGAGAGGGGGATGGGGGGGGCGGAGAGTAATCAAAATACATAACAGCGTGAAAACGAATTAACAGAAACATAAATGAAAACGACCAAACATTCTGCCACATTCGGACATGACACCATGCGCACAGACACGGATATGTCGTGTAGCTACACACACACACACACACACACACACACACACATACACCTATGTGTAGATCTCTCTCTCTCTCTCTCTGATTGCGCGCGCGCGCGCGCGCGCGTGTGTGTGTGTGCGTGTGTGTGTGTGTGTGTGTGTGTGTGTGTGTGTGTGTGTGTGTGTGAAAGAACATGTGTGTGTGCGTGCGTGCATGCGTGCGTGCGTGCGTGTGTGTGTGTTTGAAGGAGTATGGTGTGTGTGTGTGTGTGTGTGTGTGTGTGTGTGTGTGTGTGTGGTGTGCGTGCCTGCTTACGTGTGTGTGTGTGTGTGTGTGTGTGTGTGTGTGTGTGTGTGTGTGTGTTTGAAGGAGTATGGTGTGTGTGTGTGTGTGCGTGTGTGTGGTGTGTGTGTGTGTCTACAGAAGATAGATAGATATAGATATATACTGCCGTACAGAAGATGTGTCAAAACTCCCAGACAACGAGAACAAAACGCGAAAGATTCGAGATTAAGAAGCTCTTGAAACAGTCTCGCCCAGGGGTGGAAGTCAGAATTCTACAGAAACTTCTTTTAGAAAAGAGCATCGGCCACTTGGACAGACTGTGTCTACCCTCTCTGTGACTGCGCCTCGTCTGTTTCTGTCTCAGAAAGACGTTGCAAGAGAGAGAGAGAGAGAGAGAGGGGGGCGAGGCAGGGAGGGAGGGAGGGAGGATTTTTGTTGTTGTTTTGATATACAACACTGTCCATAGTGTCAACAAAGAACAAGAAAAAATGCGAATAATACAAAATTATGCATCATTCTAATTCACGTATCACATGACATTACGTATCAATTTAAAGATTTCGTCAACATGCGGACTGTCCAATGTTACGTTCCATGCCTTGGGGGAAAAAAAAGATGATAAATCCAAAACACGTCAGCTATAACATTCTGAGAATCATGTTAAAGGGTGTGTGTGTGGGGGGGGGGGGGGGGGGGGGAGAAGGGGGGCAGGGTGCCCGTGGGGTGGGGGTGGGGGGAGGGTGAAGGGGTGGTACTGTCAATTCCGATTTTGTCAGTAAAGCAAACACGTTCCACAGTGTCTGTGGTTTAACACATCTACAACAGACTTGGACAGAATATGTCCAAGATGCGACATGATTCACACTAAAAAATAAATAAATAAATAAATTGGTAAATAAATAAATTACAAAAAGCTGGACTATGAATCTATATGCGTTGAATAAGTGAGTTGTCACAAATTCTTCGCTTTTGGTTCATTTTTTTTTTTTTTGGCCCAGTTTGTTTGAGTTGATCTCAGGTGATCCAGTGACTCAGTGTTATGCGTTGGTGGCAGGGGCAGAATACCTAATTCTGGCATCTGCCCGGCCCTGCTTCGCTGAAGTTGGGCACGAGGTGTTTTTTGAAATCGCGTCATTTTCATCACTACGTCATCAATCACAAGCAAATATTGTTCTAAGAAGATGATGTTACAAAACTCCGTGCCGGTTCGAAGACAGTGTTTCTTTCTTCTTGTGTAAGGCAGCGGAGTTGCTGTGACGTAATGGTTCTTTGAGGGTCATGCCCAGTGGTCTGGGGAGGAAGGTGGGGGTATGCCATGTGTCCTTGTGTCGTCTGTCTTCTTCATTTTGGCCTGCTGCTCCTTCGGCCTCCTCGGTCCGTGTGTGTGTTTTGTTGTTGTCTTCAATTTAACGTCTTTCCACATTAAGTGATATTAGACGAAGGGAAAGGATTTGGAGAGGGGGAGCATGAGGAGGAGATGGGTGGGTCATCTTGCAATCATATACAAAAACAAAAACAAAAAGTGTGTGTGTGTGTGTGTGTGTGTGTGTGTGTGTGTGTGTGTGTGTGTGTGCGTGCGTGCATGTGTGTGTGTGTGTGTGTGTGTGTGTGTGTGTGTGTGTGTGTGCGTGCGTGTGCGTCTAAATTCCTCCTTTCTCATTACGTGGGCGTGGACACATCTCTTACCGCTTCTTTCTGGTCAAGTACTTGTTTTTACAAACAAGGATGGAAACAAGAGCCAAGAGTGTTGGTTGTGCAAGAGTGTTTAGTGGTTTAATTAGCACTTTAAATTTCGCACTTTGCTGAACTCACATAAGTCCACAAGAAGCATTCAAGCGTTGGCCTCTTGCAAGTGAGGATAATTCAAATAAAGCAAGTTTCATTCTTAGATATATTACGAGTCCAAATGTCGCGTCTCAATTCAGAAACCTAGGAAGGGTGACAACTCGTGAGGGAGGACGACGACTCCTGGACTTGTTGCGTCCCTTGCACTGTGAAGCTGCTCGAGCTGCATCATCAATGAGGCTGTCAGCGGTATGGGTCATTCATTCTTCTCGACAGTTTCAAAGCTCGACTATGGCAAAAAGGAAAACAATGGACCTAAAGTCACGTGTGTGCTGTTTTGTATGTAGGTATAATTCAGTTAGTGCACGAGTCTGCGTGCTCCTCGAAACACTCACATACCACTTGGAAGTAATTCTTCACATGCTTATATTTCATTTATGCTTGAAAAAAAAAAGTAAGCCTAAGGCTAAGGCGGAACATTCTGGACTAATTGTTTGTGTGCTGGAGGGGGTAGACACAGCATTTGTAAAAGCGTGATGATAATGGAAGCTTGATCTGATTAAATTTGGAGAAAAAAAAAAAAAAAACATTTGTCAAACCCTCCAAATGTGAGAACGCTTCCTGATGAATAAAAATGATCTTCTATACCGACAGCTATAAAAATTTTTACTCCATCATCTCTCACTCAGTGGCTTTGGGTGATTATTATGGTTTCAAGAGAGAATGAGGCGAGAAAAAACAGGATCGCGCACAACACACGCACACACACACACACATGCATGCATGCATGCACGCACGCACAGACATCACCTCACCGATCGTGTACATCGGAAATCTAGACGAGGAGCGAAGAAAGAAAAGAAAGATCGTCTTTTCTGTAGTCAGCTGGGAGCATCTGACATCCTCTTCCATTGTCCTGTTACCTTTTGCTGTGATTGAATCGGTCAGTGAATGCCTGACTGTTGGAACGGTCTGTCCACTGACAAGGTCATCGTCTTTGGCGGCTTTCATAGTGTCAAGATCCACCCATACCCCCCCCCCTCCCCCCTGTTGTTGTTGCTACCTCACTGGTATTTCTCTTGTTTTGAGAATGCGAGGGCTGTTCAATCACCTGTAATTGTTTCTGTGAGGGCTATTCAATCACCTGTAATTGTTTTTGTGAGGGCTATTCAATCAACTGTAATTGTTTTTTGTGAGGGTTATTCAATCAACTGTAATTGTTTTTGTGAGGGTTATTCAATCAACTGTAATTGTTTTTTTGTGAGGGCTATTCAATCACCTGTATATGTTTTTGTGAGGGCTTTTCAATCACCTGTAATTGTTTTTTGTGAGGGTTATTCAATCAACTGTAATTGTTTTTTGTGAGGGTTATTCAATCAACTGTAATTGTTTTTGTGAGGGCTATTCAATCACCTGTAAATGTTTTTGTGAGGGCTATTCAATCAACTGTAATTGTTTTTGTGAGGGCAATTCAATCAACTGTAATTGTTTTTCACTCTTAAGGGTTGTTCGTTCAGTTGAGCCAGGGTTCGTAGCCCTTGGCTGATGTTTCCCTTGTTTAGAGAAGTGTGAGGACTGTTTGGTGGGCTGAAACTGGTCTTTTTTTTTAATGAAATGTGCCAATGTTCAATTAGTAGAGTCTGATGCTCACGACCGGAAGTCTATGTGATTTCAAGTCATTGCCGATTCATTAACTTCTCCATCAGCGGTGACTAGAACTGTCTAGTTTTATAATTAGCTCCAAAGCACTTCGCCGACTGTTGTGTATGTGATTTTGATTTTTACTTGGAGGCAAGGTTTTCACATCTTTCTTTTCATTGCATTTTTTTTTGTGTGTGTATTATATTACCTTTTTTTCTATTTATTTATTTATTAATCTATATATTCATTCATTATTTTTTTTTTTTTCCCTAAGCATCTTCCTTTCTACCCTCATCAGTCGTTGGAAAGAAAATGCGAAAAGGAGCAGAAAACAGTAAATAACAAGCAAGCAAGAGGGACAACTCGTGCTCCCACGATGGGATAGTAACACGCCCATTATTCCAACACTGCTTATAATAATACCATCTAAACACTGCTAACAAGAACCGAGCGAATCTGGGTGTGCTCGTGCGTATGGCGAGATGGGGGAGACAGCAAGGTAAGGGGGCCAATGAGAGGGAAATACGTTTGTGAGTGTGTGTGTGTGTGTGTGTGTGTGTGAACATATTTATTTCAAATTACCTTGAAACAAACATTAGGCTTTGAGAATGCAGTAACACACAACTGAACATGAAGAAGAACAAGAAGAAGAACAAGAAGAGCCCATGCGCGGGTGAGACCCAGAGAAGTTGTCCTCAAATGCTGAACAAACCTGCTGGGAGCAATCCTGCACCACCCATGGAAGCCTGCGCCGTGTTCACATAGGGCGCAGGCACGCACAGGGCATTCCATTAAGACGTCAAGGAACATAATTGGTCCCTGGCAGATGGCATTGTGTAATGGCTACTGGATGTGACATGACTGGGCCTCCACAGGAATTTTTGAAACTCCATGATCTACTGATGCAAATTAATAGTTTCTTCATTGAAGCAAGGCTGATGCCTTCGTGAAAATTACAAGACAAGATTGATATTCATACACACACACAGCTCATGCTCAGACATACTAGACACCAAAAAAACCCAGACAAATGGACAGAGCAATATTCACACACATCAGTATCTTCACATGCAAGAGTGAACAACATACACTAGTGCGAACAACAGCTAAAGACTCTGAGATATGGATAAACTAAACCATAAACATATACACATTCATGCACTCGCACACTTACCAACACTCAAACTGATGAAAGGCAGAGAAAGAGAGAAAGAATGCCATTTAAACACATGTACACAAGAGTAAAATTTCACCACAATTTTATTCCTGTACCATAACTTGATACAAAATGTTACGAGATTCCGAGACTTCGTTAAAAACAAGGACAAATGCGTGTACCTAAAATCCACAAATCATTCATTTGTTTATCATAACTTCACAATTTAGAGTGCTTCCAGCTAGGCGAAAAGTGTCACGAAGCACTGACATATAGGTATGCACATGCATCAGTGCACACAGCAATGCACATCTTATCCAGCTTAACGGTTTTCATTTTTATCAGTGTGTTCTCATGCACTTTGTGACAGTGACACATTGGGAGTAAATTAGTTTGCACATCTTTTTTTTTCCTCCCTTTTGTCATGGGGGTAGGGGTAGAATGGGGAAAAGAAAGGCTGGAAGTGAAGAGTGTCAAGTTGACAGTGATGGTGGTAGGGGTGTAGGTGAAGGGGGCAGTTTGGATGCAGATGGCGGAGAAAACGAACCGTGTCGTTTCACAAGTTTCAAGCTGCGTCACACTGTTAGCAATGCAGTTACTTCAACACATCAACTGTGCGTGTGACTTTATTCATATTACTCGACTGAACATTTCACAATTTATTATTCCGGACTTGCTAAAAACACAATACTTTATTAAAAAATACAAACTGCTTCCTTTAATGTCATGCAGTACAAAAATGTGCTAAAAACATTATTCAATTATTTAAAAAAAAATTAGTTCATTCCACTGGGGAAAAGCATCTAGTGACATTCTGGAAATGGGAGTGCTATGAAGATGGCAGGGGGACAAAGGTCAACATCCCTCTGCTCTGTGCCCATCACAGTGGCCTCATCACAGCTGACAACCTATGGATTCAACCAGCGAGCCAGGGGAGGTTTGGCTTTAAACCTAAAGACCTTTTTCTTTTTTTTTCCCAAATATATCAATGAAAAGCTCCCAAACATGCATTTCCTGGCAGAGACCAATTATCTTGGCTCTAATTGACATTTTATTTTAGACATGATCCTATAAAAAACTTTTTTTTTCCTTAGTGGGTAACATTTTTAAAAGTTGGATTTGTTTTAAAAAAAACCCAAAACAGAATTTAAGAAACTATTTTTTCAAACCATGGAAATCCCCTGACAGATGTGGGACAGCTGGCAGCTTTGTTTCCTATTTGTTCAGGAGTTGCAGGATCTGCCTCTGGAGGCTGCCCATTCCTCATCAAAGTTTACTGTGCACATGCAATGCCACTGAGGTGGCACACAAGATGGCACAGCAGAATATCAATAAACGTTGTTTTTTTTTGTTTTTTCAAAAATAAAATAAAATACAATAAATGTTTACTGTGCACAGTACACGCTCCCCTGAGACGACCACAAGTGGGATGTCCATGGTGGATCTCTGCTCAAGAGAATCTGAAAACAGTGCTACTTCAGTTTTACTTTTCATACTTTTGAAAAATTCAGTTTCTTTTTGCTTTAATTAACAGCAAGAAAAGTAAATACCTATCAAGGCTTTGTTTTATCTCAATCCCCCCTACACAAGACTTTGAACACGCCTGGCTTCCAGAGAACAAAAGTCAAGCTGTGTGTGGTAGAAAATTCAATGAGAACTTGGTCCATTGTGGTACATACAGAGACACTACCTGTGCTTATCAGAGAATACTTGCCAGAGATTACACACACACAAATGCACGCACACACACATGCATGCACACGCACCATTGATACACCTCAGGATTAAACTCATACATAGGTGCTCAGTTACAGATCAAGTTTGCACATGACGCTTTTTTCCAATACGACAGGCTACAGAGGGGCACAGGCACAAGTTTGGAACCAGCACAATCTTTTTCATACATGGATCAATGCCCTACCAATATTGCTGAGGGAGGAACCATCGTCATCATACGTCAATCATGTTTGGACAAGACACAGACAGAACACGATGCAAATCAAAAGAGGCACCAGGAAGAGCACAGTCTGGGCCAAGTTCAACTTTAAAGCCATTTTGGTTCTTTGAGGCAGGCAGTATCGATGAGCAATGTGTTTTTTGCCCATTCTTTCAACAACAATTTTTAGTTAGATGCACACATGTACATCTCCATTTGTTTGTACAAGGAACAATCGTGAACACGATCTCATTAAGCTTTTTTCCTTTCTTTTCAGGGCTGGGGGAAAGGGAGCAGGAGGAGAAAAAAAAAGGAAGATCTCTACTGTGAAAAGATGTTGGTCATAAAAAAATTTTAAAAAGGGGGAGGTGAGGGGTGAGGGGTGAGTTGCAGAACATTTCTTCCAAAAAAAATCTGACAGGGATGTTCCACAAAATGAGAGGATGAGGATGGTGAGAGGTTGAGCTTGCTTTCACTTGGGCCACTGATCTGAGGTTGAGGGACTCCAAGACTTCCTTGTTGAAATGACAAAGCCCTTAATCGTCACTTCCTCCACTACCACCACCTTTTTGTTCCACTGTTATTGTAATCAGGTTTTACTTCCTCAATCCTCCTTGTTCAATTAAAAACAGGGGACCTAAAAAATCTGCTGTCGATATTTCACAATTTTTTTTTGTTAAAAAAGGACAAAGCCACGAATTCTTTTCACTACTTCCAAACACTTCTTTATGCTGATCTTGTCACCTGCTTTTCTCAATGTTCTTTTTAATACTTTATTTGTGAAACAATGTTTACGAAAGTTAACGCAAACTGGTATATAAATAAACACGACTTGTATCTGATACATTATGTCACATTACCCCCCATATAAATAATTTCATAATTTACAGGCTAGTGTTTCTTCAAAGTTTAACAGCAAACTGTTCACTGAGTATTTAAAAAAAAAAGCTTGAACTGTCTGAAATGCTGATGCACAAATACAAACAGTAATATTTAATATTGCAAGGCAAAGTGGCTTAGTACACATACACTACTTAAAAAACATTACCTGGACATAAGAAAGAGCGGTAAAAACAGAGTTTAAACACATGAAGTATAAATAAATTACAACATGACACAAAACTTTTGCCCCATACAAAACACAATAAATGCCAGGGCCGACAGGTTGGTAGTGCCACTCCACTTTGGTTCAAACAACAGAAGAGATCTAGACACAGCGCCCCATGTCAGTCCCAATGAGTCCAATGAGGTGCTCTTTCAGCTCCACTTTCCACACCACACCATACCACTCTTAGCTGCTCACACTCCACACACCCATCTTCTCCTTCTAACATTCCCCCGTCCAACAGAACTAGACATGTTTAACTGTCTGCTCACCTCCCACATCCATGGATACTCCTATCTGTCCACCAACCAGCAGTGAGGGTAAAGCTGCACTGAGACATTCGTTCCCCTCGGGGTGTCACGACGACACTGCTTGGGCTTAGGGTTCTGCTAAGAGCTCCTGCATCAGAACTCTGATCTGGTCCTCCTCACACCAGATTTAGTTTCTCCCACATGAGACTCCAATCTCTCTCCCATCCATATGGTGTCCCCCGGCACTTCCCTCAACCCCACCCCCACCCCCCCTCCTAAAAAGGTCATTTATCTACCCGAGAAGCTTGTTAGGTTTTTCATATTCTTTGTATATGTACGTCCACTAATTCCTCCATTAACAGTGACCCCAGGTTTTCTAAAAAAAACTGACCCCGTTTCGTCCATACGGGCTCTTCTATTCAACATCCAGCCATCAACTTTGGAAAGGCTAGGCGCTTTTTGTCTTTTTCCACAGGAACAAAGACAACGTGGACAAATACATTCGCCTTCATGAATGAGCTGCAGAGAGACAGTTGGACTGTAAACTCACAAAGGTTTTTTTTTCTTAATGACCATTTGACTGTAAGGTGCAAAAGAGCTTTCTGGTCTAAGCCAGAGCATGTCCTGACAGTGACAGCTTGTGGCAACCCATTACCCGAGCCTCTCACGGACACGCAATGATGACAGCGACCCTGAGGTACCGTACACCAGCAGCCTGATGTACACCTTTGTCACACACTCTCCTTGATGACGCAACTAACCACTGGGTATCATGATCACTACCCAGGCACGACACAAGAAAAACACTTTTTAAGTCATCTGTGTTTCCCCTTCCCACCTTAATTTTCCTCTTCAATTAGAGTATATATATAAAGAAAAAACCCAACCAACACAAAAAACAAACCTGACAAGCTGAAAATAACGTAAACCAACCAGGACACAAAAGGCAAGGCAGCATGTCCTTACTGATAGCAACAAAGGCACGACACACACACACACAGTCAGTGCCTTAAATTCCCTTTTGTGGAACTGAGGGTCTCAGAACTGCCTTGTAGGTGACAGGTGGCCACAGACTGGGACTGACCTGACCCTCCAAGGACAGAGGTAACAAACCAGGTTGTGAGCAGGGTACAGGTAAGGTCCCTAAAAACACCTGACTGTCCTGCTCTACCAGCTTCAGGTCAGTCACTTCATTTCATTTTCTACAGCCAAAAGTCAATTGGTTTGTGATGACATGCATTGATTCTATAAAATTAGAGAAACTTTTTCATTCTTTTTAATTTTTAACAGGGAACATGGCCAAGGTTGGAAGGCTGGGAAGAAAATTTCACATGTTGTCATGAAGAAGAAAATTGCTGAATCCAGATTGCCTTTTTCTTTTTCTTTTTTAACACAGCACCACTAAGATTTCACAATCACAACCATTCACACCTAGACAAATCTGATCCTACTGCACCCACACTGATCCACAGCCCACTGAAAATATAAATATGGTCATCAACATGTTAAATGATATACAAATGCATGCATCAACAAGTTGCCCAGGATTATTCAATGCACTTCAAACACCATTAATTGTGTCTTCTGGTATGAACACCACCAGTAGACAACAAACCTCGACTTCCTATCCCAATAATGGCAGTCTCACTTTCTAATGGATCATGAAATACAGTCCTACATGAGTTTCTCTATATCAAGGCAAACAAAAGTGTTTCAGGTACATGTACTTATGAGGAAGTGTGCTGGTGCCCTTTTCAAAGCAATGTTAACACAGGCTGTATTTCAAACACATGCGACAGCCATGTTTCATCCGACCTGCTGCACAAACCACACACCATGCTTCTTTCAGCATAAATGACTGAAAGGCGTTGAACAATTCTGGCAGCCTATGGGTTTTTTTTTCCTTTGTTGTTCTTAACCAGTCATCTTTTTTTCCTATTATGACAGGAAGTGACCTCATCATGAAATACATGTGCTGTGAAAGGAATGACATGGAGCCATGAGCTGGGCCCAGGCAGCACCACAAAGCAGCGTCCAGTCTGGAAACGGTTCCAGCAGAACTTGACATCTCCCTTTGCCCGCCACTCTCAACAGGAAGCAAGCGTCAACCTGCCGGCCTGACAGCCCAGTAAAGAGACGCTTCAAGGAGCAGTGTCGAAATGGTAGCTTTGGTCCCGAAAACCTCTGAAGCATTCTCTGTATGGGGCAGACCAACAACCACTGGCGACGGCCACATTCCAAGGGGAAACAATTCACACCCACAGACAATGGGGAGGGAAAGATGGGGAGAGTTTAAAGAATAATGCAGGGTGTGGGGAAAATGATCTCGATTTATGTTCTGCTTTGTTCTCACGCACAAGTCAGTGTAGATGGCTTCACCCGTCCATGTGTATAAATGCTCTGGGTGTTGTATCAGTTCTAATACTTCTATAATACAAACGTCAATTAAACACATTTTTTGTCAGTGACCTAACTTCCCATATATTTCTTTGGTGCTGGCTACTTCTTAAATTTTACATTATTTTATTTTCCACCCACACGATCTGTCTAAACGTTTACCTGATCTGTGGTCATATAGCCTCTGCTATTACCTGTACACTTTACACATATTCCCCCTCTTTTTTTCTGATACAATCTTGCTTCCGTAAATCCTGGTACCGACTGTGCTATGCAAAATTTAACACATGCCATTTTCTCAATTTAACAATCCGTTCACGTAACGCGACTAACCATTCCACAGAAATGGCAGAGTGGCATGGACAGACTAGCAAGTAGTTGAGGTACAGTTCCCAGCACCAGCTGGACACACACATACCACCAGAACAATCACACAGACCAACACACCACCCATTCCTATTGGCATACAAACCACCCTCTGTACCAATACAATCTTACAGACCAACAGTGCTGTTGATGTTGTGTGCAGAACATGACCAGAGGTTCCCAACAAGGCCCAGGAGTTACATAAAGCCACCCATGTCACCGTTAAATGCCACACATTAAGCACACAAGGGAAGGCAGGGAGGGGAAGACGAGGGTCAAGGTCAAAGCAGAACAGACTGCCATAGACAACGAACATCAGAGTTGGTTTCCCAGGCTAGGAGCTTTTCCTGCTGACACCACCATCTTTCAGCCCGCAAGGCAAGCTGGTGAGGAGTTGTCCGCTCTCCTCCCTTTCCATGGCTGCAGGCCCTAACGATGAATTACCGACTACTACCACATCATCTTCTACACAGTAGGTCTGTTCCCCAACTAATACAAAAACCATTTGCACAGTTTCCACACATGACACTTCAATGCTAACAACGGTGGACTTTGTGCTATGCTGGCACAGCCGACGCTAACACACAGCTTTGATCACAGCGCCTCCACCTATGCACATACCCCGTTACTGGCCGACACTGACAGCGCAGTGACCGTGTCCTGTGTGCGGGGTGGTCCTGGACGGCCAGCACACTGGATGAATTATCAGATCAGTCCACAATGCACATGGGATGATGAGCTAGTATTGCAAGCGGGTTGTCTTCTGCAGGCAGCGGGCACCGCCTATCTCTAAGGTGCGCTCCTACCACAACACAAGGGGCGTCTTCAACGCCTGCACACCTTGCGAGCAGTATAAAAAGCACTACACAGTCTTGTACACCAACTCTGTTCAGGCAGGAAAGGTTGAATCACTGCAGTACAAGCCTGCACAGACTGAGCGACACTGGGGCGTGAGTGTGCACTTTGCCCAGCTACCAGGCAACGTGCTGATTGAGACCAAACAGTAGGGTGGGCAGATGAAGCAGGGAGTGGCAGGATGCCGGTCCAGTTCCACCAGGGCCCAGACACAGACACAACGAGCCAGCTTCACCTGCCCCGCACCGCTCCCAAGCAGCACTGATCCCTCCCTTTCCAGGCGCCACAATACACTCCATCTTCACCCCACCACACCTTTCCCTTCCCCTACCAGCACGGGCCCTAGCAGACAGGGTGGCCCTGGCCAGGACTCATGCCATCACTTTTTGCTGCCCCCGGCAGGAAGATCTCCACATCAGCTGTGCCTTGCTGCAGCTGCGCTGCTGACTGCTGTTATCCATGGCAGCCCTTTTCTCAGCCAGCATCCTCTTGCCGCCTCGTCCCTAGCATTTGCGGGCGGCGGAGCGCATCTTTTCAGCGTGCCTGGGGAGGAGTCCCCAGGGTGTCTTTGTTGTTGGCTTCAGGCCTCTTCTTCTGAACCTGCAACAATTTCTCAACACCATGCTTTACCCTCCCTGGCATTCACCCTCCCTTCCACTGCTCGAATCCTCTGCTACACCACATCCACACCTGTCTTTCAGCTTTAACATCCCCTGCTATACACCTCCTCCCACAGTCATCACCTCGACACCACATCCACCCATGCTTCATCACCTCTGACACCACATCCACACCATGTCTTTCAGCTTTACCTTCCCCTGCATACACCCCTCCCTCCACAGTCATCACCTGACCTTGTTACACCACATCCACACCATGTCTTTCATCACCTCTGACACCACATCCACACCATGTCTTTCACTACCCTGCTTACACCCTCCCTCCACAGTCATCACCTCTGACACCACATCCACACCATGTCTTTCACCTCCCACGCTCATTGACACATCCCCCATGTCTTCACTACTCTGCTATACACCCCTCCCTCCACAGTCATCACCTCTGACACCACATCCACACCATGTCTTTCAGCTTTACCTTCCTCTGCTATACACCCCTCCCTCCACAGTCATCACCTCTGACACCACATCCACACCATGTCTTTCAGCTTTACCTTCCCCTGCTATACACCCCTCCCTCCACAGTCATCACCTCTGACACCACATCCACACCATGTCTTTCAGCTTTACCTTCCCCTGCTATACACCCCTCCCTCCACAGTCATCACCTCTGACACCACATCCACACCATGTCTTTCATCACCTCTGACACCACATCCACACCATGTCTTTCAGCTTTACCTTCCCCTGGCATACACCCCTCCCTCCACAGTCATCACCTCTCACACCACATCCACACCATGTCTTTCAGCTTTACCTTCCTCTGCTATACACCCCTCCCTCCACAGTCATCACCTCTGACACCACATCCACACCATGTCTTTCAGCTTTACCTTCCCCTGCTATACACCCCTCCCTCCACAGTCATCACCTCTGACACCACATCCACACCATGTCTTTCAGCTTTACCTTCCCCTGCTATACACCCCTCCCTCCACAGTCATCACCTCTGACACCACATCCACACCATGTCTTTCAGCTTTACCTTCCCCTGCTATACACCCCTCCCTCCACAGTCATCACCTCTGACACCACATCCACACCATGTCTTTCAGCTTTACCTTCCCCTGCTATACACCCCTCCCTCCACAGTCATCACCTCTGACACCACATCCACACCATGTCTTTCAGCTTTACCTTCCTCTGCTATACACCCCTCCCTCCACAGTCATCACCTCTGACACCACATCCACACCATGTCTTTCATCACCTCTGACACCACATCCACACCATGTCTTTCAGCTTTACCTTCCCCTGGCATACACCCCTCCCTCCACTGTCATCACCTCTGACACCACATCCACACCATGTCTTTCAGCTTTACCTTCCCCTGGCATACACCCCTCCCTCCACAGTCATCACCTCTCACACCACATCCACACCATGTCTTTCAGGATATAAGGTGCCGAAGGGTAAAGACAGTAATTAAAAAAGCAAGAAAATTTAGCATCAGGGATCCTTAACGGGGGTCGGGGGGGGGGGGGGGGGGGGGGGGGGGGGGTAAACCACCACACTGACTAGATTTAAACATTGACAACACATGAATATCTGCTGCTAGGTTTTTATGCAAAATTTGCTGCGACTTAGATGTAGAAAAAATTCTACGGATTAAATATTTAAGTAACCAAAATTTCAAAACTCCAGTCAGATAACATCTGGTACTATATAATTATATATATATTTAAAAAAAATCTGGTAACTGTGGAAAGATCATGCAAAATACGAGAGAAAAAAAACAAAACCTTGGCAGCTAAAGGTTTACAATGGTGTATAAATCCACTCGGGGAAAAAAACAATTTCAAAGACTACACTTCTGAAGTAACTTCCCCTTTAAATTTGTACACATCAATCCGACACCAAAAAGGTTCCACTGTCAAACAATCATGTGGTTTGTTCGCCTGTGCACTGGGGAAAAGCTACCGTCTTGCTGGGCTTCATAAATTCCCGGTCAGATGTCACTTCTTTCCTGTTGCTTCCCAGCATTTCTCTTAACCTAACAATCACTTCACCCTCTGCTGCCCATCCACCATGCTCCACTCTACTAATGTTCCGCACTTCACCCTCTGTTGAGGGCAACCCTACATTTTGCTGCCAAATGGGGTATCTGTAACGCTTTCAGCATTAAGATAAGCCATTTCAGGACAGGGAGAGCAACTGCTATTTGTGGAATTGGCTGCCATTTGCAAAGTGCTGACTCCCCTCTTAAAACTTAAGAATACAGATTTTCCAGCTCATGTTGTGAGTGGCTGTGAGCAGCCATGATAAGTAACTGTCCATTCAACAAGTGTGGACAATTTAGTGTCTTAAGTACCGCTGAATCAAAACCAACTGCTCAGAAAGCCGAGTAGATTGTGCAGATGCGTTTGCAAAAGGTTCAGAATTCAGTGGCACCACCAATCTGTGGACAGTCAGCTTCAAGATGACAGAAAGCAGGTGAGCGATCGCAGTGACCAGTTATAAACATCAAAAAACACAAAAAGACATGTAAGCTACAAACAAGACTTTTTTTCTTCTAAAAATAAGATCCAATTTTTTGTAGGACCTAAAATTATAAAAAGGTAGCCAACTTTCAAAAGTTCTCTACAAGTTCATTTGATACTTTATAGAAAAACAACAACAAAAACTAGTGAGATAGTTGCAGAAATATTACCCAAGGAAAACTTTGTTGTTGAAGAATGCCTTAAGATACAATGTACTTAGGTTAAATACCAACCTTACTGACGGACCATATGTATGCATGCACATGCAACCACATGGAGAAGCAACAGGCTTATCAACGTTCAGTTCTCTTTTGTCACAGAATCAATATACAGACATGAAAGCAGCTCAGCCGTAACTGAAACACAGACATGCACAGAAGGAGCAAACATGCATACCAGGAGTGTGTCCCGGGGTGGCACTAGGAGTGCTGGTCTGGGAAAGGCTGCCAGACTTGGGACTGGAACTTGCAGAACTGCGGCGAGAATGCTGCAACAGCACCCACACAAGAAGCCCATTGTCATCATCCACTCTGTCCATGAGGTGGAACTTCAATGCACATTTCTCTGCCAACGATCTGTCATTTCTCAAACTGGCCACTACAATGTGCGCACACACACGCACGCACACACACACACATGGGTGGAAAGTTGGCCAAGTAGACCACACATTTGCTCAAGAAAGTGAGAAAATCCAAGGTCCATGGTTTGAAATCTTTTACTATTTTGAATTTATCTTCCCCTTTTCTACTGAGCCTTAAGTGGGGGTCTGTTGAATTTATCTTCCTCTTTTCTACTGAATCTTGAGTGGGGGTCTGAGTGTTGTTCTGTTGGATAAAAGGATAAACCACAGAAGTGTGTGCAAGCTGCACCTACCGACATGTTAAAAAACAAACTACCTAAAAACCAAAAACAGCTAAAAACATGGCAAATTTTTGTAGAAAAATAGACTTTGTTAGTTCCTGCTGTCGAACGTTCCTTTGCTGGCAGTTATACGGCATCCATCATATTGCAATGATCTCCCATGGTAACGTAAACACATGACAAAGATCAGAAAATCACTGCCAATGCTGCTGACTCCGCCACAATTTTAAACTTGAGCAAAGCCAAATGCAAGATGTGGTTCTGCTCACACAGAAAAAATTGGGTGTACCCCAATGTGACTTGCACGTTGTTGGTTTCCTATCTTAACTACCAATGATTTTTGCAAGTTCTTTTCATCACAAGAAAGAGTTGACACTTTCAGCAGCTAATCTGAATTCTTGATTATCTCCCTTAGTAAGAAAGACAGAAAGCCAACACCTTATGATGCCAGCTGAATATGATGAAGAAAAAACACACACACACACAGAGGAAAACCTCGCTTTCATGTCAACTGAACAGTACACTACTCAATGTCACACTATGCTTGTTATTCTTTTAGAAATGTTTCCAAAAAGGATACACCTTAAGAGTCTGGGTGCTCCGGTCTAATGCCCCGACCCTCTAGTACACGTGTGCTGCTCCACTATGCAACCCTTCACCTCCCACCCCTCCTCTCTCCTCCTGCCCTGTTGCATACACTCACCTCCCACTATGCAACCCTTCACCTCCCACCCCTCCTGCCCTGTTGCATACACTCACCACCCACTATGCAACCCTTCACCTCCCACCCCTCCTGCCCTGTTGCATACACTCACCACCCACTATGCAACCCTTCACCTCCCACCCCTCCTCTCTCCTCCTGCCCTGTTGCATACACTCACCACCAGCTTGGGTATCTCCTTCCAGCCGTTCTGACTCATGTGATCGATCTCAGCGAAGTTGTCGTCCACGTTGTCCACCTGGATCTTGATCATGTCCCAAAAGCCCTGCAGGTCCGCGTAGAGGGGTACCCCGCTCCTCCGGGTCCGGGTGCTGTCAGGACAGGCATCACCACAGTGCACATCATCACCACTGTCACGGAAATCAAGGAGTCCACAGAAGACAAGAAAAATGGCTACAATTTTTGTTGTTGTTGTTGTAGGAAATGCTTTAGAAAGACTTATTCTGAGATTATTTCAAAAGCCTTGTGTAATCAGGGGGTGAGGGATGGTCTAAAGAAAAAGTAGTGATGATGGAAGGAAACCAAAAAAACTAATATGGTTAGTGGGGAAAGGGAAAGAGAAGGTGTGTGTGTGTGTGTGTGTGTGTGTGTGTGTGTGTGTGTGTGTGTGTGTGTGTGTGTGTGTGCGCTCTTATCTATGTGCTTATGATGATGTATATATGAACCCGCAACATGTTAAGAAAGCACACATACCATGTGTTGAGAACACAGTTCTTTAAACTGCTGGAACTTCTGACTGATGAGCAAGTTGGACTTGCCAATTGCTGCTCGTATTCTGCCATTCACTGCAACACAAGACACCATTAATTAGAGAATTTGTCCAGTCACAAGGGATCATTAACATTAAAAACAGTAGACAATTGAAACAAACCACAAAAAAAGTGGACAGAGGGCCAAGTGTAAAGTGCAGCATCCAGAACATGAGGTTCTAGAATCTGTCCTTCTGCACGCATGGTTCTGTGCCATCTGTCCTTCTGCACGCATGGTTCTGTGCCATCTGTCCTTCTGCACGCATGGTTCTGTGCCATCTGTCCTGCACGCATAGTTCTGTGCCATCTGTCCTTCTGCACGCATGGTTCTGTGCCACCTGTCCTTCTGCACGCATGGTTCTGTGCCATCTGTCCTTCTGCACGCATGGTTCTGTGCCATCTGTCCTTCTGCACGCATGGTTCTGTGCCATATCCATTCTCTGTGACGTCTGAACAGGACTGACTGCTTTGTATTCTGTACTCAACAAAGAAACGAACTGGAGCACAGCTGTTCCTGGCCTTTCCCCAGAGCTATCATCCTGAGAAAAAAGCGAATGAAAAGTGTGGGAGGAGACTGTTCTGTGTTGTGATGCCATACTCCCTCACAGGGTTCCCGCTCACAATTTCAGTGACAAAAACCTAGCATCCTACATTAACAAGGATCTCATAATGACTTCACAAGCGATACTATTGGGGAAATTCTTGAACTCCTCTAGAATAAATGACAATACAACTTTCAAGCTGTATGTATTTCTTCACAGGCCATGTGCACAATTTTTCCAGATAAAATTTTACTTTTACTTTCCACCAAATCCAACTACCTTCATGACCTTGTGCATACTCTCATCAAATCCCCGCAAAACATTAGCACCTACAAGGAATATGGGAAATTCTTCTCTCCCCCAGAGGAAATACTTCAAATTTCAATAGCCAAGAGGCTACAGGTTATACATGTATATCATGATCAACTGAGAACTGTGGTTTGATTCTCAATACCACATGGATTAAGTAGACTGGAGATTTTTTTTTCCCCTTCTGATCTCCAACCTCAATCCATGCTGCAGACTTGCTAGGGTGATGATCCCCTCCAGACATATCTAAAAGGACAATCCATAATTTCTCCACATCAGGAAACTTTCAGCTTTCTGGATCTGTTTTACCTTCGTAATGTCTCTACAGGCTTTGGCCTACTTATTTTGGAGGTCACCATAATGTGCTCATAAAAACAGCACTGTTGAAGAGCAATCAAGGACACCAGTTTGACTGGAACCTTTCCACACTGACCTTCCTCAGGCAGATCCTGGACCTCATCAAGCCCTCTGCCCTTTTGGACTGCTGGTTCAGACGCTCCTCCTCCGAGGCCATGATGTCCAGGAAGTACTCCCCGTCCTGTAAAACACCACCACAACATGCCTTAATTCAGCCCAACACATATACATCAGGTCCAGCAAGACCTGTTTCAATTTGGGTTCATTCGGTTAGCATCTGCAGCCCATGACTCAAAATGAACAGAGTCAGGGTTGTCTTCCTACTGTCCTTCTTTACTGGCATACATACCAAATTGTTATTACTATGTTGTTATGCGCTAATGATGCATATTTCTCAACGCTCAACCAATCCCTGCATTAAGGTATGTTTCAATCTTCTTCTTTACTGGCACACAATGCGTACAATATAAACTGCCATTTGATCATTAGGCACTGTTTAAATTTCAACGTCAGCCCCATACTGAAATATATGTATGCATATCAAACACCCATATATATACAAAAATTTTTTCTAATGGTAAGTACAAACAATCAACATTTTCTTTCTCACTCTTTAATCTTATTAAACATGGAACAGTCTTCAATCCCAAGCAAAAACGTGTCGTAATTTTTTGAAAGACAACTAGTTCTTTTAATCACATGTATGTTTTTTCTTTTCTTATTTTTTTGTTTTTGTTTTTTGGTTGTCCCTGAACCTGTACAACCTTTCTACCATTCCAGGTAACAGTCTGCACTGGGAATTTTTTTCCCTTCAGCAAATGCAAAAACACGCCAACAAAAACCCAGCAACAAACCCATACAGCAACAGCTCCCCATAATGACCATTTGTATTCAACTTCCTCCATTCAAAGCCTAGCTTGGCTGGAACATGGAAAATCTCCTTGTCCACAATACAGTGCATTCCTCCAGTCAAGATCCTTTAAATACACACATCCACCCCTTTACAAACTAGATGTGCGGGTACATTTTTCTCTTTGTCTACTACACTGTCATGTGAGTGGCTGAACCTGTTTTCTGTTCCTAGCTCCTCTCACCTCACTCCCTCTTTTCATATGTTAGGCTAAAAAGGAAGACTGCATTTCTTGTACCTATGACGGGAATGGTACGCACTGGTCTGTCTGCATTTCTTGTACCTATGATGGGAATGGTACTCACTGGTCTGTCTGCATTTCTTGTACCTATGATGGGAATGGTACGCACTGGTCTGTCTGCATTTCTTGTACCTATGATGGGAATGGTACTCACTGGTCTGTCTGCATTTCTTGTACCTATGATGGGAATGGTACGCACTGGTCTGTCTGCATTTCTTGTACCTATGATGGGAATGGTACGCACTGGTCTGTCTGCATTTCTTGTACCTATGATGGGAATGGTACGCACTGGTCTGTCTGAGCAAGGCATGTGTAATGTTTACTGACCCTGTTTACCCTAAAACCTATTTGTGTAATCTTCAACTAAAACCAAACCATTTTACAAAGTGTGTGTGCACATTTATGTAAAAATTTTTTTTAAAAAAGGGGGGTGGGGGTGGGTGAGGCATGAGCAAGCGAGTGAGTGTGAGTGGGTGAGTGAGTGAGTGCAAGTGTGTGTGTGTGTGTGTGTGTGTGTGTGTGTGTGTGTGGTGTGTGTGTGTGTGTGTGTGTGTGTGTGTGTGTGTGTGCACGTGCGTGGTGTGTGTGTGTGTGTGTGTGTGTGTGTGTGTGTGTGTGTGTGTGTGTGTGTGTGTGGTGTGTGTGCAAGTGCATGTGCGCGAATGAGTCAGGTTGTGTGTGTGTGTGTGTGTGTGTGTGTGTGTGTGTGTGTGTGTGTGTGTGTGTGTGCGCAAGTGCATGTGCGCGAATGAGTCAGAGGTGTGTGTGTGTGTGTGTGTGTGTGTGGTGTGTGCGTGCGTGCGTGCGTGCGTGCGTGCGTGCGTGCGTGCGTGCGTGTGTGAGTGAGTGGTGTGTGTGCAAGTGCACACATGAGTCAGAGGAAAGGGGAAGGGATTCACTTTCATCTGCCATCACATGGCAGAGGACAGTTGTATATCTGATCTATCAATACCTACCGTAAAAACAGCAAATGCATTTACCACTCAAGAACTTTTGTCTCCAGTTTTTCTGGTATGTTGTCCACCCCCCCCCCCCCCCCCCCTCTCCCCCAAATTCTTTGTGTTCACATGTTTTTGCCAAACTATAGAAAATATGGTGAAACCGTATGTGTTAATAGGTCTGTGAATAGCCAATACGACAACTGCATGAAGTGTAGAATTGCAACCCATCGACCAGATCTGAAGGCCAAACAATGAAACAAGTGATTTCTTCAACAGAGTTTAGTGTTCTACATCTATACAAATTCTTTTCCTTTTTCTGGAAGAATCAGCATCAGTAATGAAAGCAACCTCTGGGATACAGATCAGAGGGCAATTGCTAGTCGTGCTGTCTACGCCCAGCCAGTGTTTGACATTTGTCTTTCCCTCCATTATATTGTGACATATTCCAAACAAAGCATCAGATTACATGATGAACAAATGCAGGGCGACTGACCCCACCACCGTCTGATCGACTCCTCCTGCATCCTCCACGCTGCCAGTAAGTTTTACAAACTAGGCATTCTGGTCAGGTTCAGTTTCTTTGTGCACTATGTCATACACACGCCCAGTCTGACCTCCCAAGCCACAAGATCCTGTCTCACCTTGAGAGTTTCACACCAACACACTATGTTCTTTTACCCAACTCCAAGACCCCAACAGGACACACAAAGGTCGCCCTACCTTGCCTCACCTTGAGAGAGTTTCACACCAACACACTATGTTCTTTTACCCAACTTCAAGACCCCAACAGGACACACAAAGGTCCCCCTACCTTGTCTCACCTTGAAGAGTTTCACACCAACACACTATGTTCTTTTACCCAACTTCAAGACCCCCAACAGGACACACAAAGGTCCCCCTACCTTGCCTCACCTTGAGAGTTTCACACCAACACACTATGTTCTTTTACCCAACTTCAAGACCCCAACAGGACACACAAAGGTCCCCCTACCTTGCCTCACCTTGAAGTTTCACACCAACACACTATGTTCTTTTACCCAACTTCAAGACCCCAACAGGACACACAAAGGTCCCCCTACCTTGCCTCACCTTGAAAGAGTTTCACACCAACAAACCAAGTTCTTTCCCCAACTCCACAACCCCACAAAGGTCCCCCACACCACTCACCTTGACAGGGTCTCCTGTGGGGTAGATGCCGGGCTGCTGAACAGCGGCGTGGCCGTTCACGGCGGAGGGCTGGAGGTGGGAGCGGCCATTGCTGAGGCCGGAGGTCATGATGGAGGCCCCTGTGGGACTGCTCCCCAGGGATCGGCCTCCCTGCTCCTTCCTCCCGCTGTCCTCGGGGCTCCTCACTGAGGGCATGGTGGGGTCCGGAGAGCTGAGGTCAGAACGCAGAGAAGAGGTGCTGGAGAACGGGGAACGCGTGGGGATGCTCTTGTAGGAGAGTAGCGGCTGTACTTGCCATAGCCGCTCACGGCGCAGCTCAGCTTCAGGTACGAGGGTTTGCGGTTGGGGTCGGAGGCGCCACTGGCGGAAGAGGGGGAGAGGGGGGAGAGCGGCGAAGCATTCTCCTTGTCCCCGACCACGGGGGTGGACGTCTCGATCAGCTCCTGCCCCAAGACCAGGGCGTCCTTCTGCCGACGGCGGGGAGCCGGGTCGGCCGGGGCGGGGTCCGAGGGCAGCTGGCTGTCGGTGGAGCTGAGCAGGGACTGGTTGAGCACGGCCTTCTTGGACAGGCTGGAGCCTGCAGACTGGCTGGTGCCGCTGAGCAGGGACGGCTGACTAGCTGCAACATTACACAGCACACACCACCGCATCACTCTGGGGAACTTGTAGGGATTGCAACACCACACAGCACCACATCACTCTGGGGAACTTGTATAGATTTCGTCTTGTGTCTGTTGTATACCCCCACACAGAACTTTCCAGTCTAGGGCAGGGCTGGGTGAGTGGCTGTGACACATAACACTTGTATTTTGAAACATGTGTTTACACTGACTAGCACCAACACAAAATGACAGAGAGAGAGAGAGAGAGAGAGAGAGAGAGAGAGAGAGAGAGAGAGAGAGAGAGAGAGAGAGTGTGTGTGTGTGTGTGTGAGTGTGTTGTGTGTGTGTGGTGTGTGTTGTGTGTGTGGTGTGTGTGTGTGTGTCTGTGTGTGTGCCAACGCATGTGCATGTGTGTGTGTGTGCGTGTGTATGTGTGTGTGTGTCTACATGTATATGCATATGTGTATGACAGACTAGCTGTGACGCTCAACTACACATCATCTGCAGGAAAACACAACAACTTTAACACAACAAAAACTTCTTGACCTCAAACCTTCAGGGCTGGCTGGCTAGGACACACCACTTTCACAACTCAGTCTGGAAATGCGACTTGGTCATTCACATTGACAACAACCGCCTCTTCAAGTCTTGTATGACCTGAAGTAGCACAGGGCGGGGCACTCACAGCTGTCAGCACTGAGGCTGGAAAACCTCCCTCTTTGCTCCCTGTCACCACTGTCCTCAACTCTGCTGCAGAATTAGAGAGAGAGGGGGGGGGGGGGGGGGGGGGCTGGTAGCAGGGGTGGAGAAAAGTTGGAGAGGGGTGGGCATTTAAGACAGATTTGAGGAAAAGGCGTGACACAACCAGGATGATATCAAAGACACTAACTAAGCCTTATCATTAACCATTTTCCTCAAGGAAAACAAATTTCTTTAAAACAAAAACAAAACCACAAAAAAGTGATGACAGGGAAATGATTTGTTCTGCTATTCTCCCCAGGAAAATGAGTATTAGAGCATAAATTAACAACATGCACGCATGCACGCTCACGTATGCGCGCACACACACATGAAACAAACAAACAAAAACAGCGTTAATACTAATTACAGGGAGATGAGAGATCTTCACCATTCACCTGTGGAAAACAGTTACTGTCTTCAACAGTTGTTGTTGTTGTTGTTGTTGTCGTACCCTGGCTAAAAGACTCCAGGGATCATCCGAACAGCCGAAGCATTTGAACACTATGGCACAAATGCATCAGCTGGGGATGAGAACATTACGTGTGTGACCGTTTTTGATTACCCCGCCACATGGGCAGCCACACTCCGACTTCGGGGGAGTCTTCAACAGTGATGATAAACAATTTCCCGAGAAACACGGCTACTATTTAGTACTATCACTGCCACCTTGAAAACAGATAAGAGGGGGGAAATCATCCCTGGTTTGGGAAGACAGTACACTCACAGGACAATGCTCCCGCCCTCTCTCAGTGCACACACTCATTGCAGGTCCAGGACTGCCTCACAAGACGAAACATCAGCAGAACAGGAGGAAGACAAAGGGCCCAGACTGCAGCTGCTACAGACCACCAGCTCCTAGAGCCTGCATTAGACCAGCTTCTGGCCCGCCAGCCTCCCTCCCCCTCCCCGCCCTCCAAGGCCAGAAGAATGAATGGAAAGCACACAGACACTGCACCCTGTGCACTGCCCCCCTCCCTTTCCCATTAACACCACAAACATCTCACACACACACACACACACACACACACACACACACACACACACACACTCACACATAACACACACACACTCACACTCACACCGCACACACACACAGAACCCACAAAGCATCCTGTCCCATCCCGGCCTTCCCTCCTTTGTTTTTTTCTCTTTAAGCCACTCCTCCCCATTCTTTCCCTCCCCACACCCACTACAGTTCCTCCTCCTCCTCCCATTGTAAAAATGGTCCCCCCCCCCCCCCCCCCCCTCATTCTTCCTTCTTTTCCTCCCGAATGTCAGGTCTGGAAATTCAATCTCTTCACAATGAAATATGACCTCACCACTGACTCGTCAGCTCATACTGGGACCCTAACATGAGCAAGTCTGTGTCCCACCTCTTCTTTGTGAACAGTGAGCCGATAGGGGTGGTGTGGTGGTGCTCTGTTTTTCTTTTCTTGTTCAAAGTGTCTTGTAACGCTACCTCCTGCAATCCAAATGGTAAACCATCAAGTGCACTGCATCTCTTTCATCTGCAGCAGCCACATCTGATCTGACTTAACCCGAGATCTACAACTTCAGCGCAGTTGCTTCAACTAGTTGTCGAACTTTGAGCTTTGACAAGGTATGTGTAACTTCTGCACAGCCACAACTGATTTTGAAGACCCACAAAAACGAGGAGGACTCTCATCCAATGCGCAGAGAGTCAGTTGGTTATCCACCTGATCACGCCTGGTCTCCCATCACAGGCAGGTCAGACACAGCAAACCGGACACAGAGTCTAGAACATGGTCTGGAACTTCACCACCGCCACATGATCTATCCCTGGTGCAGTTTACACGACCTCCAACTTACACACATTACACACATCGCAGTTTTCTGTTAGCACAATCAGATGACGATCTCGCCCATTCCCCCACCCCCACCCAAAAGCAGGGCTGTTTTCAGTTGCTAGTCAATTTCCCTGCCCATGGCAGAGCCCTTGACTTCAGATGAATGGTGGGCAGTGAGCCAGCTACAGCTGTAACAGTGTCCCATCAAAATGCACGCAGGCCCAGGTGCATAACATAATTCTGCCATCGTGCTACAACAGTGCTGCAGAGGTGCGCTGTGGGTTGGCTCTGCACACCGGCTCTGCACACCTGGCCTAAACAAGACCTGGGCACATTGCTGGTTAATAAGAACTGGTCACAGGTGCGTGCGTGATGCTGCTCTTACATACCCGGAATCCAGCACAAGGACACAGTGCTAGCTGTGCGCAAGAATTAAGCACAGAGATGACTGCATGAAAACCTCGTACAGTTCTAGCTCTACAAAAGAACCAGATACAGCTCTAGCCCTAAACACGAACTTGACACAACTCTGGCTCTGTTAAGACCGGAGAACAGTGCTAGGTCTGCACAAGAAATGAGCACAGAGAGAACTGCATACGAATCAGACACAGTGCCGTCTGTGAATAAGAATCAGGCACAGTACCATCTCTTAACAAAAGAACCAGGCACAATACTGTCTCTGCAACAACAGCTGGACCCAGTACTGCCTGTGCCTAAGAACCCAGTATAGGAACATTGTGCTGACTGAACATCACAAGATCCAACATGTCTGGGTATCATACTGGCTGTCATATCACTCCAAACTACAACATAACTGGAAAGAGGGCACATGATTACAGGAAAGCAGGCATGAGTGGAAAGTGCTTGCATCAGAGCCCCCCCCCACAACCCACTCCAATGCAAGGCAAAATAATCCACAGGTGTTGGCAGAAATGCTGTGTGTGTGTGTGCGTGTGTGTGTTGTGGTGTGTGTGTGTGTGCGCGCGCACGCGCCTGCGTGCATGTGTGTGCGTGCGTGCATGCATGCATGCGCATGTGTGTGAGCGTGTGTATGTGTGTGTGGTGTGGTGTGGTGTGGTGTGTGTGGTGTGCTCTGTGCGTGCGTGCGTTTTTTTCCTAAGTGATTGCGACTGTGAGTGGTGCGTGCGAGTGTAAAGGAGTGTGCGTGTGTGTGGGAGTGCCTGTGTGTGTGTTCAGCGCGTGCGCGCGCAAGTGTGTGTGTGCGAGTGTGTGTATGCGCATGTGTTGTATGCAGCGTGCGGGAGTGTGTGTGTGGGTGTGTGTGGTGTGTGTGTGGTGTGTGTGTGTGTTGCGTGTGCGTGCGTGCGTGTGTGTGTGTGTGTGTGTGTGTGTGTGTGTGTGTGTGTGTTGTGTGTGCAAGGCATGGACTAGGGAGTGGAGTGTTGGTTTCACAGTAAACCGGTCTGTCCTGCAGGCCTGTAGCCAGCAGCCAGCTCAGACTCCAGTGGAGCGAGACAGCCTGAACAGGACAGCATGGCTCGCTGCCAACCCTGTACCTGCTCACCAACCAATCTGTAATTCTAAACAAATAATAATCAAATAAACAGACCTGCAGCCACCGTTCGTTCCTTCTTGCGAATGAGACTTCTAATTTATTTAAGCTTCTTGATTTCTTTCTCCTATCTACAACATCAAGGGAGAGAAGGGGCGGAGGCATAGGTGTGTAATGGAAATGTATGACATAAACAAGCAGAAACTCTGTACCAATGAGTAAAGGGGTCCCCCTCCTCCCAGTCCTCCCCTCACCCCCACAACATCATCACCACCATCAGTCAACACACATTTAAAGTCTGCTGATGATAGGGGTGTGAAACAAAGGTCATTTCAAACTAGCGAGATCTTTCTTTCATCCCGAGAAAGTCAGGTACAATTAATTCAGTTAGCTCATCTCCAAGAGTCTTGTCACTGAATCGGTCAGTTCTTCTAGTCCTAAAGGGACATAAATGTATGCCAGAGGGGCGCTGGGGAATGGGTGTGGGAAGAAAAGATCACAGCTTTGGGAAGAAAGCTTATCATGCAAGGAAAATTTTTTTTCCTGTTCACTCAGCGACACATCACACCCATATAAACATCTCACCAGATTATGTCTTGTCAGAGAGATTATAAAAAAAAGGGGTTACAATTCGCTACATTAGAGCCACACCAGATTACCTCCAAATTTTGGGTTTTGGGTTTTTTTTATGCATTGTGTGTCTTTTTATGGTCTTATCAAGAGCTCCAAACCTGGTGATGTGATCTTACATAATAGCAGAGATAAAGCGAAAAAACAGTTGTGGCACGGAGCAAGATTACCAATATGTTGGGAGCAACAGGGGAACATTTAACCCGCTGTGCCTATCCGAGGAGAGGAGTAGGAAAGGAAGGGAAGGCAGACCACTGCTGTTCACCGGTGGATACTCTTCCCTGCTCTGAAAGATGCTGGCAGCAGGAGAGCAAAAGTATCTGCCTTCCTCATTACACTGACCACATGGCCCGCTCTGGCATGCGGGAGGGGAGAGACTAGGACAGCCTTCCAGCTGAACACAGGGTCAGCTCTCCCTACGGAAAGGAAATGTAATCAAGTGGCCCCCTTGTGTGTATTCAACGGCTTATCTCTAGTCCACTGGAGAAACCTGAACCTTTGGCAGAATTTGACACCCGGTCTTTTCTTTCAAGATAGCCGAGCAGTACACAATTTGTTGACTTGGAAGAATCTCCACATTCAGCCCTGATGTGGCCCTTTGCGGTCGGCTGGGCTATAAGCAACATTATCTTATCTTACCACTACTTCATTAAACAAGGTGAGTTGTTTGACATGTTACTGATTTACTTACCATGTTCTACATCTTTGCGCGCGCGCGTGTGTGTGTGTGTGTGTGTGTGTGTGTGTGTGTATGTGTGTGTGTGCGTGTGTGCGCGGGAGCACGAGCGCGCGTGTGTGCATGCATGTGTGTATGCGCGCGCACACGAGAGAGAGAGTGAGAGAGAGTGTGTGTGTGTATGTGTGTTTACGTATGCGCGCACACGCACGAGCGTGTGTGTGTGCGCGCACTTGCGTGCCTGCCTGCGTGCATATGTGCGTGCGTGCGTATGTGTGTGCGCGTGCGTGCGTATGTGTGTGTGTGTGTGTGTGTGTGCATGCCAGTGAGCGCGCAAGCGCAAGAACATGGGCACGCGCACGTGTGTGTGCGTGTGTGATCATGCACGCACACACACGCGAGCGTGCATGTATGCCTCTGTGTGCGTGTGTGCATGGACGCGTGAGCGCGCGTGCACATATGTGTGTGTGTGCGCGCGCATGTAGTGTGTGTGTATGCGTGCGTGCATGCATAGGTGTGTGCGTGCGTGATAAAATATGTGCAGGGACGCACGAGTGTGCCTCTGTGTGTGTGCCTGTGTGTGTGTGTTTGCGCGTGCGTGTGCGTGTCTGTGCCTGTGCGTGGTGTGTGTGTGTGTGTGTGCGAGAGAGAGAGAGAGAGAGAGAGAGAGAGAGAGAGAGAGAGAGAGAGAGAGAGAGAGAGAGTGAGTGTGTGTGTGTGCGCGCGCGTGCGTGTGGGTGTCTGCAAAGGCACTTGCGTACAATAATTTCATCTACATGGAAAACAGTCTTTATCCTTTAATTAATAGATGTTTGCGACAGAGATTAATGTACGTACGTAGCAACTGCTTTGTATATGCTGTTATCAAGTTATGTTGTGACTCACCCGTATTTCTCTGCTCAATTTTGAGATAATAGTGTAGTCGTATTTGTATTTGATGTACTTCACCCTATTTGATCACTTTTCAAGAAAACAATTGAGTAAATGTGTCAATCTCACTATTGGTATACCGATATGTGGTGGGGTTTTGCTTTCTTTTGTTCTTGTACTTGTTCTCGAGTGTCCTTTTTGTTCCGCTGTGGACAGTGTTTTACCCAAACCAAAATGTTAAACTGTTCATGTTGTTTACTTTTTCTTGTTTGTTTGTTTCAGAAAAGCGAGTGAATGAGCTGTCAGAGGTGATGAAGCTGAGTTGAGAGACAGAAAACTTGCACCAGCTTTCTGACAAGATCAACAATAAGCGCCTTGATTGCAGGCTGAAAGTCAACAGTATGGAGAGGGTGGAGGTACCTGCAGACGGGAATTGCTTTAGACCTCCGACCAAACCTCTGTGATTTCATGGCGCAGAATGCTGAAGATATATCCAGTTTCACAACAATAATCCCGGCCTCAGTTCAGTCCAGAGGCAAAGAAGCGTGACCTGCTGGACTTGTGTGACATGGGCATCACTATTACCACAGTATCCCAAACAGCTGCTCTGTTTCAGACAGGCTGACTGAACTGGACAAAACAGAGAGCACAGATACTGATTTTCTTTCTTTCTTTCTGCGTACGCAGGCTGATACTCCTGCGGACACTCCCTGTATAGCCAGGCAGTGGAGTTTTGTGTGTATGACCCTTTTTTATCCCGCCATTAAGGCAGCCATACTCCATCTTCGGGGAATGTCACAGATACTGATGATGAGTGACTTGCTTTTTTTTTAATACTTTGTGACACCAAGGGATTGTGATCTTTCATTTGCTTCTAAAACTTTTGTATTTCTCAAGGTCAGAGATGCCTCCTGTTTCGATCATGTGCCAGTGTGAAATGAGCGTATTTAGAAAACTCTGATATGTGCTATTCCTTTGGTAATTCATACATCATAATGTTTTCTTTTTTCGAGTGACACTGTCAGTATAGCCTGAACATGAACAAATTTGGCCCGCTGATTCAGTAGTGTACACTGACAAAAGTATTCATTGTAAACATAGTCATATACCGCGGACTGCGTAAGCAACTACAGTATTAAAAAGACTAAGCTGCACTTTCATCTGAACTGTAAACAAGCCATTCTTGTGGATAAAGGTGAAGACTGCCCTGTGAAAGTTCTCATTTGTACACCAAGTATCAAATGCTTTAAGCAAATTCCCTGACTCAGACATGCAACCTTAATATTTGATGAAAAAAAGTGAACTGGCTGTGCACAGTGCCAGCTGCAAGGAAAGGCTGTTTCCCTGATTTGTATAAACATTTATGGTCAGGCTGAATGGTGGTGTAACAATAACATGTGAAAGTGTGCGCTGTGAAAGTTCTGTCTTTCTGGATCAACGTGAATGGAGAAAACAACTATGAAAGGTGAGATGATTTCTTGTATCTCTGGATGTGTCATTGTACTTTTATCGGAATGAATGTGTGACTGACTGGGCTTCAGTCTTTTTCCATTTTTTTCTCTCTTGAAAAAAGGCAAAAAAAAAAAAAATTATATATAAACATCACATTTGCAAGGTATTTTTCACTGCTAAACTATTTTTCAGTCAAAATAGCAAAGAAGTGTGACTAAGTAATCCCATGGGTCACAACATAACTGACTAACGATGCACACATCTCTATGGCAGACTTGGGTAAATGAAGCATGCTCAACTGTGGCCCAAACTTTGAGGCAGGAAGTTTGTTTACATTCACGCCACAGCAGGGTTAGGGAGTGGTAGTCCCCTGTTCCTCAAACCAGCAAAGCCAGATGTCAAGTAGAGTGTGTGCCACCACTGTCCCACAAGAATGGAATCCAGATGTGGCTTGTGCTGCAGTGGAGGACGGTCAGATAGAGTGCAGCTACAGCAGGCTTACTACTGGAAGTCTGGTTTGCTCCAAATTATGAAGAGCCCTAGCGAGGCAGTTTTCAAGCAAGGAATGACTATTTTTTGTAAATGTGTGTTTTTATGTTTTCTGTTGACTACTGTTTGATGCTGCTAACAGCACTTATACATTACAACTGGAACTTGAACCACTGTGAGTTTTGTGACTATAGAAGTACTCGTGTGATTTCTGCCAATGTTTAAAAACTTCAAGTGGGCATTTCTCAAATCCGCCATTTTGGAGATGAACCGGTGTGCCTCTGAAGTAGCGAATTATTTGTTATGTCATAAAAAAAACAAAGAGCCATGTGCATAACGAAATGTGAGACTGACATGGGTGCGCGCATATAGGTACAAAGGAGAGGCGGAACTTTGCTTCAAACAGCCTCAGGCCTGGTGGCACTGTGGCAAATTAAATGTACACATCCATGTGTACCCAACCGGATTAATTTCCCCTAAGACAGCATTTTCTTCCGTTAGAAAGGATAGCCTACGACTTCCCTCTAATGGGGCCTCTGTCCCTCCTACCCAACGACACCACAGGCACCCCACCATCATACGTCCTATGATTCCCTCTAATGTGACCTCTGTCCTACCTACCCAACGACACCACAGGCACCCCACGATCATACCCTACCCAACGACACCACAGGCACCCACGATCATACCCTACCCAACGACACCACAGGCACCCCACGATCATACCCTACCCAACGACACCACAGGCACCCCACGATCATACCTACCCAACGACACCACAGGCACCCCACGATCATACCCTACCCAACGACACCACAGGCACCCCACGATCATACCCTACCCAACGACACCACAGGCACCCCACGATCATACCCTACCCAACGACACCACAGGCACCCCACGATCATACCCTATCCAACGACACCACAGGCACCCCACGATCATACCCTACCCAACGACACCACAGGCACCCCACGATCATACCCTACCCAACGACACCACAGGAACCCCATGATCATACGTCCTGCTGCATTAATAATTATCTGCCAGTGTGAGATGAGGTGAAATAACAGCCCTCAGGAAGTGAAATGCGTCTTGAAGAAAATAATGAGGGAGGTCTTCTTTAAACTCATGTTTATACCTCAGTTATTTTCCTGGTAACTTTTTGTCTTCGACCTTACAGTAGAGGGTAGCAGCAAACACTGGATGCAGATTTATCACTCCCCTCCCCACCCCACCCCATCCCCGTCCCCAAACATTCATGAGTTGTATGGCTGCAAAGTAAATTGGACAAATGAACAGACATACTAGGATCAGTCATAGTCATTCCTCCAAACTGAAGCTGGCAGCGTCTGTTGAAATTCCACTGGACCACACAGAGCTAACATGCATGAGAGAAAGTGTGCAAGTGAGTGTGAATGTGAGTGAGTGTGTGTGTGTGTGTGTGTGTGTGTGTGTGTGTGTGTGTGTGTGTGTGTGTGTGTGTGTGTGTGTGTGTGATCCTTCTTTCTCATGTAGGTGAGTGAGTGAGAAAGAAAGAGAGAGAGTGCATTCACATGCATGTGTGTACATGCGTGAATGTCCTTGGTATGACCACATTCTATTCTAGGATTTGTGCATGTGTGAGTACATACAAGAATTTCATCATACCTGCATATTCATGCATAACAAGCGTTTAATTCATACAATATGCGCACACATGTGCATGCATATATACATTCATGCATGCACACCCATGTGTGACGATGGTAAAATATTCACAACAAACTGGATCAAGAGGAGACCGTGAAAGACGTACCCGCACAGAATCACTGGAGCAACAACCCAAAGGGAGTGGGAACTAAACGATAAAAAAAAAACAACCAAACAAAAACAACAAAAAAGCCCAGCCAAACTCCACCAACGTGTTGGTAACAGTGGGCAGGCGCAGTGTGTTGGTTACAACTCCCCACAGACGGACACGAGCGAAGTCCAGGCTAGGCTAGCTCATAAGAGAGAGGGCCGACCAGACCAGACCTACACAGTCTAACACACTGCACATGACACACAGCCCACAGAGAGCCCTACAGCTTGAGGTCTGGGCCTCCCGGAGGCAGCGTGAAACCTAGACTGCAACCCGGCACTGAGCAGGCTATGTCAGTCATCCTCCCCTTCTCAACCCCCCCCCCCCCCTCCCTTCCACACACACACACACACGCATACATATTCCCCCATTGTCTATCACTGCCGAGGCCTTCGCCAGTCTTCCTCGTCACTCATCTGACATCCTTCCTTCCTCCTCTCGGCCAAGTCTCTTGTCGCATTCTCGTGCCCGCTCTCTCTCTTCTCTCTCTCTCTCTCTCTCTCTCTCTCTTTCGCACACACACACACGCTCGCATTCGCTACTCTCTCTCTCTCTCTGACACACACACGCTCGCATTCGCTACTCTCTCTCTCTCTCTCTCTCTCATCTCTCTCTCTCATCTCTCTCTTCTCACACACACACACACACACACAA
Source organism: Conus ventricosus (assembly GCA_018398815.1). Lineage (NCBI taxonomy): Eukaryota > Metazoa > Mollusca > Gastropoda > Neogastropoda > Conidae > Conus > Conus ventricosus. The sequence continues at coordinate 43,822,942 of CM031620.1, forward strand.
AGAGTGTGATGATCATCAACTTCTGATTTAGATCGTCTGTGCTGTTCATTCAGACTGAGGTTAGGAAGTTCAGTCTCGGCATTGTTTGTCCTGTGTGCATGACCAGTTCTGAGTTCAAACCTCGCTTTCCAGCCCCTGACGTGGCTGGCGGCCTCTCGATAGTGAGCGGTGGGATGCCTAGTGTTACCAACATGACCTGGTGTACATGCAAGTAATACATCATCATACAGTCACACACACGCGCACCCCATGCGCGTACCACACACTTCACACGATTTCCAACTCGTTAAAGTGTGTGCTGCGTCTGGCAGACCTGGCTTCTTTGATCAGTGACGTCACACTATCGAACTGGAAAACAGAAAGCTGCGAGTTCCCCCAAACCCTGTGCATCTCTATCCTCCATCAAAACCCGGATTGGTCGTTGCGTCATCTTGCCGCTGCTGCTGTCGTTCCTTCTGGCACCGTTGTTGTGTCAGTGTAGTAGTAGTAGTAGTAGTAGTATTGGTGATGGTGGTGGTGTCAGATAGGCAGGCCCCCTGCTGGCGTGGTCCGTAGAGAGTGTGGCGTTAGTACTGAATGATACATCGTCATCAGATGTGCGTGTTGGGGAAGAAAGTTCCTGTGTGACGCTCGCTGTGGGTGGAAGTGAGTCTCGTTGAGCAGTGGAGACCGGGGGGGGGGGGGGGGGGGGGCGGGGGGGGGGGGGGGGGGGGGGGGGGGGGGGGGGGGGGGGGGGGGGGGGGGGGGGGCGTGCGCGTGTACGTGTGCGTGCGTGCGCAAGTATTCATCAGACAGCGGAAGACGAGAGGAGAGAGAGAGGGAGAGAGAGAGGAGGGAGAGAGAGAGGAGGAGAAGACAGAGAGAGAGGAGACAGAGAGGAGAGAGACAGACAGGACAGACAGAGACAGAGAAACAGAAAGAGGAGACTGGGAGGGGGCTCTGGGGCGGGAATGTGAGAGGGAGGGGGGGGGGGGGGGGGGGGGGGGGGGGGGGGGGAGAGAGATTTGAACGGTTACATCAACGTTCCCATCAGCTCAAATACTGACACACACACTCTCCTATCGCCACAAGCGCGTTCTTCCTTTTTTTCTTACGAATAACAAAAAATTGGGACATGATTGCATTACAAGATGTCTCGGAAAAACATAGACCTCCCCTTCCATTCTCTCTCTCTCTCCTCTCTCCCCACCATCCCCATCTGCAAAAGCTGCTGCAGCTGACTCATCATTCACCCTAGGAGCCTTAGCAACATCTTGCCGAGGTTAAACATGATTCAAAACACACACACACATGCACACCACACCACTCACACACACACACACACACACACACACACCACAACACACACACACACACACACGCATACACACACAAGCAATGTACACAAAATCATAGGTAAATATTCCGGTGACAGGTGTTGCATAAATTTGTGTATGTGGACGTTTTAAGACAATACATGCATGTGCTTGCATGCTGATGTATGACTGTGTGTGTGTGTGTGTGTGTGTGTGTGGTGTGGTGTGTGTGTGTGTGTGTGTGTGTGTGTGTGTGAGTGCATGCGAGTGTGTGTAAATGTGTGTTGGAGTGTGTCTGTATAAATGTGTGTGTGTGTGTGTGTGTGTGTGAATATGTGTGTGCATCTCTGTGTGTGTGTCTGTGTGTATGTGTGTGTGTGTGTGTGTGTGTGGGGTGTGTGAGAGAGAGAGAGAGAGAGAGAGAGAGAGAAGAGAGAGAGAGAGAGAGAGAGAGAGGAGAGAGAGAGAGAGAGAGAGAGAGAGAGAGAAGCGGAAACGGAAGTTTATTCAGTACAGGCCATGGTTTCTTCTGATGGGGGTACAATACATGGACAATACACTTTTGAATAAGCAGTGAATAAATTTTTTAACATGACAAGACAGTTGAGCAGAGAGAGAGAAAAAGCGGAAAACAGAAGTTTATTCAGTATAGGCCATGGTTTCTTCTGATGGGGGTACAATACATGGACAATACACTTTTGAATATGCAATGAATAATTAGACAATTAATAACATGACAAGACAGTTGAGCAGAGAGAGAGAGCAAGAGCGAAAGTGCGCTCGAGTGTGTGTGTGTGTGTGTGTGTGTGTGTGTGTGTGTGTGTGTGTGTGTGTGTGTGTTGTGTTGTGTGTGTACACATCTTGTGTGTCTGCGTGTGTGTGCGCGTGCGTGTGTGCGTGTGTGTTGTGTGTGTGTGAGCGAGCATGCACATGCGTGTGAGCATGCACATGTGTGTATGCGTGTGTGTAAAACTGTTCATGTGTACACACTTCTGATGTGCATGTATATATACAAAACTTTATGCATGAGCACGCGTGCGCGCACACACACACACACACGCACACACACGCTAACATTTCACACTGTACCCACACTGTATAGATGGAAGAGTAAACTGCCAGGAACAAGGATGGAAGGGGTGTGGGAAGAGGAGATGAAATGAGCCCCCCCCCCCCCCCCCACCCCCACCAAAAAAAAACCCTACAAGTTACATGACACAACAAGATGGGAGGATGGTCTCAAGACAAAAGGAAGGAAAGACAGAGTGTTAAAAAGACGAACAGATAGAAAGAAAGCAAGCATGGATCAGAGAAGCAAAAGGACAATGAAGAAGAAGAGAAGAAGAAGAAGAAGAAGAAGAGAGGAGAAAAGAAGGAGAAGACGAAGAAGGAGAAGAAGAGACGAAGAAGGAGAAGAAGAAGGAGAAGAAGAAGGAGGAGAAGAAGAAGAAGAAGGAGAAGAAGAAGAAGACGAAGAAGAAAACGAAAAGATGAAGATGATGATGATGTGATGATGATGATGATGATGATGAAGAAGAAGAAAAAGGAGAATGAAAACTCACGAGGACTTACAGAGAACAAGACAAAGGTGAAAGAAACAAAGAAAAACAAATGCCTGAAAGCAAAGAAATAAAACAGTGGTGACAAAGGCAGGGCATGAGGGAGACAAGTAGAGCTAGAGGGATAGTGGGTGCCAGAACTGTGGCAAATACAACAACACAGCCACACTCCGAGCTCCCAAACCTTCAGCTGTTAAAAATAGACAGGGAATGAAGGGGCCACTGACTTTTCCAATTTCATCTGAAAGCATTGGTGCTTGCCACTACCGATTAAAACGAAAATGTGAAACTTCCCTGCATGCACCCGTTAACACTTACAGATCATCATTTTGCCTTTACTGTGTTCTAGTTTACTTATTCTCTCTCTCTCTCTCTCTCTCTCTCTCTTCTCTCTCTCTCTCATCTCTCACACACTCTCACACACACACTCTCACACCACACTCGCTCACACACCCAAATGTTCAAGCATAGGCCACCTATACACTACTCTACATTTCTTTTTATTTTCCTTTTTATTTTCCTTGAAAGATTCAAAGATCAAATCTAAGATTTCAGGAATAACTTTTCCACCAAGGAAATATTCCTTACAAATTCGGGAAGGTTTGCACGATATATATACGGAGCAGGGCTTGGGGAGGATGAGGTGTGTGGTATGGATTGGCGAATGAAACTTCCTTCATGGTGTGACGTCTGATAGAGCCGTAGCACCACACCTGAAGCATGGGAGGTGATGGAAGAGATGTGGAGGTGGGGGGGGGGGGGGGGGGAAGGAAGGGAGTTAATTTGCCCCCCCCCCCCCCCCTCCTCTTGGCACCCAGCACCTCTCCTCCTCCTCATTCATCACGACCCTACCTTTCAGTTTACGACCCTACCTTTCAGTTTACGGAGGGGTTGTTGGCCTGTGCTTGTTTTCCCCCCACTATTAGATTGTTCGTCTTTGTATTTGTCTGACTTTATTCAAGTTTAAAAGGGTGTGCCAGTCTTGAATAAAAAGTGACTCTGTGTTAGGTTTTCTTATGATAGCAAGAGTTACCCTACTTGTTTATTGCCTGTAGACCTTTCAGATAAACTCAGACAACATAGAAAGGATTTGATTTTCATCACTTTTCTTCACGCACACCCCAGTTTTCACCACAGCAGGGAAAGGGGGATGGGGGGGGGGGGGGGGGGGGGGGGGGGGGGGGGAATGGGTAAGAACCTGTTTATGAAGAAAATTTGGACAGGAGCAGTTTTAACAGCACAGGTGAAAATGAATCCTACAGCACATGTTGAGTGTGCGAGTTACATTTAATGCATGTGAATGTGTATTGATACGAGTGAGTGAGGTGAGTGAGTGAGTGAGAGAGAGAGAGAGTGTGTGTGTGTGTGTGTGTGGTGTGTTGTGTGTGTGTGTGTGTGTGTGTGTGTGTGTGTGTGTGTGTGTGTGTTGTGTGTGTGTGTGGCGCGCGCGTGCGTGCGTGTGTGTGTGTGATGCGTGCGCGCACATGTGCATGCGCATGCTTGCGCGCGCACACGTGTGTGTTGTGTGCAAGCGCGCGCGTGTAGCATGCATGCGACCTGAACCGAACAGTGCCTTGTCAACGTTCAAATTTAGCACGAACACCTACCTCATAATCATGATTACGACCCACGGCGAAGGTGGAGGAGGAGGAGGGGCTCGTTCAGGAACACGTACGACAATACACTGGTTTACCCAATTCACACGACAACGGCGTGTTCAAAAGTAGGGGCAACGAATAGCCAATTTCAACGCCAAGGAAAGGAAAGGGTGTGGGGTGTGGTGGGGTGGAGGAGGAATGGGAACTCGCCACTCGCTGCTGCTGCTACGTACGCCAGCTGCTGCTGTACTCTGGCAGCAACTCGCTCGCTGGGAAGACTATGTCAATGACGGCTGGAATTCAGTGAACCGACAGTGACGCATACATGCTTGAGGCGGGAGTCGGGGACTGACTATACTACCAAGACTCCAGCCCATTTCTCTGCTCCAGTCCTCGAAGCCCCCCCCCCCCCCCCCCCCCTCCCCCTCCCCTCCCCTCCATTCCACATCCCATCCTTCTCCTCATCCCTTTTTTTCTTTTCTCTTTGTCTCCTCAGCGTCACGTATGCCTTTTCTTTTCTATTCAACTCTGTGGGTGTGTGTGCGTGTGTGTGGTGTGTGTGTGTGTGTGTGTGTGTGGTGTGGCGTGTGTGGTGTGTGTGTCCGTATCCCATATGCACTAGCATTCTCTCTCTCTTCCCTCTTCTCTCCTAACGGGAAGCGAGAGTGGAGAGATAGGGGGGGAGGAGAGAATGGCACTCCCCGATACTTCCATGCGTTACAGTCAGGCCAACCTTTTTTGCGGCACACAATCTTCCGTCTTTGTGTTTCTGTACGGGATTTGTACATAGGCACATAATGTTTTTCTGTCTCTCTGCCTCTGTGTGTGTTGTGTGTGTGGGTTGTGTGTGGTTTGTGTGTGTGTGTTGTTGTGTTGTATTGTGTTGGTGTTTGTGTGTGTGTGTGTGTGTGTGTGTGTGTTGTTTTGGGTGTGTGTGCGTGCGTGCGTGCGTGCGTGCGTGGTGCGTGTGTGTGTATGTGTGGCGTTAGTGGTGTGGGTTGGAGGAAAATCAAACAAACAGTGTACTACTAGGACAAAAGCTCCTCCAAACAAAATCCCTGAAGGGAAAAAAGTACGGAAATGCGCACGCAGCTCACACAGTACCACAGTATAAGCCTCCCCATCAAATTCACCCCCATTCGACCCCGTGATTGATGAAACAGCCCCCATACCCCTTGTTTTCAACAAACATGCGACAATGACGACACAGTGAGATCCGTTTGGCGAGGAGGAAAAATGACAGGGAGGGGCCCAAGACGATCGAGGTAAAGTGGGGAAACCAAAAAAAAACAAAAAAAAAAAAACTCCGATTTTACACGTGGAACGGTACAGCAGTTCCTGGAAGAATACGGGAGCGGCATCTTGGGATGTGTGGAGAGGAGAGAGTAGCTAGTGGCAAGGCAAGGCAATTAGCGGCGCTCACCAACGGCTTTTACTTGTTCAGTTTAGTTTTAGTTCCTTCTCCACAACCCCGCTCCACAGAACCCACCCTACGGGGGACAACTCCCACAACACCACTTTTTAAAGCCGTTTCGTACCCACAAAAGGAAAGAGAGAGAGGAGAGAGAGAAGGGGAAGAAAAAGGGTCTGACGTAAGAAAACTTCCAAATTTGACTTTCACACCCCGGCCCTGTGCCCCCCGAAAACCGTCTCCCAAAGAGGAGGAAAGTTAAAAAATACCCCGGGGAAGCAAGGCAAGGAGGGGACGTCAGGGGAGGGGGGGGGATATTTCAAAAAAATTTCCCCCAACCCCACCCTTCCTTCCCCCTTTCCCCCAAAAATTTCAATGGGGGGAAGCAGTCTCCGGTTTTCAAGGTTGAAGAACATTTGTCCCCCTGCCCAGGACCGAAATATAATACACTAGTTTTGGTAAGTGTTTTGGCCCTGCTTAATCTTTATAAAGCTGTTCATTCGACCCATCAAAGAACAAACGAGAACTTGCCAACTACAAGTTTTCTGAAGCCACCCCCCCCCCCCCATTCCCCAAACCCCCGTCGTGAAAGGAGGTATGCGGGAGTTATTTTATTGTTTGTTTTTTTTTTTTTTGGGGATTAAAAGACCCCCGGTTTGATAAATGGTTTTTCTTTTTAATGACAGAAATGTATGCCTGGGTGTTTATTTTTGTTTTTATATTTTTTTCAACAAAAAGTTGTATGAAAATTAAAAAAAAAAAAATTATAATAACCATTATCGTTGAAGACGTTGCCTTTCCATTCTCTCTCTTCTCTTCTCTCTCTCCCCTCTCTCTCTTCACACACAACCCCCACTTTCACCACGAACACGCCGCTCGCAAGAAGCACACACGCACGCATGTGCATATGTCCCAGACAAGGCAGAGAAAAGAAAAAAAAATTTTAAATCGTGTTTAAATGCAAGTAAAAACACTGAAAATTTTCGTCCTTCTGCGCTTTAAAAGCATAGGTGCTTCCATTTTACACTACGCGCGCGCGTGTGTGTTGGGGTGTGTGTGAATGAAGAAGAGCTGGGGGGGTGGGTGGAAAAAAAAATTATATGTAAAAGTGTGTAGGTGTGCCGCCGAAGTGGTGTGCGTGCACCTTGTGTGGTGGTTTGGGGCACAACGACGCGCCGCGCGCGCGTGGTGGGTTTGGGGAGAGAAAGAGAGAAGGGGGGGGGGGGGGGGAGAGGGGAGTGTGGGGGAGACAATTTTAAGAGGCGTTGGTGTCAGCAGTTGACGTTCGTGGGGTGAAGGGGCTTTTGGCCTGTCCCCAAAAAACCGACGGGCGAACGGCCGACCCGGACGGATGTCGATTATGACTGACTGCAAAAAAAGTGGGGGTTTAAAAAAAAAAAAAAAAAGGGGGGGGGGGGGGAGGCAAAGAAAAAAGGCAAGAAAAAAAGAAAAAAAAGGGGCTCGTTCTGTTTTCCCGTACTGACGAATGACATGGTGTCACCATTTTCCCCGCATTCCCGACCCTATCCACCCCCCCACCACTTGCCCCCTTTGCCCCCCCCCCCCCCCTCCCCCTTCTTGAGAGAAAAAAAAATTTGGCCCCCCGCGTACTGATATGAAGGCCCCCATGGCAGCGATGCAACTTGCAAGCACTTTATGTGCTTAAATCCTGCAATGCTGTAAATTATCTCGGAGTCTCGGTGTTTTTGCCAACAAGTGTGGTGCCGCGCCTTGGGAGAGGAACTTGTCCGCAGTTCATGACATCACATGACACCGAAAACTTACCAAGTGCCGTACGAGATATACAGCTGCGTGTGTGTGTGTATGTGTGTGTGTGTGTGTTTCTGTGAAACCCCTCACTTCCACCCTAACCCTTCTCCCACATGAAGTCACGTCGCCCACATCCCAATGCTGCTGACCAAGCAACACTGCACACGTGACACGTTGTCAACAGTTGCCGAATCAATCGACCCCAGTGTAGAGCAGAACCCTCTCGTCGATGACAACAGTCTGGCTGACAGATAGGAAAGGGAGGGAGGGGGGGGGGGGGGGGGGGCGGACGGCAGTAAGAGAGGTGGGGGGAGGGCGGAGGGGGGAGGGAGGCTGGAAGAGCGAAACATGAGTGTATACCTGCTGACCCTCCAAATTCATAATTGACAGGTCCGCTGTCAGTGTTAGCCAGATCCCATGGTGCACGGTGTGTTGTAGTGTGTGTGTGTGGTGTGTTTGTGTTGTGTGTGTGTGTGTGTGTGTGTGCGTGCGTGCGTTTCTCGTGAAACCCCTCACTTCCACCCTAACCCTTCTCCCACATGGAGTCACATCACCACAACACCGCCCCCGCGTGTTCACCACGGACTGCATGCAACCTGTCTCCCAATCAGGAAAACTAGGTTTTTACGCCCTACCCCTCTCACAAAGGGCGTGGGAGGGAGAAAAAGAAAAGAAAAAAAGAGGTTATAGTGACGGTGTGTTGAGGGTTAGTGCATGGAAGAGAAAGACGTGAGGCAGGGTGAGAGGGAGTGGCAGGCAAGGAGGGGGGGGAGGAGGGGGTGGGCGAGAATGGGATGGAGAGGGGAAGAGAGGGGGGAGAGAGGACGGAGAGGAAGGAGGGAGAGAGAGAGAGGAGAGAGGGGGAGAGAGAGAGAGGAGAGAGAGAGAGAGGGGGGAGAGAGAGAGAGAGGAGAGAGAGAGAGAGAGAGAGAGAGAGAGAGAGAGAGAGGACAGATGGACAGACAGAGACAGAGAAAGAGACGGACAGTCAGAGAAAGACTCAAAAGAGTCTCCAGTTTTGTGACCATGTGTTTGAATAATTGTGTGTTATGTCTACCATGACAGCCTCCTGGATACCACCAGAAAAAAAACCCTTTCTACTTTCTCTGACACCACCACCATCTCCTACTATATGCACCAGTTTGGGGCATCACTCGGAAAGATGTCAGTGCCATAACGTGTGTCATAATAATGTCAGTGCCATAACGTGTGTCATAATAATGTCACAATATGCATTACTTGCATAGTCAGGAATTTGCCCACCATTAGAAACCAAAAATAAAATAACCAATAACTTAACACACACACACGCACCACACACACACGCAAAGAGATGAGAGAGAGAGAGAGAGGAGAGAGAGAGAGAGAGAGAGAGTGTGGAAGGGGTAGTGAAAAAGGGAGAAAAGCGTATATACATTCACAATCCTCCCCCCCCCCCCCCTCTCTCTCTCTCTTTCTGTTCTTATGTGCTAGAAACTAGTGTTAAACACCTCCAATCCCTACCTTCCACTTTACTATGCTGAGGCAAACAAACCAGCCAAGGTGTGATTCATGCTGGGAGTGGGCTAATGGATATGTTTCTCGCGGCACTTTGATTCAATTTATATGTTAAAAGATTCACTCAAGTGTCCCCGTCAGTTCAACTCAAACCATTCCAGGCAGCATCGTTTCAGCACACATCTCTCCTCTGGATGAGTGGGGCTGCGTGCCTTAGAAGACCACACTTCAGATAAGAACTTGTTCCCACAGTGCTTGACACACATGTATGCTTCCTTAGAACTCACGTTTCCTTTTTCCCCAAAAGAGCAGCTCCTTTCTCTTCTTCATCAAGAACTTCAAGCAGTACGCACAGCAACATCAATTAGAATACACTTCAGGAAAGAAGCAGCGTATGTCCACACAACGCACACACACACACACACACATGCACGCATACACACATGCATGCACCACACATGCATGCACATACACACACACGCGCATGCGTGAGATAGGATAAGATAATGTTGCTTATACCCCATCCGACCGCAAAGGGCCACATCAGGGCTGTCACCACGTTAAAATCAATCACAAGACTCTAGCACGCGCATGCACGCACACACGCACACACACACACAGGACCTATTGATCTGAAATTTGCAGTTGGGAGAAAAATCATGTACCTTATTTTCCACAAACTAGCATGGTTTGAAAAAAAATCTTTTGTTCTCAAGAATTTCCCTTCTCGAGGCTTCCTCAAGTATATCATTATCTGAAAATGATTTGCAATTAGGACTGACCCAGAAGTTGCAGATTTGGCGGATCCCATGGACGGTGATTTCCACGGTCACTATGAGGGGGACCAGTCTCACACTAAAGCCGAGAATTTTGGAGGAAAAACATGGAAGATATCTTTTCATGTAACTGTGACCAATCCTGGAAACTCCTTTTGTTTGGAGTCTTTTGGGGAAGAGAACAGTGTTACCACCCCCCCCACACCACACACACACACACTCCCTTATAGTAGACAAAACGCACCAAACAGTATACACACACACAGCAATTAATACACAGTGTGCTAATCCGGAGCTCCTGATCCTGTGACCATGGTCTGACGAGGTGAACCGGCTCCCAAGCGGCTGGCCGAAAATAGACAAAACGGGCAAGTTTTCAATATGTAAAGCAGCTCTTTTACTGTGTCACTCCCTTCTTTCTTGGCACCCATGACTGAAGGCATAAACTGTGGAACAGGCCTAAGGGCGTACAAACTGCACAATGCACCTACACATCTTCCAATGGCTTGACGCAGCGTATGTCTTGTCTACCCGATTCCCCTGCCCCTCCCTGTTCATTCTAACCGTGCTTTCAGGAGTGCCATTCAACTTTGTCTGAGGTGGAATGAATAGAGTCATGAATGGATGACAAATGCAACAGAGTGTTCTCCGATGTTCTGAACTTCTCCCCCCCCCCCCCCCCCCCCCCCCCCCCCCCCCCCCCCCCCCCCCACCCATCCACCTTTCACACGAGTTTTTCTACATGTTAAACACTGATTGGAGACAGACACACAGGAACGTCTTCAGGTATTTTTGCACGCACGCGCACTTGTGTGTGCGCGAACACACACACACACACACACACACCTATTAGGAGAAAGCATTGAAGAGGAACCATTTTTGTTGTTGCTGTGCTGTTTCAAGGGTGTTTTTCTCCTCGGAAGATTTCTGGCAGAACTGGAATCCTATCAACTTAGACCAATCCAATTCCTTTCAGACTTAATGCTCAAGAACACCTCATAATACTGTTAACAATGTGCACTTCTGTCATGGCTAATTCCTCTCTAACCACATACAGTACAAAAGGTAAACTTGTGTAGCCATGCAGATCCATGTTTGGATGCAGTAAAACATCCATCAATAGTGTTGTGTTTCGCAATCACCCTACCTCATATCACCATCCACCGTTCCCACCACAGCCACTCTAGTCTAACCCTCCCAACATCCCTCCTACCGAAGCAATATTTTTCTATCAGTCACTCATGCACACACACACACCCCACACACACACAACACACACACACACACAACACACAACAAACACACACACACACAACACACACACACGAGTGACACACCCATCTCCACTCTTTTCCAACAGAGCTTACCCAAGTGTTCCTTCATCACAAAAAAAAAGAAAAAAAAAAGGAAAAAAAAAGCTCAATTTTGCAGGGACCTTGTACACCTACACAAAAAGGAATGAATCTCCCAACAAAGGAATGAATCTCCCTATCCCAAGATGTGACTGTTCATCTTTTGTTTCCATTGTTCTGAATGTTGTTTGTTCTGCCTGACGAAGACTTGATACTAATGATAGGTTGAAAAGCCTTGTGTCTGTGTTGTGTGTTTGTGTGTTCCTGCAACTGGCTGCTCAATAATTCTTTTTTTTCTTGTTATTGATAGGTTGAAAAGCCTTGTGTCTGTGTTGTGTGTTTTGTGTGTTCCTGCAACTGGCTGCTCAATAATTCTTTTTTTTCTTGTTATCTCCAAACAGCCCAATTTGGTCGTTTCCCAATCAGCCTACAAACAATATGCCACACACCAGGCTTCCGGTTACACATGACAAAAGCACGCACCAAGTCCTACCTTAAACAGCCACACAGCAGCATGCTTCAAAATGTAGAAATATCCTATATATACTGCATGGCTAGGATCTGTGAGTGTGAGCTGTTCTACACACACTGGGAATAAATCATACAGTCTGGAAAATGGCAGCCCTTAACAGCTGGTGAACAAAATTTGCCACAAAACCACTGGAAAACAGCAAAAATTTGAGACTATACTTTTTACATTGATATTACTGGAAACTAGTAATCTGATCCAGGTTAAAAACTTTGATCCAAGATGTGATCTCAGGAGAGTTGTGTCAGTGCTCATGGCCTATAAACAGAAAGGGAGATCTATGAACACTAGGAGAGAAGAACAGACAGCACACACAGCAGGTGGTCTGATCCAAAATGAAACACATTGTCTGGACAGTTGCTCCAGATAAAAACTGCTAAGAGTAAGACTGAAGATAACAGAACAGCTATCAAAAGATGTGCCAGACCCCAACTTGCAGCACTTGACGAAACTATGTACAACTGAAACACAAGGCAATGACAACCTACAAATTCATACTGCATACATGTTCATGATTGAACGAATATAAAAAGACAATAACAGTTCCTTACTTAGGTCTGGATGGTCAACATGAATCATGATTTCTCATAACATTATTACCACATCGTGATGTGCCTACCAGTGAGACACACATAGACTGATAGAGGTAGGATTACATAATACTTAATAGGAAAGAGTGTGGGCAGGATATATACATGTACAAAAGATGTCTCGGGGAAACCAGTTTTAACTTGCAACTGAGCAAGACAGAGCCAGAGAGAGAGAGAAAGAGACAGACAGATTGTGAACTACAGTGCTGCTTACCCTTTGTACAATTAATTGAATTTCCTTATCCTGATGGGCTGTTCCAGGTCTAAACTCACTAAAAAGCCTCGCTTTGCTAAAACCGAGATCACTACAGACTGTACACACAAAACTTCACTGCCTGCCTATACAGACAGTGTCCGCAGGAGTATCAGCCTGCGTACGCAGAAAGAAAGAAAACTGCAAACCGACAGTCCCTTCCCCTCCTCTCAACAAGTTTCTCTGAGCTGCAGTCTCACACCACACACCTGGAGTTGGACCAGTTTGTTCAGTGGACAGGGCAGGACAGGACAGGTCAGTGACAGCAGTCTGGCTCTGCCCCACACGTCACTAATCACGCCCATTATGTTCAGATCGCCATCACTAGCTGGTCACTGTGATGTCCTTGGTGTGTCTAATCAGTGCTTACACAACCTTCTCCCACAGTATCCTGTCCTGCCCCCCCCCCCCCCCCCCCCCCCCCCCCCAACTTGTCAGGTAACTTACCCCTGCCCTGGTTAATGTTACGTAATCCAGACTGGAGCCACCTGATTGGCATCATGACACAAATTTTCAAGAACAGGCCTCATTTTTGAGAGATGAGATTTAGATCCTTTCACTTTGTATCACTAGATATAATCATCCTTTGTAACTTGTGAAGGATCGCCTCCCTCCACATGCACTATACAGACATGCACGCACGCACGCGCGCACACAAACACAACACACACACACACACACACACAACACACACACACACACACACACCACAAGAAGACAGTGTCACGAATCTGCTGAAGTTTTGCTGCTGTATTGTAATAGACCCTAACTGAAGACAACTAAGCAGATAACTTACAACACTGCTTGAGATGCACAACACCATGATCTCCTCAGCTGATTGATATGCTAACTGAAAGCATAATGTAGCTTTATACTTTGCTGGCAAAAGATAGAAACCAAATGATCATTCCCAATGCACTGAATACCAATATCATGTACACATGGCAACAATGTCAGTGTTAATATTTTACACCAAAAAAAAAAAGATTGTGTACACATGGCAACAATGTCAGTGTTAATATTTTACAAACAAAAAAAAAGATTGAAGAAGTCTGTTATTCAGTCATATATGCATACATGGTCTGCAACAGCATGCAATAGATCTTTCTTACACTGTCACAAAGGCTGCATCCTTACTTTGGTAAACTGTGCGTGCGTGCATGTTTGTGCGAGTGTGTATACACATGACTATGAGTGTCTGCATGTGTGTGCATGCAAGCGAGTGCATGTATACGTGTGCGTGCGTGTGCATGAGAGACTTATTCAACCTATGTGTGCGTTTTGTTCGGTCAAAGAACAACTGTGTGCAGGTACAGTTACACTGTCCACAAGTATACAGTGAGACCCCTCCCTCCCTCTAAACCAGTCCTCTCTCACACACACACACACACACACACACACACACACACACACACACACACACACACACACACACACACGTTACATAAAGAAAGTCTGGAGGGAGTGCTGGGGAAAAGTGAGGCCAACAACCTGTTACATCGCTGTGGATGGAGAGACCTAGGCTGCCCCTGATGAGTGAGGGGTGGGGGAGGGGGTGAGTCATGAACTAAGCAGGCAGACAGACCAGGCCAAGAACAGATCAATACACTGAAACTTGTAGTCCTGACCTACCAGCCCCCTGGGCCCACACACAGACTGGAATGCAACCCTCCCCCATCCTCCCAGTCCCATCCCTCCCTCCCTCCCTCCCTGCTCTTTGACTTATTGCACAGGTATTTCCTCACTTTCCATTTATTATATATGTTATTCCCGCATCTCTCGCATCCAGCTGCCGGATTTTAGTCCTAACCCATCACATATTGTTTACACAGTTACAGTCTTAACAGTACTGAGAATTCTTACACAGTGAAAAAATGGCAGCTTCAAGAGCTTCTGGTAAACAAACTTAACTTTCAAATTACCAGCCGCCGTGGCGAAGTGGTTAGCGTCGCGGACTCCCGGCTGGGAGGTCGTGGGTTCGAATCCCATCAGAGTCATGTGGGTTTTTTCTGCCCCGACCGGCTCCTACCCAGAGTTGAGTTTGCTGCGGACTCAGTTGGGAAGACTGGGACCACACAGTCGAGTTTCATCCACTTAATGGATGCGTTTCTGAGAGTGTTGCTCAAATTTCCTGACCAACACTGCAGGTGCCTGTATCTCTCGGGCCTGGTTGACGCCAGGATATATTATGAAAGGAAGCGTAGAGTACAGCCCTGTCATGTAGTCTCAGACCGAAATGGAAATCCGTAGCATCATCTTAATCATCCTCATTCCCATTGATCAGCATAAAAAAAAAAAGTCTCAAATTCTGTGGCCCTTCATACCCTGCTCTCATGGTGACCTCAGTTTCGATGTCCTCTCCGCGTCTGTGGTCTTGGTTTGGTTCCATCGGGGTCACCGGTATCGGCGAGTCCATGGGGGCTGTCGTTGGGCGGACGTGGTGGCGCCCTCCGGAGGGAGAGCTCACTCACAGCCGGCTCCGCGACTAAGCATTATTGTCGTCAGTAGGGGGTTAGTAGGTGGTGTCCTGCGTGTGTTAGATCAGAACAGGCGCCACTGAACACCACCGAAGTGACTCGGCAGCAGTGCAGTGTCTCCTCCGGTGGGTTGCCTCATGACGACTTGACATTGACTGCTCCCTGTGGATTGCTGGTGCCGGGGCTGCGGCGGGGGGCTGCGGCGGGGCCGGCCAGGCTATGGCTGTGGACGGGGTGTCGGAATGAGCAGCGTGGGTGCACTGCCTCTGAGGTAGTGCAGAGGTTGGGACAGCAAAAAAAAACAACAAAAAAAAAACTTAACTTTCAAATTTGCTACAAATTCACTTAGCTAAATCTGTTAAATAACAGACTTTAGATTAATTCATTTCACTTCTATTACTGAGATTTTTTTTCATTATTATAACAAAACAGCCAACCCCTAAAAACATCCGTTTTTCATATTTAACACAAGATCAATAACAAAAACACACAAAAAACCTATCCCACCTTAACATGTTCATTGTAAGCTGTATTGTTACTTACCCATATTTTTCACCATTTCTGGAGACTGCATTCAAAGAACGAAAGTGTGATTTGTGCTGCTTGGTAATGCTGATGTATCTAAATTCACCTTACACCACACAAGTGGTATAATTTCAACACAAGATGGTCAACGCAAGATGGACGCTTTTCATGACACTGCTGTAACTAGTCCAGGGTGGTTGTCCGAACAACTGTACTCGCTTGGTCAGTGCTTGCTGGTCTGCTTAAAAAACACTTTTGTATACGGTCGTCTGCCTGGCTCAGTTGATACTGATCAACACATCACACCACTTTTCACAATCAACATGATATGCTTCCAAGTTCTCATACTAGGCCGTGTTCGAACAAGGCTTTCCTTCTGTTTGTAGAACCAAGGGGAGTGTGGGTACAAACACGGGCACTCACTCACGGGAACCGTACAAACTAAAAACACCTGGCTAGTGTGCGCTGGGCTACAGGCACAACGGTCAAATCCGTGTCCGAGTTGCGACAAGCAGCGGGTGTTGTCAACGAGTCCACACCTGTACGTCTTGGCTCACTGGACGGCTACTTACTGCATGAACTTCGGTGGACCGTATGACCAGCCAGCCCACAGAACACCTACACAGCTTTACCGGACCCACTTGCTCACTTCTTCCACCAACGACGTGGACCGAGCGGGGTAAACAGCTCAATCAAGCCCTGGATTAATTAATAACCGACAGCTGATCCTCACGTCCCGCCAGCCGGATGATAACGGGAGAGCTTATCTAAATTCCCCACCACTCTCACCGACTAACTTCACGTATGTGAACGAGTGTAAGTAGGTCTACAGCTTGTCGCTTGCACAGATGACGTGAACTATCCTGGCCGCTCCCCCGACGGAACGAACACCACACCACAGGGGGAAGTCACAGTGGTGGTGTCGGGCAAGAATCACGGCACTCTGTATGCGACATCAACCCGCGACATTCCACTCAGTGAGTCAGTCACGGATTGTCCCCAACACGCGTTCAGGTCTTCCCCCCATTGACAACAGCCTTCTCTCTCTCTCTCTCCCTGAAAAGTGATTCTCTTAAAGCGTGCAGTGAAGCGTAGGGGGGCGGAGATTTGGTTTCACTTGACTACCCGGTACAGTTCCCAGTTTGCCAGATTAGTGCGAGGTGTATGTTGTTGTTTTTTGCCGAGGTAGCGCCCTTTACAAGCAGGTCAGGCGTCCGTCTGCCTGCTCCCACCTCAACCAGCACAGCACACACTGCAGCCACACAGTCCGTATTCTCAACACATGTTGTCAGGTGAGGAGGCGGAGAAGGGCAAACCAGCCAACCACCTCAACAACGGCTTGCACTGAACGCCATCGCTCCCTGTCAAAGAGAACGACGGCACGGGGGGAAGAATCAGATCCTCAGCGTGTCGCCTGGCCTAGTTCTGAAAAGAATGGCAGGAAGATCAGTCTGTTGCTCTTGGCTATCTTCTTCCCCTGCAGATCTGCCTGCCCACACAATCAATACGAAGACGGTGCATGTGCTCTTCTTGCAGGACCACACCAATTTAGTCGCTGCCTTTGCCGAAGCAGTCGGTACTCCAGTCACAGGCACTGACACTGTCAGTGGCAGACACAGAAGCAGGGAAGCGGCGTTGACGGTGCCGCACAAAAATAACCTTGCAGAAATGACACCGTCTTTCATGTTAGACGGGGGGAAAAGGTGGCTGGGCTTGAGGCACTGGACCTCGCCTGGCAACGTTTCAGTTTGCAGTTTTGACTTCGTATCGACCAGCGCCTCTTCCTTTCCACCGGCTCGCTGAGAAAACCTCGAGACCATTCATATACTGATGCTTCTTAATTAAATAAATAGTCTATAAAATTGTTGTGTGTGTGTGTGTGTGTGTGTGTGTGTACGTGCGAGCGCGCGCGCGCGTGTGTATGTGTGTGGGTGAGTGCGCGCGCGTGTGTGTGTATGTGTGTGTCCGCGCGCGCGCATGAGAACTGAGGGATGGCGAAGGATGGAGGAGTGGGGAGAAGAGTTTTTGTGCTTCAAAACAAAGAAAGTCGCATTTTTTTTTTCTTTTTCTTTTCTTCCTTTCTTTCGTTTTTGGGTTTGTTGGTTTGGTTTCTGTCATACTGGGTCTATATTAGGTTGTAAGACGTAACAAAAAACGCACACCAATAATGTATTATTTGATAGGAGAATCAAAAGACCACAACAAAAACCACTCAGCACCAAGATGAATACTATTCACGACGAACCACAGGTAAAAATTACGTGATGTTCTATTACTAAACGAGAGAGGGGAAGGAGAGAGAAGAGAGAGAGAGAGAGAGAGAGAGAGGAAATATAAAGGAACATGTACGGGCGAAGACACCGATACTTTCCATAATCCATACCAACATTGTCTCCCTATTCCTCTACCCTCCCCCACCCTTCCCGTGTGTGTGTGCGTGTGTGTGTGTGTGTGAGAGAGACCTACGAGGAAAAAAAATAACAGGCAGTCCAACATTCCAAACCTGACCTAACAGGACGGTGGTGTGTAACACAATTGTACCCCCCACACAAATTCTGATATTGTCGGTTTTTTAATGGTCATCAGCAGTAAGTCCTTTTGCCCCCCCCCCCCCCCCCCCCCCCCCCCCCCCCCCCCACATTCATGTGGGACTAGAGGTGGGGGGGCGGGCGATGGGAAAGAGGACAAAGATCAGACACCATTCAAAAACTGCTGGCGCAAGGTAAACAAAACTCCCTGGGGAAGTCTAACAGTGTGGAGGTTGATTTTTTTCCCCCACCAGCCCGTTTGGCTGCGCAGCTTTTAGCCCAGCAATGATGTCATCAAGCGCGTGTGACACGCAGGGCTAAATTTAGCGCTCGCTCGACGTTCACCCGCTTCTCTCTCCCATCACCGATATCGATCACAATTATTTTGCTGCACGCAGCAGCAACGGCAGCGGCGGCGGCGGCGCAGCTGACTGACTGTGTGCGCCACGTCACGACCAGTCGTCCGGTCAGTGCTGTGGAATGTGTTTTGGGGCCCGTTCCTGGCCCAAGTCCGCTTGGTTGCCTTTCTGATTTCATTTAGGTCGCACGTAGCCTCCAAGATACGCGGTCGGAATGTTCTTTTTCAAAGTAACGCTTTGACGTGATTCATGCATGTTCTTCCGAGAGCTGTGTGTGTGTGTGTGTGTGTGTGTGTGTGTGTGTGTGTGTGTGTGTGTGTGCGCGTGCGCGCGCGCGCATGTGCACAATGGTCTATGGGGCTCCAGGACAGAAAGAAGGGTGGTTTATTCTGGGCCTTTCTAAGCTCCTAATATGTACATGACAATAAACAAAATGCGAAACAATTACAACCGATTCGCAGCAAAATCACAAAATAGCTGTGTGTTGTGTGTGCTTGTCCGTATGTGTGTGTGCGTGTATGTGTGTGTGTGTGTGTGTGTGTGTGTGTGTGTGTGTGTTGTGTGTGTGTGTGTGTGTGTGTGAGAGAGAGAGAGAGAGAGAGAGAGAGAGAGAAGAGAGAGACAGACAGACACACACAGACAGACAGACAGACAGAGGTCATAGAATTTAAGGGACCAGTGACAAATGTGGATGTCTGACGCCACATCGATGAAATTTTAAAAAAAAACACAAAAAAAAAACCAGTCTGACTGCCTACCGCGTTCGGACACATCCGATTTTCCATAGCATTTTGGATCTTTCTGGAATCCCCCCCCCCCCCCCCCCCCCCCCCCCCCCCCCCCCGCCCTTCCACTACACCCCAGCTAAATTCCCATTCATACGCTGGAGCTCCTAATAGCAGTAATTGTTGGACAGTGAGAATGGATCCCCGAAATAGCGACGGGTAGGCTGGCATGACGGGTTTTTCCACGGCAGTGGAATTACCATATCACCTCCATGCAGGGGGCCGACCATGAACGAACAAAACCCAGCTGGAAGCCCGCTCGAACAATCCATCCATAGGCCAGTCACCATAATAACGCACACTCGGATTTGTCGTCTGGACGATCACAAAAGGGCCTCGTGTGGTGGTGTGTGGTGTGTGTGTGTGTGTGTGTGTGTGTGTGTGTGTGTGTGGTGTGTGTGGTGTGGTGTGTGTGCGTGCGTGCGTGCGAGTGTGTGTGGGGGGGGGGGGGGGGGGGTGCGCGCGCGCCCGTTTTTTGTGTGTGTGTTTTGTGTGTGTGTGTGTGTGTGGTGTGTGTGGTGTGTGTTTTTGTGGTGTGTGTGCGTGCTGCATGCATGCGCGAAAAGCGTCCGCGCGCGTTTTTTGTCAGAGAGAAGAGAGAGAAGAGAGAGAGAGAGAGAGAGAGAGAGCAGACCACCGACCGACCGACAGCACAACACAGAAAAAACAGCGCCGTCGCCATCGAAATTTTTCCTTTACTCCTGTCAACTTTCCCGTCATTTCCAACAGCAAAAAACACTACGGGCAACACAACACACCCCGGGCAGCTCACCCGATGCTATGCTTTAAAAACAATGCAACTGATAAGGGGGACTTTAAACCTCGCCTGGGAGGTTGGGTGAAGGGGAAGGGGGGAGAGAGAGAAAAGCGGGGAGGGGGGGGAGAGAGGAGAAGAAAGAGAGAAGGGCGGGGAAGGGACGACGACGCACAACAGCACTGCATTAACACTTTTTTCATAGCTCGATTCCCTGTTATCAGGCGATCGGGGATGGGGGCTGGGGATCAGGGATAAAAGGGCAGGGGATATAAGAAGGAGGGGGCGCAAACAAAAAAAGCCCGGTACAGTGGCCCCAAAACCGCCCTCTTTTGGGCCCCTTCTCGCGCCGTAACACACAAAACTCACTCTCCCTTTTGGAGTATTTATCCGTCCCTGAGGAAATTTACGACGCGACGCTGTGGGGGTTCCTATAAAAGAAAGTAGGGGTGGTGTGGGGGGGGGGGGGGGGGGGGGGGGAGGAAGGACGAGAGAGGGAAAAGGGACTAAGCGGGGCCCGGGGAAAAAAGAGATGGGTTTTAAGTGGGGGGGAGAGTTTTGATTCTCGCACACAGCAAACAGATTACACCCTCCTCTCCCTTTTAGTCACGATAAGTTTGGGGGTGTGAGGTGTTGTTGTGTGTTGTGTGTGGGTGGTGGTTGGTGTGTGTGTGTGTGTAGTGTGTTGTTTGTGTAGTGTTTTTTTTGTTTTTTGTCTTCAAATTTTAAAGCTTTTCCCCATTAAGTGATATTGACGAATGGGAAAGGATTTGGAAGGGGGGGCATAGAGGGGGTGGGTGGGTCATCTTGCAATCATAACACAAAAAAAAACTCTTTACAATCTTTTCAAAAAAAACTTTTTTTTTTAAAATATGGGAAAGCCAAATTTTAAAAAACTTTTTGAATCAAACACAAACATAACAAATGTCCCATAGGACTGCGATAAAAAACTTCGCAAAAACAAACAAACAAAATAAAATTCTCAAGAAAACGTCAAGAGAACTTTCAGAAATACCGGAAAATAGGTCTCCCAACCTGGGATTCCGAAGAATGGGGGGGTTTTAAATTTTTCACCGGGACAGCATTTAACATTCTTGCTGAAAATTTTTTTTGAAGGCATTTAAACTTTTTTCCTATAAGAGGCGAAGTAAGTGTCTAAATTTGAAACTTGCTAAATTCACACTATTTGTTTGTTAAAAAACCCAATTCAGTAAGAGACCAGAGAAATTTTTCCTTCCCATGGGGAGATTTTTTAAACTTTGGCCACGTTCTTGCCTAGTAAATGAACCCTTTTTAACGATAATGGGATTTTTTTCTATGATTCCCGCTTTCCTGCACCTTTTTTTTGCGGGTCTATCACACAATCGTTTGAATATAATCCAAAATGTGAAGGGCCCAGCAAAAGGGGAAAATTTGGGTTCCTTTAAAAAATTAAAAAGTTAATCATTTATTGATTTTTTCTTTTAATCAAATGAACGTAAAGCATACAGTACGGACTGAGAATCGACGCAGAATAAAATTTGAAAAATGTTCAACGGAAGATCAACTATGTAATTAAGAGCCATAAGTATAGCAACGAGTTCGGCGGTAAATACTGATCGATTTTTACCAATGAAGTATGACTTTTCTTTTTTTAAAGCTGGTATAACAAAACCTGAACCAGCACGGTGATCATCTAAGAGTGAGCCATCTGTGTATACCTTTAAATGATTTGGGTATTTATTCTCTAGGTAAAATCGGACTTCACTTTGCATAATATTTGGATTCTCATTCTTCTTCACATCAGTGTAATTGATATCAAAATGTGGTTTATTCATCTCCCAGTTAGGGTAAGGAGAAACTACTTGCTGTGCATCGATACTCTGTGGATTTATTTCCGACTCTTTAAGTAAGTCAGATACATATGAGCCAATTGGCTTTAATGAAGATATCTGTCTGGCCCGTTTAGGATAATTTATTTCTGATTTTATTTGTACTTCTTCCGAGACAAAGTTGTCAGGTGTTGAGGTCCTAAGAACGTACTTGCACATGCAAGATTGCAAGTGTGTGTGTGTGTGTGTGTGTGTGTGTGTGTGTGTGTGGTGTGTGTGGTGTGTGTGTGTGTTGGTGTGTGTTGTGTGTGGCCGCGCGTGTGTGTGTGTGCACGCGCGCACGTGTGTGTGTAAGCGCGCACACACATGATTGTGTATACATTTCCTGCTTCGTTGTGTGGGAATTATTAAAGCTACACAATGACACCTACGTTTCCTCCTCCAACAAGTAGTACTACTAGTAAATACGAGCTTCAACAAGACAACAATCAGGATACACAGAGACCACATAATTATCCGCTGTGGGTGACCCCTACCCTCAGTTGAAAAAGAAGCCAGAGTCGTCTGATCCGTCCATTGCTGTGACTTGGAGGGCTCCCAATGTTCACGTGCAATCTGACACTGAAAGACAACCACTAGGGACGATTTCCCCGCCCGACTATGGTAATCTGATGTCTGTGTGCTTTGACGGGGAAGTCTCCCCGCTCAGAGAGAGAGGAGAGAGAGAGAGAGAGAGAGGGGGGGGGAGGGTGTCCCGAAAGTGTGGTTTCCCATCTTTTTACCAATACGGTGATAAGACAGGTAAAGAAGAACGAAAAGCATTATTTATTTAAAACACCCAAAACAGCATCAGTGAAGTTCTGCTGGTGGTAAAACATTAGTTTAGACAAAAGCTGATCTATTACCAGTCGAGGGCGGATTGGGGGAGACTCCCAATTAGGGTTTTTTTTTTTTTTTTTTAAAGTCACAACGCTAATTACTGCAGTCTGGGTACACCATACTTGATAAAGACTCGCATCAACAACAAACCTCTCATTTGAAGATCAGTCTGGGTACATCATACTTGATACAGACTCGTATCAACAACAAATCTCTCTTTCGAAGATAATTCAAAGACTCTGGAGAAAAAAAAAAACATGAACTTTTTCAACGACAAACTAGGCCACATCTAGGAATATCTGACAAGACTTTACGCGGACTTTCGGAAGAAACAACAGAACGAAAACATCCCCAAGCCCCAAACTGTATGACACGGTTGCTATTGAACAGAAACGGGCGCTTCTCTTGGCCAACGCAGACGAGCAGTAAGCAGATTACGGAATTAGCGCGCCCATAAATTCCCAATTAAGTGGCGTCCTATATCGACGACTGCACGGCACGCCGAGTCACGCAGGACGAGTTGCAATGCTATTTATTCATTTATTTATTGATTGATTGATGACTGCAGATTATTTGACCGTCAACGTAACATTTTATGGGATGAGCTGGAAAAACGGACTTGCCATTACCATTAGCAGTCCGAAGGACAAGAACTCGCGTAGCTCCAGTAAACTGACAGTCTTGGAGACTGAAATAGCCCGACACGCTACATAACACAGGTAAAGGAACCAAAATCTAATACACGTGTTCGTTAAGCCAATCGATTATCATGCTTCAAAATGCCACGACTGACCGCAGTCATCAATTAAACTGCCTCGAAAAGCACATGGCGATAAAACACGGTCTCGCTCTTGCAAAAGGCGAACTGACCAACGTCCATTGCTGGGTCTGACCTAACACAGAGACTGGGACATCAGGAGGGGAAAGAAAGAAAGCTGGAGAGCCAAGTCAGACCATACATTCTTCTTTCCAAACCCATTGTTACTTCGGCTGTTACTTCCTGATATAGACCATCTGTTTCTCTGCCCCCCCCCCCCCCCCCAATTCCCAACCCCCACCCTCCTTCCCCTCTCCTTTCCAATGCTCATTCTCCATCCCTCTCTTTCCCTCCTGACTCAGCTTGGCAAGTGACGGCATGGGTTTCGTGCGCCCCCCCCCCCCCCCCCCCCCCCCCCCCGCACACGGATGTGTGTACACACACTCTGTGTGTGTGTGTGTGTGTGGAGATGTGTACACCACTCTTGTGTGTGGGTTGTGAGATTTTACACACACAGAGAGAGAGAGAGAGAGAGAGAGAGAGAGAAGAGAGAGAGAGAGAGAGAGACAGAGAGAGAGAAGAGAGAGCTAAAATAAATTATTTAAAAAAAAAAAAAAAAAAAAAAAAAAAAACGAGGAGGAACCGTGCAAGGACTCCTCATGCATGTCACGCTCTCCAAAACTGGCTGTATAGACAGGTCCGACACAGATGGAATCTTAGCACTGCATGTAAGGCAACGCCAAACCAGCCTGGGAAGGACATGACAGCACTGCCTCCTTCCAAATGGCAGCGGCGGGCGCTCACCTCTGCACACGACGGAGGAAGGATGGATGGATGGATTGGTATGTGGGATGGCTGGATGGAGGAAAGGGGGGGTGAGGCGTGGTGCAGCGAGCATCAAGCCAGCAAGGAACTAGTTCCAGCGGGTGGGCGGGAAAAAGGAATATTGGAACCTGGAATAGAACGGATGTATTTTAGCGTGTAACGATATAAAAATTAGAATTTCTGCACTGTCATGCAATGGCTTACACCTATTAGTATTTGTAACACTCTGTCTTCTGCCGATCCCTGTTTGACTTGGGGAACGCTTTCTGGCATAGAAGTAGAGGCCTTTAAATCTTCCGTCTAATCCTCTCCCAACGGAGTTATTCCTGCTGACAGTAAGCGCGGTTTTTTTTTTTTTTTTTTTTTTTTTTTTTCATGATGTGTCTGAATGCCTAACAGCGAACGC
>CM031620.1:43855177-43860262 GCA_018398815.1 Conus ventricosus
GAAGTGTTTGAGGTATGTCCTATGTATAAATCATTGCTGGCATTGACTTTGATGTGATTGCCATTTCTTTTGTTTTGGATATGTTCTACGTACAATGTATTATTAGCATTAACTTTCATGTGATTGCTATTTCATTTGTTATGTCTCATTAATATGTTGTGACGATAATGTAAGATGTCTGAAATTGAAATAGAACCTTCCTCGCAAGGAGCGGGGGGGACGCAAGTTTTTAAAAAAAGTCAGAATAAAAATTTAAAAAAAACGAAAAAAAAAACCACTTTACCATACAGCGGATTTGATACTTTGCCTTCTTCTATAGGAGTACGGTCAAACCCACCGACGTTTCTGTCACGTCCGTTAACCCAGAGACGTAGACTCGAAACAGACCAGACCAGACTCGAAACAAAAACAAAACGAAACAAACAAAAACAAAAGGATCAGTGACGTTGGCTGTATGCATTAATGTCTTCCCGTTCTGAAGGGCAGGCAGGACTTAGGTGCTGGCTGAGTGCTCACTTTTTCTCTCCCTGCTGTCCGAAAGGCTTGATTAAGAACCAGCGTTGGCTGAATGCGCGATAACTGGTTCTATTCAGAAAGGTAGGAAGGAGCAACACAGCGTTGGCTGAAATCACTGTTTCTGCCACTCGAAAGGTAGAGGTAAACCAGCACTGACCGAATGCAACTTTGGCCGTCGTTTCTGTTCAGAAAGGTGTGGTGGATAACACAATCTTGCTGTCTGCCACTTCGTTGTCTTTCTGGTTCATAGTAAAGTGGTACAGAAACCTTGCGAGCTGAATGGAACTGACTATTGCTGTCTTCCCGATTCAGAAAAGGAGGGGGTGGAAGGAAAACTGGCTGAATGCAACTTTCCTGTCGTTCCGTTCAGAAAATGGAACAGCTGGGGAGGCGGGAGTGGGGGTGGGGTGGAGGTGGGGTTGATAAAGACAAGTGTTGGCTGAATACAGCTTTTGCTGTCTTTCCCCGTTCAGAAACTGGGCTGGCTGAAACAGTGACTTTACTTTCTTTCCCGTTCTGACAGCTTTCTTCGGTTAGGGGGTTAAACAAAAAAACAAAACAAAAAAACAAAAAACAAAAAACCAACCCCCCCACACACACACATTCAGCGCAGCCAAGTGAGGGGGTGGGGGAACAAGTCAAGCTGGTGGACCGCATTTTTGCTGTCTCCCCCGTCACGGAGAGGCAGCACAGTCGTGGACCGACTTTTCAGGTAGGGAAACAGCGGGGACAAGAAGCCCTGGATGCACACTGCACTGTGGCCTTTCTTTCACCTTCAGATGGCCCACTTCGGAGAACAAGAGGAAGGGAGAAAAAAAAAAAGAAAAGAAAAAACGTTTTATGACGGATCCTGGAACCGCCCTTCGATCCGGCTATGCACCCAAATTCCACTGGTTTGTCCTTGGGCCGCATTTCGTCAATCTACAATATTTCGTATACTTCGGTTCCGAGCGCGCGCGCGTGTGTGTGTGTATGTGTGTGTGCAAGCGCACGTGCATGCCTGTGTGTGTGTGTGTGTGTGTGTGTGTGTGTGTGTGTGTGTGTGTGTGTGTGTGTGTGTGTGTGTGTGTGTGAGCGTGCACGCGCACGCGAGTGTGTGTGTGTGTGTTGTGTGTGTGTGTGTGTGTGTGTGTGTGTGTGTGTGTGTGTGTGTGTGTGTGTGTGTGTGAGAGAGAGAGAGAGAGAGAGAGAGAGAGAGAGAGAGAGAGAGAGAAGACAGACAGACAGACAGACAGACAGACAGACAGACACACACACACACACACACAGAGACAGACACAAAGACAGAGAAACGTAATCTTGGTAACAGGCGGACACACCAACACACGCAGGTAAAAGCATAGCCTCCTTGGCGAACATAACAAGGGGGGCAGGGGAGTGTGTGAGGGTGGAAGCGGGACTGTGTGTGTGCGGAGGATGGGGGTGGGGGGGGGGGGGGGGGGGGGTAGTAGTGGCAGTACTGGCTCAATGCAACTGCTGTGGGGTTTTGTTCATAACTGTTTCGAGGTGATTGAACTTGGCGCATTCCTGTTCAAGCTGACAGGCACTGTAGTGCTAGCAATTTCTCAGTCATCAGCACGAGGAGGAAAAATAAATAAATTAAAAAAGGACAGGCGAGGCAGTGGCAAAACGGAACTGCTGGATGAAAGCAGCACCGGTTCTAGCACCATGTGTCAGTGAGTCCTTCTCCCCCCCCCCCCCCCCCCCCTCATCCTCCTCCCAAACCAATTGCAAGGAAGTTAACGAAATTCAGTGAGTGACCTAGCCCGACACATATGCCTATACAAATCACAAAGATTTAAAATTTAAAAAAAAGTTTAGAACTTAGCCTCTCATTCAGCCTCTTCCCGATAACCACCCACCCCCCTCCCCCCAGCTAACAAAGGTCACGTTTCATGTGGTCTGTAAAGACTTGAGATGTCACAAAGGCAATCTGTTCAAACTCCATTATTTTGTTCTCCGCGCAACCTTAGAAGTAACGTCCCCTGGTGCACAGAAGGAGCAGAATTTCTCCCCCCCCCCCCCCTCTCTCTCTCTCTCTCTCTCTCTCCCTCTCTCTCTCTCGGAGGGTATTAGTATCAGGGTCACTGTAGCGGAAAGGAAAACACGAGTGACCCATTCCTTGACGGCGCAGACGACAAAATCAGCCCCCCCCCCCCCCCCCCCCTCCCCCTTCCTCTTAACAACCTACCGGAGGTGGCAACCGCACGACGTTACGGTTCAGGCACGCTGGGGCCTGTGACAGACGCTGTGCAATTCATTCCTGCAGAAGACCAACTGGCAGACCACAAAACAACGAATCGAACAGAATGTTCAGACATTTTGTGGCAACTCTGTCATGTCGGCATTCAAAGCAATGGAGTGGTCCATCAGCGTGGCAAGAGTGCCACACAACTAAAGAGTTGAGCAGATTGTCCATCCCTCACCTCGACCTGAAACCTAAAGCCCAGGCTTTTGTCCAAGACCTCTGGCATGAAGAATGGAACTCGCAGACGGATAGCAAACTCTTCCCGATCCGTCCAAAGCTTATAAGAGTTTTTACCGTGAGCCACTGATGGCCGTAAAGAAGGAACTAGTCTTGCGCCATTTACACACTGGCCTCTCCTCTAACGCTCCACTGGTATCTGTTAAAAGGCGAAGCAGCTCCGTGGTGCATTCCGTGTGATGCCCCTCAATATAAACATGTCGGATAGTACGTTGAATTCACATGACGTTGGATGTAAACACTTTACAGCAGACTCCATGAAAACCCTGGTCAGGGATGTCCCGACTGATGTGATTTTTTAGTTTTCTGAAAGAGATAAAACATTTTTTAATCCAAGATTTTACGGAAGAAAGATTTTGACTTATTTCCGGTGCTACTACTGCTGTTGTTGTTTTTCGAAAATCTGTTTTTGAGTTTGTATCTAGGTTCTTGTGTTGCTTTTGTTTGTTAATTTCTTTTTCTTTTCTTTTTTATGTTCCGAGTTGGCTTCAATGAATCTGGACACACCCCTTTGCTGGGCTATAAGCAACGTAAACAAATGAATGTTTAAGAGTGATATTCCCCCCCCCCCCCCTCTCTCTCTCTCTCTCCCTCCATCTTTGTGTCCCTCCCCACTCTCTCTTTCCCTCCTCCCCACTCTCTCTCATCTTTCCTTCCCTCATCTCTCCCCCTCCCCCCCTCTCCGCGGACTTGTAAATCATTGTGCCAACAGCTGGTTCTTACAGACACACCGCTCTCCAAATGAAAAAAAACCCCAATGAGTGTATGCGCGCGCGCATGCGTGAACGCTCCTGCAACTAGCCCATGTGCATAGATTCATGCAACCAACGCGCATTGGTACGTACATCTACCGTACATACTCCCCCTTGTGTGTGCTTTACGATTTAATTAAAGCATGAACGCTCACCAATATACACACAAAAACTACATGCTCGTACAGGTGTACGTAGGTACGCGACACCCGGGATGCCTATTGTCGCCGTACTTCCCTTTTTGGTTTTTTGTTCTCCATGTGAAAGGGCCTTTCTCTGGGAAACGAACGCGGGGGGGGGGGTGGGGGGGGGGGGGGGGGGGGGGGGGGGGGGGGGGGGGGGGGGGGGGGGGAGGTTTGGGCGACGGAAACATGATGGCAAGCAGCCTGCTACGGACTGTTGGCTCCGCATTCCATTCATTCCTCCTCCCTATCATGATATGCTCTCACCGATACTTATCTCTGATTGTCACCGCGCGCGCAAGGGGCCTCAGTATGTGTGTGAACAAATGTGAGTTTCACGCGATAACGCAGGGCGTGGAAAAAAAAAAAAAAAAAAAAGAAAAAAAAAAAGGAGGGAGTCGCAGGAGGAGAGGAAAGAAAAATTGTCTTAGGTTATCGTAGCCGCCGCCCACCCCCCCTCCCCGCCCCTTTAACCCCCTCATCCAACTGTCGCCACACGTAATATCAACGAACAATTTAAACAAAAACAACTTATCCCCCCCCCCCTCCCTCTCTCTCTCTCCCACCCCTTTTATTAATGTTTCGTATTTTAACATCTTCGCTATGCGAAAAAAGTTTAAAGAGAATTATCGATTTTTTCCTTAACCCCAGCCCCATCCCACCGTTTTAAAGGTCGATCAAACGCAAATCAACCGAAAAGCAAACACGCTAGTATCGCGTCTAACCCTCTCTCTCCCCTCACACACACGCGCGCGCGCGCGTGTACGTGTGCGCGTTGTGTGTGTGTGTGTGTTGCGTGCGGTTTGCAAATGTTCGGTTTTACAAATTTAAAAATAAAAATAAAGAAATACGCATGTGATCACTTAACAACAAGTCTGATTTACGACGGGAATAAGGGGGAAGGGGTGGTGGGGGGGAGAGGTATGTCAAAATAACAGAAAAACGGGGCCGGCTCTCCCTTTTAACAAACGCAGTGTGTTCACAAGATTTACCATGGCATGTTTTCCGAGCCCTGAAATCACTGAGAAGACACGGGGAGAGGGGGGGGGGGGGGGAGTGGGGGAGGGTGTGGAGGAAGAGGGGAGGAGCGAGGGTTTTGTGTATGTAAAGGAATGTCGGTTTTAAAAAGAAATCGAAGAAGAGGAAAGGT
>CM031620.1:43860362-43873956 GCA_018398815.1 Conus ventricosus
TTTTG
Organism: Conus ventricosus; assembly: GCA_018398815.1. NCBI lineage: Eukaryota > Metazoa > Mollusca > Gastropoda > Neogastropoda > Conidae > Conus > Conus ventricosus. The sequence goes on from CM031620.1 coordinate 43,860,368, forward strand.
GGGTCCTGAAGCTGTACAAGCACTTCGCATCGCTGCATTAAAGTTTTCTAATAACGTCAGTATTATTCCTGCAGATCTACAGGAAATGAACAGAGCGAAAATGAAAGGGAGCGCCTCCCTCATAAACCACGCCTCCCCCTCCCCCTCTCTCTCTCTCCCTTTCCCTCTCTCTCACTGTCTCTCTCTCACACACACACACACACACACACACACACAGTCTGAATGCAGCTGAACACGGGGACTTTCAAACTTTAAGCCAGTAGCCAGTCTCTTTAATAATAGATTTCAGAAGTCTGAATGCAGCTGAACACGGGGACTTTCAAACTTTAAGCCAGTAGCCAGTGTCTTTAATAATAGATTTCAGAAGTCTGAATGCAGCTGAACACGGGGACTTTCAAACTTTAAGCCAGTATCTTTAATAATAGATTTCAGAAGAAGGGAAAACAAACCAACAAAGCCCTTCTTCCTTCCGTTCCTCTCTATGGGGTGGCAGCCTGATTGAAGGCAACACCTCCCGGCGCTACTGGGCAGAGCAGAGGAGCAATATCCTCCCCCCTCCTCCCCCCCCCCCCCCCCCCCAAAAAAAAGGCTTTGCTGATTTGCTGCTTTTTTTTTTTTCTTTTTTTCTTTTTTTTGCCAGCACACACACACCTCTGTACATGGTCAAAGACATCGGAAGGCGCACCGCTTTGTCGCTCTTCGTTGACGTGCACGTTTGGGACAGAAGTCCTTCCTGTAACGGCTGTTTCGACTCTCTCTCTCTTCTCTCTCTCTCTTATAATACCACGACCAGTCCGTTTCACCTCGTGCATAGCAACCCCCTCCCCCCTCCCCTCCCCTCCCCCCAATTCCGCCACCAAACCCTCACCTTACCCAAACCCAAACCACTGCCTCCCCCCCCCCCTCCCCCTCCGACCCCACCTCCTCTCCTCAAACCACTAAAAGGGATTCCTGAGCTGTGCAAATAAACGGCTGCATTCCAGCTGCAGCGCCGCATCAAGTTTTCTCTGAGTGTGTGTGTGTGTGTGTGTGTGTTGTGTGTGTGTGGCGCGCGCGCGCGCGCGCTTATGTGTGAGGAGAGCGAGAGAGAGAGAGCTTTTTCCACGACTGAACTGGTGTGCTAAGAGAGAGAAAGAGAGAGAGGGGGGGGCTACATACAGAGAGAAGAGGAACATACAGAGAGAGAGAGAGAGAGAGAGAGAGAGAGAGAGAGAGAGAGAGAGAGAGAGAGGGGGGGGGGGAACAGACAGACAGACTGAGGGAACGTTTTTCTACGATTGAACAGGTGTGCTGAACTTCAAGACAGAATACCCACGGATGCACGGGGGGTTCTGCAGCTACTAAATCAAAATGCCACTATTGCCCACGACTCAGAAGAAGAAGAAGACCAGCATCGCCACAACCCTTTTCAAACCCCACAGATGACAGTGGCTATGACAGTCAGTCACCATCAGGCTTCACGTCCCACATCCCACATCTCCCCCCCCCCCCCCCCCCCCCCCCCACCCCCACACCTGCCATCCATCACACGGCAGACTGGGAGGCGGGCTACCCTAAGAAGATGGGGGTAGTGGGAAGGAGACCTCTCAATAAAACCACCAGAACGACTACACGTTTATTATGGTGTGGTGTGGTGGGGGGGGGGGGGGGGGGGGGGCATCGAAAACGGCCACCGTTCATTTATGTTGGTTCGCCAGCGTGATGATGATTCCAAACTCCGCACAAACTGCGAACTCACGGGTGCTCTAATAACCCTGACTGAATGGGCCGACCTCAAGTAAGTACCTACCCAGAGTGGGGGGAGGGGGGGGGGCGTGGGGCCTAACCATACACATAGCCACTGAGCTACAAAAAGAAAGCGAAGAAGAAGGAAAAAGAAAATTAAAAAAAAAAAATCACTGTACAGGTGCCTATCATAGGGAACTATGGTCTACACTTGCGCAGGTGGACACTACAGTTACTTATTATCATTTGGAGAGAGAGAGTGAGAGTGAGAGAGAGAGACCGAACCGACAGAGACAATGACAGAAACAGTGAGACAGGACATGACTGACACAGAGGGAGCGGCGGGCGTGGAGTGGGAGGGAGAGAGGGTGTGTGTGTAGCGATTGCAGTGTTGCGGTGGGGTGGGGGGGGGGGGAGGAAAAGAGGAAGAGGTTGGGAGGGGCGAGAGGGTGTGCGGGAGGCGGGATGGAGGTGGGGGGGGGGGGGGGGGGGTGGTCTTCCATCAACAATTTCGTGGGAGTTGTTCGCGGGTCTTGCCATACGGGCTTTGTCTCTACTCACACCTAACCTCCACCACCACCCACTCCACCTCTCCTTCCGGAATGATCCCCACCTCCCCCATCCCTTCTTATTCACTTACAAACCGTTTGCAGTGTGATCGTCCCCGCTCCCCCCCCCCCCATAACCACTATCACACCTTTCACCCCCCCCCCCCCCACACAATCCCACACACACTGCTCCACCCCATCCCCGTCGTCTCCCCCCCCCCCCCCCCCCCACCCCCCCCCCCCCACCCCCCCCCCCCCCCCCCCCCCCCCCATCTCTGACACATCTCCACCCATCAATGGAAGAGTGATGGCCGTCGTCGATCAATTTTTGATGTGACAAACGTTGGAGCAGATGACCTTGACCCTGAGGATGGACTGGTGGAGGCACACGAGGGGGACTGACGTTTGGTTTTCTTTATTGTCTGTGTCTCTGTCTGTCTCTCTGTCTGTCTCTCTGTCTTTTGTCTGTTCTCTCTGTCTTGTCTCTCTGTCTTGTCTGTCTCTCTGTCTTTTGTTGATGGACGAGAGGTTTGGGGTTCGTGGGTTGGTTCTCCCTCTAGTCACCCCCCCCCCCCCAACCGCGACCCACTTACACTCTCCTACCACATGTGTCCTTAAATGTGCATCCGTGAAACGGTGGAGAGGGAGAGTGAAAGGGGAGGGGGGGGGGGGGGGGGGGCGAGAAAAGAAATGAATTCATTGGTTTAGTTCGTAAACAGTGGCTTTGTTCTAGCACCTTTTGTTCCGATGGAGAGAGAGATGAGAGAGAATATGTGTGTGTGTGGTGTGGGTGTGTGTGTGGGCACGCGCTTGTGAGTGCGAGCGCGGTGTGTTGTGTTCGTGCGGCGCGCCCACGTGTTTGCGTGTTTGTGTGTGTGCGCATGGTTCATTGGCGCGCGGATGTGTGTTTTAGAGAGCGAGAGAGAGAGGAGGAGAGAGAGTGTGTGGTGTGTGTGTGTGTGTGTGTGTGTGTGAGTGTGTGTGTGTGTGTGTGTTGTTACACGGCGCGACTTGTGAGTTGAGGGATGGAGGAATGGCAGGGAGTTCTGAGGGGGGGGGGGGGGGGGGGGGCAAGGTAAGCACAGAGCTCCCTTTTTGTTCATGTGTACATAGTACAGCAAAGAAAAAGTATGAAGTGTATGTGGGGATGAATGTATGTTAGTATGCGTTAGTAAAGCACAGAGGGAAGGAAAGACGCCGACAAAAAACAGGGACTGTATGTCTAAAAGAGAGAGGAGAGAGGTAAAGTGTTGAGGAATTAGGTAGGATGGAGAGGGGGTGGGGATCCCCACACCACCCACAACCACATACACACTCGCAGGCGCGCGCGTGCATTAGGAGGACACATAAAGGTAAAGTGGGCGGATTGAAATTACATGCAGAACAAGTCGACAACCATTTTAGATACGTTTTATCTCTCTCTCTCTCTCTCTTCTCTCTCTCTTTCTCACACCACACACACCACACACCACACAACATCAGGGGCAGTGACCATTAAGAGGGCGGCCTGACATAGAAACGGAACACGTCAACTACCATTTTAGGCTTTCGCCAAACTTACTCACCCCTCCCCTCCCTATCACTCAAGGCCCATAACGTTGTAATTACAAACACCTAATCAGTTCTCCCCAAACCTCACAACCGTATATCTCCTCTCTCTCTCTCTCTCTCTTCTCTCTCTCTCTCTCTCTCTTCTCTCTCTCTCACACCACACACACACCACACACACACCACTAAACACTACACAAAACATGTTGTGTCTCTGATTGTTGTAAGGTTTTTATTTCTTCCCAAAACCGATGTTTGTTCCAAAGCTTATATTAAGCCATTAGGCCCTATTGGTTGTTCGATTTGTTCATTCAGGTCTTATCTCACAATCTGTTTACTGGTTAGTAAGAACCTCCATACTATGGTTAACGCTTTCAACACACACACACACACACACCACACACACACACACCACACACACTGACACAAGTGGCGTGCGAGTACACCACACACACACACACACACACACAACCAGTACAGACGCCACACACACACACAATTCTTCTCTCCTCTCTTCTCTCTCTCTCTCTCTCTCATATGGTGTCTAACATCACTTCTTTTGTGAGGGGGGAAAAAAAAGTACCATCACCAAAACCAACCACACACAGTTATAGACTGTGACAACACCCGCAAGCCCCACAGGCACAACACCAGTTAAAAAAAAAAAAAAAAAAAGTAAACACATTTAACACCACGCACAACGACTTACCTCCCTCCACCACACAACACTAAACACTTGGGCACACATCCAACCGCTCCTCCCCTTGCAGCTCGACCGTCCCTTAGTAGTAACTCATGGAACCCCTCCACAACCACCACCACCACCACAACACTATCCACGATTAACAAAAAAAAAAAACCTCAGCAGCACAGGTTGTTGTGGGCTGTTGAGCAGATGCAGGTTATGTCTACTGTTTTCTGCCTATAACCCACAGGAACGAATTGGTATACCACATCAACAACAACAACGTACGTTATAAGAGCGCGCGCGCTCACAGCTGATTCTCGAAACCGATCTGTGGGTAATCCGGCCGCCGCGCCACTAGACACAGGCACACAGAGTTGGGAGGACACACACACGCACACACGACGACAGATAAGAGCAAGAGGGCTCTGAGAGGAGGAGGAGGAGAAGGATGGAGGACGGAGTCTGACCCACTAGGCCTACCACTCCTCACGCCAGCCATCAGGGGAGGAGGAAGCTGGCTTCCCCTCTCTTTCTCTCTCTCTCTCTCTGTATGCTCAACTGGCGTCGCCGCCTGCTGCTGCCAAGCCCTCCAACCCAGTACAAGTCCGTCGATTCAAACTCTATCCGCGCAGACTAACGGCTGACGCGGGGGGGGGGGGGGGGGGGGGGGGGGGGAGGGGGGGGGGGGGAGGGGGGAGAGGACAGAGAGAGAAAACGGGCTGGCGAGAAGAGAGAGGGGGGAGGGAGGGACGGAGAGAGGAGAGAGAGAGAGACATAATGGGGGGGGGGGGGGGGACGCCTTTTGGCGGGCTCAGACCGAGAAATGGGGGCTCCAATATATATATGGAGGGGGACTGCAACAACTGTGGTGAGGGGGGGGGGGGGGGGGGCAGCGAGGGAGAGGACAGTTGGTTGGGGAGGGGGAGGGGGAGTGTAAAGAGCTAGGGAGGACGGCAAGCGGAAATGCCAGCATGAGATGATGGAGAGAGGACGGTTAAAAGGAGGGGAGGGGGGCGGGATGGAGAGGGGGGATGGGTGGAGGGAGAGACGGGTATCATACACATTCCACAGTTGCTCCCATAAAATATAGCGCCTGCGCTGTGGCTGCGTGCCATCACGCTCGCGCGCGCGTGCGTATCTGCGTTCGTGCGTGAGCGCGCGCGCGCGTGTGTATGTGTGTGTGTGTGTACGGTGTTTATGTCATCTGTGTGTGTGTGTGTGTGTGTGTGGTGTGTGTGTGTGTGTGTGTGTGTGTGTGTGTGTGTGTGTGCTGCGCGTGTGTGTGTGTGTGTGTGTATTGTGTGTGTGTGTGTGTGATGTGTGTCGCACGCTGCGCGTGCGCGCTGTGTGTGTGGTGTGTGTGTGTGTGTGTTGTGATGTGTGTTGTGTGTGTGTGTGTGTGTGTGTGTGCCCACACACTCGTGCCAATTTCTGTGAATGCTGGTTGAACAAGAGATGCACGGAAAGCGGTTCACTTTCTCACTTCCTTTCACTTGAAGGAATGTATGATCCCACAAGACCTATATGAATGGATTTTGTAGTTTCTGGTCCATGGCGAGGGGGGGAAAACGGGTCGGCCAAAGGAAAAAAATGAACAAAGGAAGTAGAGCAGGAAAGGAGAAAAAAAACGTATTGTTGTCGTGATAAAGGAGAGGACCTACTATGTTTTGTCCGCGAATAGAAAGTCTACTAATGAATCAGAAATCAAACGTGTCATGACACTACAGTTTTCAGTACGTTTCTGTTACTTTTCATACAGTTTCTGCGTCGCATAAATCTTCCGAGACTTTGGCACTGGCATTCTTCTGCATTAAAAAGAAAGAAAAAAAATTGTGGTGGCAGGCGTAACGGGTAGTTAACAGACTAAACAGATTAACATTGAACGGGTAGTTTAATAGGCTTGAAATTGACACGATCCATGAAATGAATGGATAGTTGAGCGTGATGTTCTTGTCTTATTCTTTGTTCTTGTAAAGGAATCACGATGTACGCCTTATATACAGCCAACAATATTCACAGTACACCAGTGTGTATGCGTCGCTGTGTACGTGCGAGGGAGTCATTCGTCGCACAGAATTGTCATACAATGAAGGCGCCACTTACGTGATGCGTGTGCCGATGCATTTCCATCCACAACGCTGACCTTCTGTGATAAATATTGAAGCGGTTTGCCCATAATGCAGCCCATTCAATAACCACATCCCAGCCTTACCCAACCCCCCCCCCCCCCCCCCCCCCACACACACACATACAGTCACCTCCCCTCCGGTGTGTGTGTGTGTGTGTGTGTGTGTGGTGTGTTGGTGTGTTCATCTGTCTGTCTGTCCGTCCATCCGGTGTGTGGTGTGTGGTGTGTGTGTGTGGTGTGTGTGTGTGTGTGGTGTGTGTGTGTTTCATCTGTCTGTCTGTCTGTCCGTCCGTCCATCCATACGTCTGTCTGTCTGTCTGTCTGTCTCTCTCTCTCTCCTCTCCCTCTCTCTCTCTCTCCTCTCTCTCTCTCTCTCTCTCCTCTCAGGCCTTTGTCTGTCTGTCTGCCTGTCTGTCTGACCTTCTGTCTATCCCCCCCCCCCCCCCCCCCCCCCCCCCCCACCCCAAAAAAAAATTAAAAAATCACGTCTTCGATCAGTTTATGTTGACATATTTAGGACTTGCTGCAAAATCACGTCGCTTGAATACACTCCATAAACATGAATCCACCACATACCCCCTTCCTCCCCCCCCCCTCCCCCCCCCCCCCCATCTTCCCTCACTGAGCAGAGTTCCCCCCCCCCCCCCCCCCCCCCTCCCTCTCTTCCCTTTTCCTCTTCAATCTCCACCACTTCAGGTCTCGGTGAAGGGGAAAAAAAAATCAATAGTGTACAGCCATAGCAAGGTGAGGGGGGGGGGGGGGGGGGGGGGAGGGGGGCATGTTAAAACGCGTCAGTCAGCTGACCTGCCTGGACGAATCAGCTGTACTCTGACAGAAGTCAGACACAGGCACACAAACACACACGCACGCGCGCGCACACACACACATACACGCACACCCATACATGCACGCACGCACACACACACACACACACACAACACACACACACACACACGCGCGCGCGCGCGCCGCACGCACACACACAAACGCACACACACACACACACACACACACACACACACACACACACACACACACACACACACACACGCAAGCACGCACCCAACACAACCCCACGCACGCATGCCCCGCACACACACTCTTGTCATTCAGCTGACCTGCAAATGGTTCCATGAGCGTTAACAGTCACATGGGCGAGTCCGCTCAAGCACACACACACACACACACACACACACACACACACACACACACCCCTTGTTGGTCAGCTACCTACCGGGACAAATCAACAGTACACTAACAGTGACATGCGCGTGCATACACGCACAATCAATCAATCAATCAATCTCTGTCTGTCTGTCTGCCTCCTGCCTGCCGGGCTGGCTGGCTGGCTGGCCTCTCTCTCTCTCCTCATCTCTCTCCCCCTCTCCTCTCTCCCTCTCTCTCTCTCCTCTCCTCTCTCTCCTCTCTCTTCTCTTCTCTCCCTCTCTCTCTCTCTCTCTCTTAACATACGCGTATACACACACGTCAACCGACACTGAGTTTACAGAGCGGTCGTGTACGCAAAAAAAAAAGGCTTACTGACTTTCCACCGACTTAGGGGGGATCCATATCACATGCGTTCCACTGCTCTCCGCTCCCCATGCAGACACGCCCCTTTGTATCACAGACACAGCGTGCAAAACGGGGGAAAAAATGTCTAAAGCTTAACAACAACATGGCACCTCTATATCCAACTGCAAGAAAACACACACAAAAAGAAAATAACAGTAAAACAATTGCCTTGAATCGCAAGAACGCAGATCACAAAATAGTAACATTTTGCCTTAGGACGCTGCTGAAGAAACCTCAGCACAAAACAGCAGCCACAAAAACCTATCTTCAGACGACAGCGCGAAAACGGCACCAACCAACAGCCAAAACCTGTCTTAAAAGCAACAAGAAAACAACGTAAAATGACCACCACGACAACAACCAAAAACAAACAAACAAACAAGATGCGAAGCATAAAACGTACCCCCAGTTTTTCCAAACCGCTTATAAATCGGCCAGTGTTTTGGGTGAGATAAAAAATAAAGGCAAAATAACGGTTTAACGGTTATCTAACCGATTTTACCCCTTTTGAAACTGGTATTTAGTCCTCACGGGCTAAAGCCTGTATACTATCAAATTTCATCCAAATCGGACAATATGTCAAGAATAACGGTTTTAACGGTCAAATTTTGAAACACTATACAGAAGTGCCTTTTGTGTGTGATAACCTGCTAATACCAAATTTCATTAAAATCCACCTATATAAAAAAATTAAACGACAGAATAAGGGTTTTTAAACGGTTATTTAATCCATTTTCAGCATTACATCACTTACATATGGACAAACTCCGATTTGTCACAAGATCTCCAAACCGCTTATAAATTGGCCAAGTACTTTCTGAGATATTCCATAAAAGAAAAAACCGTTAAAGGCCGTTACAACCGTTAGTAACGGCTATAACCGGCAAACTAAAAAAATCAGGCACATCCTGACCCATAATGAACATACCTGCTAATTTTCATAAAGGTCGGCCAAGTACTTTCTAAGATATCCCATAAAGAAAAAAAACGTTACAGGCCGTTACAGCCGTAGTAACAGTTATAACGGTAAACTAAAAAAATCGGGCATTATTCGTGACCCATAATGAACATACCTACAAATTTCAGAAAGATCGCCAAGTACTTTCTAAGATATTCCATAAAGAAGAAAAACCGTACAGGCCGTTACAGCCGTTAGTAACGGCTATAAACAGGGAAACTAAAACATCGGCCCTCATCCGTGACCCATAAAAGAACGTACCTGCCATTTTTACCAAGATCGGCCACGTAAATTTTTGAGATATTCCGTAAAGAAGAAAAACCGTTACAAAGGGCCCTTACAGCCGTTAGTAACGGTTATAACGGGAAACTAAAACATTGGGCATTATTTGTGACCCATAATAAACATACCTACAAAATTTCAGAAAGATCGCCCAAGTACTTTCTGAGATATTCCATAAAGAAAAAAAGCGTTACAGGCCGTTACAGCCGTTAGTAACGCTGTAACGGTAAACTAAAACGTCAGGCATCATCCTTTATCCATAATGAACACACCTACAAATTTCAGAAAGACGGCCCAGTAGTTTTTCTGGGGCGAGTGGAACTATTTTTGACCACGACACACACACCCAAAACACACACACCACACACACACACACACACACACACACACACACACACACACAGCATTCTTTCTTCGTCCCAATCTAAAGTACTCCCTGTTCTTTAAGAACTGGGAGTACAAAACCTGTCTTCTGACGGCAGGAACATATGATACAAAACCGTTTTTGTGCTTTTTTTTTTTTTCCCCCCAAGAACACTGTACGTGAAATACTATTTTTTTTTCTTCTATCGATCTTATCAACCAGCAAGCACCCGTGCATTGTGTGCGTGTGTGCACATTCAAGAGATACTGGCATGTGTGTGCACGCGTGGGATACTCTTTTTATACGTGTCCACGTCTGCCTCTTTATCTGTCCACGACCTTTACCGAAAGAACCCGCCCAACCATTTCCCCCAAAGCGTCAAGCGGATTTTTTTGTTTGTTGGTTGGGTTTTTTTTGTTTCGTTTTGTTTTGTTTTTTGCAACAAAACTTCCTGATTATTCACCGTTCTACGAGGATCTGTCTAGCAGAGCAGCAGCCTCTGACGGCCGGGTCCGGAGCTGTCGACCTTTTTCTTTCCCTCGGCCTTCAGCCGTCAGTGCACGGCACGCCCTTCAGCGACCCGAATCACATTAACCATCCGGTCCCTGGAGGACAGCGTCCAGGGACAAACATCATCTCCCTACAGTCATGATGAGGGGTCGAGGTCCGTCCACCACATGGTCTCCCCCCCCCACCCCCCACCCCACTCCCACACCACTCTCACCCTCCTCCCCCCCCCCCCCCCCCCCCCCCCCCCCTCCCCCTCAGCCTCCCCACCCTCCTGAAGTACCCTCTAAGTTAAAAACCTAATGGCGCCAGTTGGTGGCCGCGTGCCTTTTCACCAAAGGACACTGCATTCAGGACACACTACCATACTTAGCGATCAGCAACGAAACTGGTACCGGAGAAAAATGACACCAAAGTCAAAATAATAAAGGTTTATAAAAAAAAACCTTTGGTGGTAGTAGAATCCGTTGCATAGAATCTTGCATAGAGAGATGCCCGTCTTTTCTTTAATAGTGTTTATATTAAAGGGATAACAACCACACAAAAAAAGTTGGTGTCTTTCTTAATAGTGTTCCTATAGGAGATTTGTTTTGAAAAAGCTGGCGCCTTTCGTTAATAGTGTTTATATCGGAGATTTTTTTTTAAAGTTCGTGCATTTCTTAATTAGGTCTAAAACAAACAAACAAACAAAAACCCACGTTGGTGTCAAACTTGCTCTGCGCATCTGCCTTACTATTAAAAACGTATACGTGATCTTTGTTTACCCACTTTAGGTCAGACTCGAATTTCCTGAAAGTGATCTTTCTCCAAATTAAGGAGTCAATCATTAGTCTTTTTTTTTTTTTCTGGGGGGGGGGGGGGGGGGGGGGGGGGTGTCAGGGATCCAGCGGCTACAGGTTACAGCACCCAGGGATCAGGAATGAACTGGTAAAAGGATTACAACTCTCAGGGATCAGGAATGAACTGGTACAGGATTAAAAACTCTCAGGGATCAGGAATGAACTGGTACAGGATTACAACTCTCAGGGATCAGAAAAGAACTGGTACAGGATTACAACACTCAGGGATCAGGAATGAACGGTACAGGATTACAACACTCAGGTATCAGGAATGAACTGGTACAGGATTACAACACTCAGGTATCAGGAATGAACTGGTACAGGGTTACAACACTCAGGGATCAGGAATGAACTGGTACAGGGTTACAACACTCAGGGATCAGGAATGAACTGGTACAGGACAACAACAATCAGGGATGAAGGACGAAGCCAGAATAGAGGAATATGAGACTGGAGGATTAGGAAAGAACTGCTCTCTCTCTCTCTCTCTCTCTATCTCTCTCTCATCTCTCTCTCTCCTCTCTCCTCTCTCCTCTCTCTCTATGTTAATAAAAGAAAGAATGAAAGAAAAGATAAGAAGACGAAGAGGAATAAGGCAACTCCACCCTGGCGTTCATAAATCAAACTGCCCGAGAACAAGACCGAAATCATCAAGAACTGGTAGCGGGTGACCTGTTCGGCGCAGGCCCTACGAGGAATGAAGTTCCACAGAAAAAGCCAGCGAACGACGACTCAAGTAAGCGAGTAGTAAGTAGCGTTCCCTGAAGATGGCAAGTGGGACGGGACATCAGACACAAAACATGCCACACGAGCCACCTTCGTCCCACACGACCCCATGCAAATGAAGTCAGCCTCCCCCCCCCCCCCCCCCCCCCACAACCTCTGTCCGTCACCCTCCACTCAACAACCACCATCCCCCTCTTCCACCCCCCCCCCCCCCCCTCCACTACCAACTGTTATCCCCCACCCCCTTCCTCTCCTCAACTCCCTGGAGGAATGAATGCTGGCAGGTCAATCAATCCACAATCGTGTGTAAATACCTCCATGTTAATGCTTAGCTAGCTGGCCGACCGGCCGGCCCCCTACTATGTACTCCGCGTGGAAATGTCATGTCGGTCACTTGGCCACGAACCAGTCTCTCAACACAACCGGTACTAACGACTCCCCCCAGCTTAATCCAATTCATTGACACGCTGCGGGATAATGTTGACTGTACTGTCGAGGAAGATCCGGGCCGAGGAGGGAAGGTGGGGGGGGGGGGGGGGGGGGTGGAGGGTGCAGGGCGCGGAGAGAGGGTGGGAGAGGGGAGGGCGAAGAGAGAGGGAAGAGAGAGAGAAGGAGAGAGAGAGAGTAGAGAGAGAGAAAGACATACACACACACGCGCGCGCGCACCCGCACACACACTCACACAAACAGAGAGAGAGGAGAGAGAGAGAGGAGGAGAGAGAGAGAGAGAGAGAGACAGACAGACAGACAGACAGACAGACAGACAGACAAGAGTGACAGACCACATATACAGAGACAGACAGACAGACAGACAGACTGACTGAGACAAAAGAGTAACCGACAGACATACATCCTACGTGTCAGCAGATAACGGTCGTAACCCCACCCCCCACCCCTTGCCACCACCCACCCCACCCTTATCTGAAGGAGGTAATTACTTAATCACAAATGTAACCACAAACACCCCCCCTATTAGTCCCGAGAACAGCATGACACAAAAGAATGACAGTCACGTCCAATTAATGGCAGAGACCAAATCAATTCAGACCCAAGTGTGCTGATGGGCAATGGTATCACAAGCTCTGTAAACATGAGATGCCCATGTCAGTTATTGCAACATTCTGATTTCTTGATGCTATGTATGTAAATTATGTCTCAAACAAAATTATTGGTGGTTCACGTTCTTTTGGTTCAGTCGACGCTACCCTGTGCCCTTCAGAGCATAACAGCTGAGCACGATGTGGTGTGTGTGTGTGTGTGTGTGTGTGTGTGCGTGCGCGTTCGGGTGCGTGCGTGCGTGCGTGTGTGTGTGTGTGTGTGTGCGTGCACGCGCGTCGCGAATGGTGTGTGTGTGTGTGTGTGTGTGTGTGTGTGTGTGTGTGTGTGTGTGGTGTGTGTGTGCGAGCGCGCCTGTGTAGGAGAGATGAGAGAAGAGAGAGAGAGAGAGAGAGAGAGAGAGAGAGAGAGAGAGAGAGGAGAGAGAGAGAGCAACGTTGAAAGCAAACAAAGTGATTGCCTGGTTTGCCATTTGACCCGACCCATCACTTTCTTCCCAAGCAACTCAACCCCTTCCCTAACCTGTGTCAGTGTCACTCCGTAACCAGTGAGCAGAAGAAACAGACGATCGCTTCTACAACTTTACCCCACTTCTACTTCGTAATCACAGCTGGGCTTGCAGCGCAGACCTCACTGTACACACACAAG
>CM031620.1:43874056-43881556 GCA_018398815.1 Conus ventricosus
AAAAAAAAAATAAAAATTTGTATCCAAATGTACACAAAGAGAAAGATCATGTTGATGAAAGAATGGAGAAGAGAGAAGAAGGAACTGTGGAATGGAAGACAGAATGAGGAAAGAAATTAAAAAAAGTATTAAAAAAAAAAAATCACAAAAAAAAAAAAAAAAAAAAACCCAATAATCTATTATGCTGATGAAAATCTTAAGAATTCCAAACAAAAGACAAAACCAGTGAGGCAATAATTTTTGTGTGTTAAAAGTGAAGTAATTCTGTTGATTCTGAGGTAAAACTGTAGGATTTCCATCAGTAATGAAAAAACAAAATGTGATCGTTATATTCTTATGAAATAAGTAGACAGCAGGAATGAAGTTATGTGAAACAATAAAAACAAAGAAAAATGTGTCACAGCGCCTCCAGTCTGAGAGTTGAGTGACTGCCCTCCTCTGGCCCTTTAGTGGCTGCGGACATGTGTCCCCAGCGCCTCCAGTCTAGAGTTGAGTGACTGCCCTCCTCTGGCCCTATAGTGGTTGGCTGGACTATAAGCAACATTCCATATTTCTCTCTCTACCCTGTTGCTCATGACCACAGAGGGTGTGGGGGTCCCTGATTGCCCATGAGCCCATGAAAGCATCCATACATCCGACTGCCAGGAACAATAATCATAATAATTATGTTTAACAAAGAAAAGAACAGTGATTACTTACCCTTTTGAGTGTCTTTTACAACATTTGGCAGTTTAATTTTGAAATTACCTTGTCACATACTATTGCTGGATACTTCTTGAGAAACATCACTTTTGCTTTCCAGATCAGTTTCAGTTTTCTCTTTTCAAAATTTCATATTATTTCTAACCAAAAAAATGTATAATTTTAAAGCTAAGTCAATAATAAACTAAACAATACCAACACAACATGAGATTGCATGCACACAAAAACTATATCACAATTAGAGTGTTAATACAGAATTTGTGAGACCTACATCTAAAATTTCACAGATAACATATTTCCCCCCTCCCCCCCCCCCCCACCCCGCAAATACTGCATCAATAAGTTCACTAGCTCTTAAAACAATTATGTGCTAGTTGCAAAAATGTTCTGTCAAGGCAACTTGGTAGTTAAGGGTTTAAAATCATATTTACCAAACATGGCCATGTTTCTGATCAGGGAAAGGCGGAACTGGGGTTGCCACTGACAGTATGCTGGGCGACACCTTCATCTTCTCTGCACGACCTGCAACATTGACACACCTCGTAACATGTTTCTTGTGAACCGATTAGGTCAGTTCATGGTTACAGCCCCCACCCCCCTCCTCCAGACCAAGAGGCTGTGTAAGGCTGTTAAGATTTTTTTAAACCCAGCAACACAGCTATGTACATATTACAATGCCAGGATTTAAAAAATACTAGATAATATCTGGTAAAAGTGCACACACTAATAAAACTGTATCAAATTTATATTAATATGATACACGTAAAAGTTAAACTCCAGAACACACTCTCTCACATGCTATGGTCCTATTTCTGGCGTTCATTAGCGATGATAGAAAGAAGGGAGAAGGAAAATGGCGCAGAACCATTGGTAGGAACTCCTTTAGGTCCAATATTTCGGTCCAAAGACCTTCTCTGGGACGGAGTGCAGGACATTAATTTTTACTACCAACTAAAATACAATATTAAAACATGATCTATAACAGGGCGGGGGGGGGAAAGGGGGGAGGGGTGGGGGGGGTAAATGGAAGGAAGACCGAGTCACCAGTCAGGGGTTATTTGTGACAGCAAGGTAATCGGTAGGGAGGGGGGGGGGGGGGGTGGGTGGGCGGGAGGAAGAGGGGAGAGAGCAGGAGGGGGGGGGGGGGGGGGGGGGGAATGAGAGGAGAAGGAAGCAGTGGAGGGGGGGGGGGGGGGTGGGGGGGGGAGAGAAGGGATAAGTAGTGTTTAGATGGGAGTAAATAGGGGGGGGGGGGGGGGGGTTGGTGGTGGGGGGGTGGAAGGGGGGAGCGGGGAGGAAGGGGAGCGGGGGGAGGAAAAAGCGGTTGTACTAAAAAGGAATATCCACACAAAAACCTTGCAAATTTTAAGACCTAACAATAAAATACATAATGTCATTCTATCCTGTAACGTTGGATACAGAATAATGTATCAAAACAATCTATACTCATAAAAATATGCATCAAAATACATATGCATTACATCAAACCCATTTCATTGCATCCTATTGTAATGCATGAATCAGCCCTGATGTGGCCCTCTGCGGTCGGCTGGGCTATAAGCAACATTATCTTATCTTACCTAATGCATGAATAGACATCAATGCAAGCAAATGAATAATTATTTATCATGATAATAATAATAGGAAGTAGGAGTAGAACGAAAAGAAAGAGAATAAAAGAGGAAGAAAAAGAGGAGGAGAGAGAAATGAGAAAAACAAGATTAAGCACAAGAGCAATCAAAACGAGAACACGAAGAACAAAAAGGAGAAAAAGTAGGAAAAAGAGGAGGGGGGGGGGGGGGGGGGGGGGGAAGGGGGCAGAGGAGGAGGGCATAAAAGTGAAGGAGAGAGAGGAAGTGGGGGGGGGGGGGGGGGGGGGGAAGGAGGGGGGGAGGGAGAAGGAAGGGGATGAGGGAGAGAATATTGGTAAGGGGATTAAACAACGTCTAGTGGTGAACAGATCATATGGAATATATGAATATTAATCAAAAGTTAGAGTGCCTCATATGGATAATAAATTCCATTCATTCAAAAATGTAAAGTGCCACACAAATAAACATCCCACACACACACACACACACCACACACACACTGAGACATCACACACACACAAACTACAGGCACCACACAATAATAACACACAGTGAGAAAGACCAAAAAGAATGTTTAAATGCATCAATTTCTGAATCAAAACATCGGGCTGTTGAACCAGGAATTACTAGTTAGTTCTATATTATATCTTGTTAACAAAGATAATTTGAAATCTAAAAACAGGCCATTTGCATCTTGGCTATTAATTACATTTAGAGATAATGTTGCTTATAGCCCAGCCGACCGCAAAGGGCCATATCAGGGCTGTCTTGGTCTATAGTTATTGTAATAATGTGAACTTAACAAAGTGTATGCACTACAATGAACAACTTGTGACAAATACAAACACATGCTAGAAAGCATACATTTTGTCCCTTGTTTTTGGATGTGTTGTTCAAATAGTTCTCTTTGGAAAAGGGGTCAACATTTATTTTTTGAGCCATAAAAATATTTTCACATCCCCCTAAAATAACAAGTGCAAACCAAAGTTCAGCTTTCCATAGATTTTTGCTGAAAATTTGAAGTCTTTTTATCCCTTAGTTTTTTTTAAATAATTTTTTAAAAGTCAGTATCCCAATTCGGGCAGCAAATTCCAATATAAACTTAGTAGTCTAGGCGACTTCTGTCATACGAAATACAGGACATTGAAGGTTAATGTGTAAAACATCTGGAAAAAAAAATTCACTGGTTAGATGATTCTCTCTCTCTCTCTCTCTCTCTCTCTCTCTCACACACACACACACACACACACACACACACACACACACACACACACACACACACAAAACCCCAAGCAAACAAAAATCTCCCTATCTCCATGACATTTTTGTTTGACAAGGAAGTTCCTTGTTGACAAGGAAGTTCCGTTTACTTGGTCATATTGAATAGCAAATTCTAAACTGTTGCTACTGCAAGTTTCATCTATCGTCATTTGTTACTTACAAACCCAATTATGAATCAGTGTTACATAAAACAGTCTTTAATCCACCCATAGTTGTTTCTTTGACTATTTAGTATTTTGGCTCATTACTAATATCTGGTTGGTAAAATGTTAATTTATAACGACTGTTTTTGTTGATAACAAGTATCTCTGCCTGGTAAAATTCAGAAAACACCGGGCCCAAGGTTAGTAATAAAAAAGACTTTCCAAGGCTAAATGCGTGTGTGGTGCGTGTGTGTGTGTGTGTGTGTGTGGAGAGAGAGAGAGAGAGAGAGAGAGAGAGAGAGAGAGAGAGAGAGAGAGAGAGAGAGTGTGTGTGTGTGTGTGTGTGTGTGTGTGTGTGTGTGTGTGTGTGTGTGTGTGTGTACACAAACACACTCACAGTGACACTAATTCACTGGATGGAAAAATACACAGTCACACCGCACAGTACCTGGCAGGGCCTGCTCCTGTGTGGGCATCGTAGTCTTGGACATGTTCTCTCCCATGCCAAAGGTAAACAGAGATGCTGTATGCGAAGGCGCCCGCAAGATGTTGGCCAGAACCAGCAGCCGTCCTAGCTTCGTCATCCAAGTCAATCTGCCTTTTTTCAAAAGCATGTAGGTTAAAGTGCAGATCATCTCATGGGTAGAATTAAATGTGCATCTAGTTTGTTGATGATTGACCGAGATATTTTCATAGGGTGTCAACCAATGAAGTGAAAAACAACAACAAAAAACCAAGCTTACCTCAATGTGGACTGAGAAGGGACGACTATTTTGCACAGTTTTGATTACATGGATGGAAAATATATTGTTCTTTCTCCTTTTGATCTTTGCATAAAAAGAATTCTGAAGAAGCTTCTAATTTAGGACCTCTGTTTCTCTATCTTAACTGCTGGCACTCTACAAAGACAGAAGCTGTTCTTTCAAATGAGCAACAAAGAATGCGACTGAAACAAAGTAGGGGAGACTGACAGAATCTTTGGCATATATAAACACCTTACATAAATCAGCTGTGACCCATAAAGCATGTGTATGTCATTTGATACTAAAACAAAAACAAACCCTTCAGAAAATCTGAAATATTTTTTTAACCGACTCATAGTGTGCCTGCTCAAAGACTTAGACTGAAACCTTACAACTTAATATAAGTTTCTTAAGCACTAAGAAGCAGTCAATCCTTGAATTGTGGGGCTCTGACTGTTAACACCACAGGTGACTTTGCTTGGAAGAGAGCTTCTTTCATTGTCTCCTCAGTAACAACTTTAAATAACCCATAATCATCAATATAAATCATAATGACCACCTGAAGTCATAAACAGAATGAGTGTGAAATAAAACATACATGTTAGGCCGGAGCAACTATGGACCCATGAACCACATTGTACAGTTACGTAACTACTTTTGTACAACATGGCAGTTCTCACACACCTGATTTGTACTGGTGAGTTGTACTCTTCACATGGTATTTAGCTAACTTCTGTTAACTCTAATTATACACACACACAACACACACACAACACACACACACACACACACACACATATATATATCCTTGGAATTTATTAGTTTTTTGTAATTTAGTCCCTTGCGGATTCATTCCAAGAACTGGCCTCAGCACTTGTGTCTTAAGAGGTTATCGTTTTTTATTTTTCTACTTTCACAAGAAAATGTAGCTTGTTTTGTTCCTTCATGATTTTCTTTTGCTTCTTAGGTGGCACCTTTGGTTGGTTTTTTGAAAACTCAACGAACATACTACGGTATTGCACACCAGCCTTTTCTGGGATAGCATTCTTCTTAAAACCGAAAAGGCAGAGGAGTCAAATTACCACTTTCCGCGGTCACTGAGGAGAAACAACCAAGTTTCGAAATATCAGTATATGACCAGGAGTTAGGTGTTAGTGAGTTTCCTCCCTATTGGAGATTATAAGCTTGCTGAAAGCTCATTTTGAGAAGTGTTTATTTTATTTTTCCCCATCCACCACTTGAGCACATACTGTTAGGCAGTATTAACTACCACTGCAGATATGAATGCTTATCTCCCCCTATTTCTTCAATCTAAGACATAAGAGCAAGCTTTGTTTATAATTCAATATTTCTTGCAGTCATTGCAACACCAAGTTTCGAAATATCGGTATATGACCAGGAGTTATGTGTTAGTGAGTTTCTCCCTATTGGAGATTATAAGCAGTATTAACTACCACTGCAGATATGAATGCTTATCTCCCCTATTTCTTCCTAAGACATAAGAGCAAGCTTTGTTTATAATTCTATATATATATATATTGGCTGAATTAGTCATTCCCTGTTAACAAGCAAGTTCATAGCCCCATAACCTTTGCTTACATTAAGTTCAGAAATCAAAGAATCTTAATTTCTGTTTCTGTTCAGGAACTCTGACGTAGATATTTCCATCTTAATACCTAAAAATGGTTTCACATGAAGAAGAAGAAAAGTTTTGCACTCACACTGTGCCACTCAGTGCTGGGCAGAAGACTGTCAATGAAACATGATGGCGATGCCTACATGTGGGTGATATGTGGTGGAAAAAAGATTAAATGACACCTGAGGTTCCTGCTTCAATCGAAGTTCATTTATTCAGTTATAATTATATAAAATAAAAAGAAACACCACTTTCACATGTTACATTTTAAAGTCGTAAACATTCACAATTATATATATAATTAAAAGCTTTTTTTTTTCTAACTCTACGAAGTGATTTTGACTGACCATCTTGCCGTGTAGGTCGAAGGAGCCTCTGCAGGCTCTGGGGACATTCAGGGTGGGGTGGAGGTGGGATGGAGAAGAGGATGTCAGGAGGGGGGGGGGGGTGGTGGAAGAGGGAACTACTATAGCGTTAAAAGGAATCATGGACTAATTTTCATAATCAATTATGATTTGAAATATGACAGTCTTTTCCAAATATTTATGCTTAACACCCTATCATACACATTATGAATGTATATAGTTGCACATTCCTCTACCCCACCCGCGTTTTTCCACCCCCTCTTCAGGCCTATCTTCTACTTAGATTACAAGATTGCAGTGTGTGCACGCTCTTTTAGAATGAACACTATGTTTTATGCTCACGTGCATTCCCCAGTTTCAGTGATAAAACTAAATGGTTGACTTTCACCAAAGCACATTATGATTATGGTGTTTTGTTACACCCATTTTTCGACTCAATAAAATAAAAAAAGCAGTGAGCCTGTAAGTTTCGTCAAGTACTTCAAAGTTCAAACTGAAAGCAACTTGCTTTTGAAACTTGCACATAAGTGAGTAATTCACTATTAGTAGTGAGTAAATCACTATTAAAAGAAGGGCTGCCCGCTGGGTGGTTAATCGCTACCGTCAAACATACAGTGTGGAAGAAATACTACACCAGTTAAGTTGGGTACCACTGGAAGAATGGCGAAAGAGATCCCGCCTGATAACGATGCACAAGTTCCACCACGGAGACATAATCATTGACACCATGCGAGCACCAGCTTTCATTCTCATGATAAACAGTATACCATGGAAACCTGGTACAGGAACTATAGGAAATTTTCCTTCTTCCCTCGCATACCAGGGAGTTCAACAAGCTCCCGCCTGAGGCAATATCAGCCTCGGTGGAGAGCCTCCAATCCTACTTCTGACCCCACCCCTTTTCCCATCCCCTCCTAACTCCCACTACAACAAAGTATGGCCTACCAACACAGCCTAGAGGCATGAAATTGAGGTGGGTGGCCCCAGCTCCTTTCGTCCAGCCCCATTATTTAGGCACTGATTACCTACCCCACCCCC
>CM031620.1:43886556-43889056 GCA_018398815.1 Conus ventricosus
GGAGAACGAGCCTGTGCTGGCGAACAAGCAATTGAATTAGTTAGACACCATTTATGCCCCCGTGGAAGTTTCTTAATGGCTTTGCCCACCTTGGGGAGTCACAAGCAAATGGAGTGGCACTGCCTACGTAAGTACGCAGAGTACAGGCGAGTTTTTGTGGGGCTAACATGAACGAAACTGAAGTTGATGGGTCGGAGTTTGTCGCGTGATATGCGGTGGCATTTAAGAGGAGAAAATAAACGGTTTTCTGCGCATGCAATCCATGAGACTTGCAATGAAATTGGATTGTGAAGAAATTTTGTCCTACAATAACTCTTTCAGACCAAAGCGGAACACAAACACTGGGGTTTGTTGTAGTTAACTTGTTGTCCTACAATAACTCTTTCAGACCAAAGCGGAACACAAACACTGGGGTTTGTAGTAGTTAACTTGAAGCAGGTAAGCGGGAAGAAAATCAGTTTGTGAAAGTAGAAAATAAAAGCTGGAAGAAGACGTTTCTAACAAATACAAAAGTGTAGAACGTACGTTTTTACCCCCAAATAGGAGCTGATATCGTGGCAATGATCAAGTTAATTTCAGGAAACCCGCCACCACACTTTGGTCTGGAGGTTGATAATATGGCGGCTATTATCTTCAATCAAAGAGCTGCGTACAGTAAAGTTTTATAACACCTATTGCATTCGGGCAATTTGTCACCAAACTACCATCTGTAATGATGTTTATCATACTAGTGTGGCAATTCTTGAGACATTTTGCCGTCGACGGTGAGGTTGATATTGTGGCAGTTAGTTATCTTCAGGAAACTTGCAACCCAAGTCTAAAATGAGGCCAATTTGATTTGGCAATTATTACCCTTGGGTAATGAGCCATCAAAGTGCTGTCTATGGTGAAGTTCAAGAAACGTGGCCGTTACTACCTTCAGGTGCCTTGCCACCAAAGAGCAGTGTAGAAGTTTTTGTTTGGCAGTTGTTATCTCCTGGCTGGCTGCCGCCAAAAATGCCGTCCGCAGTGAAGGTTTATTGCAGGTACCGTTTTTTTGGCGGTCTGTCACCAAAGTGCTGTCTTGAGGTCAGTTGTATGCCAGTTGTTATTTTCCGGCAATTAGCGGTTCGAGTGTCCTCTCTTGAAAAGTTGACAGGCCTACTGTGACAATTCTTACCTTCGGGTACTTTGCCACAAAGGTCGTCTACAATGGAATCAATGTATGGCAACTGTTGCCTTCGGGTAGTTCGCCATCGAAGTGTCGTCTACAAGTGCAGTAGAGTTATCATTCACGCAGCCATGCGGTGTGTGTGTGTGTGTGTGTGTGTGTGTGTGTGTGTGTGTGTGTGTGTGCATAAATTACATATGCTTGTAATGATGACTAAGTTTCACGCCTAGTTTGACTAATTTCATGCTTAAGTCAACTGCCTCTTCGGTAACGCTGTATTAATAGATTATGGGAAAGGAGTAGTATACAAGTGTATTGCGTTAGCTAAACATGAATGTGCGTACTCGCTCCCCACGATAAAGCTCTGTATGTATGTCCTACTATTAGAAATAAATATCTCTTCCACAATGGTTTATTACGTTATCACTAGTCACATTCATCATTATTTATGTTGCTGGCAGTTGCATTTTGGAACCACGCGTGAGGCCGCGCGTTGAGATGAAGCTGTACACGTAATGCATCAACGGATTTTTTTTGTGCGTGTTCCCGCCTTCATTCTCAAGACTTACCCGTGTAACCCCAGCCTTCGCGATATCGGTGGGTTTGTGTGTTGGGAGTCGTGGCTAGTCTTATTTATTATGCACCGTTGCACGTAGACGTCAGATCGGGCAAGCGGTATCGTCTATGACAGATGGATATGACCACACAAAAAAAAAGAAAGAAAAAAAAAAAAGTCCAGGGTGCGTTCAGTTACTGTCACATCTTCCACTGAACCTTCCTCATTCCCTCCATACTGATTGTATTAATTTATCAGCAGAGCACAGCCAAGTTCCAATGACAAGACCACCCCCACTCCCCATCACCCCCCCCCCAATCCCACCTACCATCCCTCCCCCTAAAAAAAGATCACACACACACACACACACACACACACACACACACACACACACACACACACACGGACGTACGCGCGCATACACACACATAAAAAAAAAACAACAGAAAAAGAACCTGAATTAAAAAAAAAGAAACTTCAAATGTGTGTGTGTGTGTGTGTGTGTGTGTGTGTGTGTGTGTGTGTGTGTGTGGGGTGTTTCGTCATTTTATCTGCACATGAAGTGTTGGACGTTTGTAACATTATATGTTTGCTTGTGTATTTGTTTTCCAAATACATTCCATAACCAATATAGATCATAGGGAATCCATTACAGACCTATGAACGATGTTACTGCTATCTGAGTGTTCATTATCAGCATTTTCACTGTGCTTTGGAGAATGTCTGACGGTTGAAGTCAACCAAGTCAGCTAGCAAGAGCCACAAACAGTACGACAGCCAAAGGTAGGGAAAAG
>CM031620.1:43901556-43909056 GCA_018398815.1 Conus ventricosus
CATTTTTTAGTTCGTCGCACGACTAGTCGTGCCAATATCCGGACTGGGTTGCGAGTCGTATTATCGCACGACTAGTCGTGCACGCAACACCAGCCTAATAACAATAAGGAAAGCCGTAGATACGTGAGCTATACCAACTTCAGAAAACCACGGTCAGTATTTTTGTAATAAAAAGTATAAGAAATGGTAACTGTTACATGTGAACAGTAGTTTGCACGTGAAAACCATTGTTTTCACCCGTTTTGTCGCTGTTATTTGACATGGAATCAGAAAGAAAAGAAAAAGGCAGACCACGTATGATTCAGTGTCGTAAACCGTGAGCAGTGAAAGTATGAGTTACTCAGGGTAGTGACTTGCAGTTCCCGACATTCTACGCCTTCGCAGAGCCGTCCTTCAAACTATACTGTCCGCGCAGTGAGACTAAGGATACTAGTGCGCCTCTACAACGCAATCGCAGTGAACGGTCGTATGGACCGAAATGGAAAAACGATGACCGTGGAGCAGC
Organism: Conus ventricosus; assembly: GCA_018398815.1. NCBI lineage: Eukaryota > Metazoa > Mollusca > Gastropoda > Neogastropoda > Conidae > Conus > Conus ventricosus. Next base: position 43,902,062 of record CM031620.1, read on the forward strand.
AGCATCAGTGAGAAATAGACTGCTTTTATGTCAAAATAGAAATCATCAGTTCCCATGACAGAACATGACTTTTCACGTAGAAATCGGTTACTTGGATCTCCAAACTGGCGGGTTTCCTCCATTCATGAGGCCATCGAATGACATTTGTTAGGAGACACAAGGACAGTGACTACTACCTCACCCTCAGAACTCTCACCCCCCCCTCCTCTCCCACGTTCTTATCCTCCCCCTCCACCCCCCCCCCCCCCCCCCCCCCCCCCCCCATCCCTCTTCCATCCTCCCTTTACCACGCCCCGTCATCCATATGGTGGTGCGTGTTCGAGGCAGTCCCAAGCCGCCAGTATGGCTGACAGCTGGCGTGACCCACAGGATGAATACCGGTTTCACGTGCAGCCGCCCTAAAACGCAGCCTGGCTTATCACGCCTGCCATGCCCCCAGGTTCGACAGCCACGGTGCGCGGTTTTAGCGGAATTGAATGCGTTTTATTTATGGTCGGAAACAAAAGAGGGTGAATCGAAAGAGAGAAAGGGCTCGCAGTCAGGTAATGCCGAAGCACATACGCCTTGTTGAAGGCGTGTTGTTAACAATCCGGCCGAGCCCGGAGCCATTCCCAGGCATCTACATAATGCCTCAATTAATCAAGAGCGACTCTGCATGCCTTTGCTATGCTGATCCCAACGGCCTAAAAGTCCTCGTTCAAATGAAGGCGAGATGGATAGCTAGCCCTAGCAGGTCACAGCTCTGCGGTTTAATTATACAGTTTTCGGTTTAGTTTATGAAGTTCGGCGAATCCGGTTTCGCGATACGTACAGGCGCGCACAGATACTCTCACAATCACGCGCGCGCGCAAGCACGCACGCTCGCACACACACACACACACACACACACACACACACACACACCACACACTCTCCTCTCTCTACTCTCTCCTCACACACACACACACACACACACACACACACACACACACACACCACAGAGAGAGAGAGAGAGAGAGAGAGAGAGAGAGAGAGAGAGAGAGGGAGGGACACACACACACACACACACACAAACACACACACACACACACACACACACACACACACACAGAGAGCGTTGACGTGACTGGCAGTAACGTGCAAATGTATTCTCTCCCGTGGAGAGGCATCATCAGTATGGGCGTGAGCCTGCCCCTGCCCCCAGGCTCCCTGATGACGCTGATAGGGCGAGAGACACCAGGGACGCAGGGGTCGACACTATCAGGGGAGGGCGGAAGAGGAGTGTGGGAGAGGCAGTACAGAGGGGGGAACGTGGGAGGAGAGACGGGCGGGGAGGTGGGGAGGGGAAGGGGAGGGGGAGGGGACTGACCCGGTTTATCAGTTCAGATCTCAGTCGGTCGGTTGCTTTCTCTTTCCTCTGTCTGTCGGTCTCTCATACACACGCACGGGCGCGTGCACGCACGCACGCACGCACGCACACGCACACACACACACACACACACACACACACACACACACACACACACACACACACACACACACACACACATACTCTTTGATATTTCTGACATCCAATTAAAAAAAAAAGAAAAAGAAAAAAAATCAACCCACCAACCAACCATCCAACGAACCAAACCAACCAAACAAAAACAAACCTGTCAACGATATGGTGAAGTGGAATGAAATCAGTCACACGTCACTTAATGCTTGAAAAAAGGAGAGAAAAAAACAACAACCAAAAAAAAAACAAAAAACAACCAAACAAAAAACAAAAACAAAAAAAAAACAGCAACAACGACAAGAACAAGAGGAATCCATCTAAATGCATCTGTAGACAAAACCGTTCAAGATATCTCGAATGTGGACTGATTCATTTTCAGTATTACATCCGTTGAAAAAATGGAAGACAAATCACCTAAAGTACTGGCGATGTTATAAACAATAATTTATCGCGGTTCGATCCTGTTGCTTATTTATGCCAGAGAACGTAAAAAAAAAAAAAAAAAAAATCTTCCAACTGTCAAAGGTGCATATGGGCGTTGAAAAAAAAAATTATCGGGCAAATGTATTAAGAAATGCCGACCGACTGAGATCTGAACTGATAAACACGGTCATTTCTTAATACATATGCCCGAAATTTTTTTTCAACGCCCATATGCACTTAATGACAGATTATGCTCTATTCTTTAGATATTCAACAAGCTATAAATACAAACCTTTGGAACAGCCCTGCGCCAGAATTTTTGTTCTCTTAAAATCTAGTTCATTAACCCTAAATCATCATAAGTCTCTAGGTATCCTCCTCCGTAAAACAAACAAGCAAACAAGAACAACAACAATAAAAATAACGACGCCAACAACCCCGAATACAACAAGGCTATATTCGTGCACACAAGTGGTATCTTCCACTTAAGCAAAAACTCGAACAAAGCTATATTCATGCACGAAAGTGTTAGCTTGCGCCTTAAGCAAAAACTCGAGCAAGGCTGTGTTAATGTAAGAAAGTGTTAGCTTCACCTTAGCAAAATCTCGAACAAGGCTATATTCATGCACAAAAGTGGGATCCTTCATATTAAGCAAAAACTCGAAAAAGGCTATAATTCATGCACAAAAGTGGTATCCTTCATCTTAAGCAAAAACTCGAACAAGGCTATATTCATGCACAAAAGTGGTCTCTTGCATCTTAAGCAAAAACTCGAATATAACATGGGCTGTATTCATGCACAAAGTGGTATCCTCCACCTTAAACCAAAAAAATGTAATACTTTATGGCGATATTCGTGCGCAAAAAAATGGTATCTCCACCTTAATCAAAAACTTAGAATGGAAGGCTCTGTTCATGCACAGAGTGAATATTCTCCACCTGAAGCAACCACTTGAATACGACAAGGCTAAATTTATGCACAAAGTGGTATCCTCCACTTAAGTAACCACTTGAATACGACAAGGCTAAATTATGCACAAAGTGGTATCCTCCACCTTAAGTAACCACTTGAATACGACAAGGCTAAATTATACACAAAGTGGTAAGCTCCACTTTAAGTAACCACTTGAATACGACAAGGCTAATTTATGCACAAAGTAGGTATCCTCCACCTAAGTAACCACTTGAATACGACAAGGCTAAATTTATACACAAAGTGGTATCTCCACTTTAAGTAACCACTTGAATACGACAAGGCAAAATTTATGCACAAAGTGGTATCCCTCCACATTACGTAACCCACATGAATACGACAAGACTAAATTATGCACAAACTGGTATCCTCTACGTTAAGCAAAAACCGGAATGGAAGAGCGACATTCATGCACAAAGTGGTGTCCTCACCTTAGCAAACACTCAGAACAGAAGGCTATATTCATGCACAAAGTAAACTACCCTCCACCTTCAGCAAAAACTCAGAATACAACGAGGGTATATTCCGCGCACAAAGTGGCATGCTCCACTGTAAACGGAAACTCGGATTACAACATGCCATATTCACGCACAAAGTGGTATGCTCCACTTTAAACGTAAACTCGGAATACAACAAGGCTGTATTCATGCACAAATTGGTGTGCTCCACTTTAAGCAAATACCAGAATAGAATAGAAGGTTATATGCACAAAGTGACAGCCTCCACCTTAAAGCAAAAAACTCGTATACTACGAGGCTATATATATTCAAGCGCAGGGCGGTATCCTCCATACATACGAGGCTATATTCGCGCACAAAGCGGTATCCTCTATCGTAAGCGAAAAATCGGAAGACAAGGCTGTCTTCGCGCACACAATTCTATGCTCCACTTCAACGAAAACGCGGAATACAAGGCTGTATTCATTCATGCACAATGGTAAATGGAAATGCGCTTCCCTCGATTTGAACCACATGAGAACGAATGACAACAGGCACGCTGTGTTCTCAAGTGGGCAATGCCTGCCTCCGCCCAGACATGACCTACACAAATCCAGCCCTGTATGTAAGTGGCGATACATGCTGGGATGATTTGCTTTCATTTCTTGAAGACATCTCAGGTCTCAATAGAGAAATGAAAAGGATTTAAAAAAATTTAGAAAGAGAGGGGGTTAGTTACCGCCAAGGACATTGACAAACACAGCACAGGACAAGACATTTGTTTGTCTAGTCCTTGGCGGTAACTAACTCCCTCTCTTTCTAAATTTTGCTTCATTTTTCCGCCCTCAGTCAATCCGTTTGAAACTTAAGGATTTAAAACTTTTTTTACAAATATGTGTACCCCCCAAAATCGGTCAAAGATAGACCAACTAAATTCAAACGAAATATTGCATGCTTACACCACCAGAAAGTTTGAATGCGAAGTTTCAAACAGCTACGAATGGTTCATGTGTCTTCGTGGTGTGCATAGGAATGATTTGGCATTATTATCAATCTTCACTATTTTTTTGGATGTAATGTGCGATCTTTCCTCTTACACTTATAACTTACTCTGTCCGATTCTTTCTTTATTTTCATCTATCACTTTACTGATATGACTGAATGTCTATAAGTCAGGTTGTCCTTTTAATTCTGAGTCACCTGTCTGTGTGTTCTGTCTGTCAGTCTGTCTGCCGCCCTCTCTCTCTCTCTCTCACTTCTCTCTCTCATCTCTCTCTCTTCTCTCTCTCTCCTCTCTCTCTCTCTCTCTCTCTCTTTCACTCTCACATGTGCGCGCCGTGCGTTGTGTTCGTGTGTGTGCAAAAACGTGTGTGTGTGTTTGCGTGTGTGCGCGCGCGCGCATTTATGTGTGTGTAAGACCATGTGTATATATGCATGTGCGTGTATAGGTATGACTCCATTCGTAGATGAAAAAAAAAACAACCTCTCTGTATTTATCGCTCTATCTAATCTAATCTCTTCTCTCTGTCTGTGTCTTAACTCTAAATACAGCGACAGACAGAGAGAGAGAGAGAGAGAGAGAGAGAGAGAGGAGGGAGGAAGGGAAGGCAGCGCAATGATTGCATCACTGTTTGTGTATCCACTGTGCAGCTGTAAGTGACCATGGATTCTGCGCCAACCTCTACATCTGTACCTTTCGGTGTATGAATGCATGCATGTGGTGATGCGCATACCCGCTCTGGTAGGACTGAGAGGTGGGTAGAAAGGGGAGGGGGGGGGAGGTATGGCCTCGCCTCCCATTTTCCTGGACGCGCACAGAGCACCAACATGATATAGTTTTACATCATAATCAATGATAAGAAATATAGAAGAGATAGATATATATATAGAATAGAATAAAATAATAAATCTTTTGAAGAAAGTCAATGGTCAAAATCTGATGGTTTAGACAATCTTTCAATTTAAATCATAAAACTTTAAAACAATTTCTCCCAGGGTTACATTAAAAACCGATTGGTTATGCTAACAGCACACTTTCAAATTATAATAAATTTGCATGATAAGTTTCGCATCTTCTGTTAGTAAACGAAGATAACACTTTTGTCCTGAACATAGCCCGGTTAAATGTAGTACCTTTTGGGAATAAGTTCTTTCCAATTTTGCTGACACAAAGGACCCCAAAATGGATTCATCCTCCCCAGCAGATGAACACAGTGATCGTATCAGCTGTGACTCAGTTGTTCTTGCATACCTTAAATAATGTGTGAATATAGATGGAGCTTCAAATGTAAATTGACAGAGAGCGAGAGAGAAAGGGGCGGTGGTGGTGCAGAAGGACTCGTAAACAGACAACTTGTGTTTCCAAGTTATGTTTTCCCCCATCTCCAGTCTTGAGAATAAGTGGCAAGTAGTCAGTCAGCGGCAATTGGCCAGCCCCCCCCTCCTCCCCTCCCCTCCCCCCCCCCCCAACCATCCCTTTATCCCTCTTCCTTCCTCTGACTCCTCCTCACCTCTCATCCTCACCCCACCTCACCCCCACCCCACCGCACCCCCACCCCACCCAAATTCCTAGTCGAAAGAACGAATAGTAATGGTGGGGTGGTGTGAGGGTACCGATGCCCCCTCCCCCCTCCCCCTTCGCCCTCATCCAAATAAACCAGCCAACCAAAGCCAAACCGCAACGAAATAAGAAACCTAGCAAGAAACAAAATCAAGGCGGAAAAAAACAACCCAAACAAAAAAAAAGAAAACAAACAAAAAACCCAGATGAAAAGACAGAAAACTGATTAATAGTTTGGTTTGAGTGGAATCCTCCACTACCCACCCCACCCTCGCCACCTCTCTCTCTCTCTCTCTCCTCTCTCCTCTCATCTCTTCTCTTCCCCCTCCTCTCTCCTCTCCTTCTCTCTCCTCTCTCTCATCCCCACCCCGTCTCCCTTCTCGCTTTCTTTTTCTATCGCTTTTTTTCCCCCCAAGCTCTGCTTCCCCCCTCCTCTCTTCCCCTCCCTTACCTCCCTTCCCTTCTCTCTCCCCTCTCCCCCTCTTCTCTCTCTCTCTCACTCTCTCTCTCCCCTCTCTCTCTCTCTCCTCTCTCTCTCTTTCCCCATTTGAGTCTCTAGGTTTCAGTGAGTGTGTAAAAATGTGTGTGTGTGTGTGTGTGTGTGTGTGTTGTGTGTGTGTGTGTGTGTGTGGGTGCGTGCGTGCGTGCGTGCGTGCGTGCGTGGGTGCGTGTGTTCGCGCGCGGGACAGGCGCGTGCGTCGTACGAGCGAGCGATTCCTTTGAGAGCATAAAATTGCCGGGAGAGCGCCAACACAAACGCTGCCATTTTACCTGTGTATGCCGACAGGCAAAAAAAAGGAGAGAAAAAAAAAAAAAAAAGAAAAAAAAAAGAAAGAAAAGAAAAAGGGGAAAAAAAAAGAAGAAAGAAGGCAATGGGGTGGGGAATGCAGGTGAAACGTAAAGGTGTTTTGGAGGAGTGGGGGAGGAGAGAGAGAGAGAGAGAAAGAGAGAGAGAGAATGAACGAAGGGGGGGGGGAGGGGAAAGAACTGAGGAAAGGGGCTCACCTGTGGTCTTACTTCATGGCCCTCCAAGAGATGCCAGCTTGGAGAGAGGCCAGGTGCTCGCTCAATGCGCAGGCGCTTGGAACCGAAGGCGATTTTAAAAGAAACCGAGGGCATCCT
>CM031620.1:43918030-43945530 GCA_018398815.1 Conus ventricosus
TATTACAACCCAAATTGTAAAAGGAATTTAATGTAAATCTGCCAGTTATCATGGACAAACAAATAACAAAACAAAACATGACACGTTTCGACACCTTAGGTCTTCTTCATGCAAACTAAACAATATTCAGGACAATGAAAATGAAGAACGAGCAATCGCTTATCTTCTCAAATTCAGCGCAAGCTGGGCTTTAATAAATTCCTTAGAAATTTTTGTTCAGTTTCCACCTGCAAGCACCTCAATTTGAAATGAACTATTGGAGCTAAAACAGACAGTCAATCAGATGATGCTACGCTCTTCCACTGGAAAGGTTTCTCCTATTTTTGCCCCGAGATCTCCAACTGATAGTGACTCATCACAGTGGTCTAAAACTGGCTGATTGATGTATACCATGTGTCACACACTGGCTGATTGATGTATACCATGTGTCACACACTGGCTGATTGATGTATACCATGTGTCACACACTGGCTGATCGATGTATACCATGTGTCACACACTGGCTGATTGATGTATACCATGTGTCACACACTGGCTGATCGAACTGGCTGATCAATGTATACCATGTGTCACACACTGGCTGATCGATGTATACCATGTGTCACGCACTGGCTGATCGATGTATACCATGTGTCACACACTGGCTGATCGATGTATACCATGTCACACACTGGCTGATCGATGTATACCATGTGTCACACACTGGCTGATCGATGTATACCATGTGTCACACACTGGCTGATCGATGTATACTATGTGTCACACACTGGCTGATCGATGTATACCATGTGTCCACACTGGCTGATCGATGTATACCATGTGTCACACAAAACAGTTTTCTGCGACTGAGCAGGCGCCCTGAAAATTTAAAGCTCCAAACCACAGCACAGCACAATGCCAATAAAGCATGTTGACTTGCAACAATTAAAAGCTGCCTGTCTTGCTTTTATACTCACAGTTCCACATAACACAACACAGCACAGCACAGCACAACACAACACAACATCAATTAACAGTGAAACAGAACACAAAATGATAAAATCACAGTAGCTACTAAAATGTCCGACCTCTGATGTCCACACACAGTTTGAGTCTTTGACCAACCACAAAGAACAGGACACCCACAAGACCTAACACAGCACACACACACCACGAAGCGCACAACACAAACACAGGGACCCCTCACCAGTTAGGTTGCAGTCTAGGGAGCACTCCCCGATGGACTCGTCCCTGAGATGGTGCTGATGGTGGAGGCTTGCAGAAGGCGGATGGCCCGCGGGGGGACCACGTCCAGGGAGCTGGGAGGCTCTGCCTTCCCCGTTCTCCGCGCCTCCTCCCCTTCACTTGACACCATCCCCTCCCTCCTCTGGCTTTCTTCATGACTAGACGAGTCCGGCGAATGGGGGGACGTGCTTTGGCAGAGGGGCTCAACGGGGAGGCAGCAGCACCAGCAGCATCGTAAGCATCAAAAGTAAACTCGTCATCCAGCGGGTGAGGCCGGTCCTTGTACTGTGCCTTGATGGCACGGTAGCGCTCCTCCAGCTTGGCGTCAGCGGCTGCGGTGCTGCTGCTGCTGGCAGTGGAGCGCGGGGAGCGTTTCTCTTTGAATTCACGGTACACGTCTTTCTTACCCAGGTTGTTCTTCTCCATGGACTTGAGCTTGCGTTGGGTGGACTCGGGCATGGGCTTCCTCTCGCAGTCTGTGGCGTTGTTCTTGTCCTGAGACATGTCACTGTCCTGACTGCCAGTGCTGGTGTTCAGTTCGCTCCCCGCTGGGGCAGCAGGTGCACTGCTGATGGCCGCTGACACCTTGGACTTGGAGTCCTTGCGAGGCCCGCCCATCAGCTTGAGGAAAGAGTTGCGAATCCTGCTGCGAGAGAAATGTCCCGAACTGGTTCCGGAACCCGAACTGGTGGTGGCGGCGGCGGAGCTGCTGCTGGGCTGAGTCGTGGGGGAGGGAGTCTCTGGGTCCAGGGTGACCCCGGCTGTGGCGGGCAGGCTTTGGGAACTGCCCGCTCTGGACCCGTTGTTGCTGCGGTCTTTGCCACGCTTGCGTCCCAGGTGCGGGGAGATGCGCTTGAAGAAGTTCCCGATGGAAGTGCTGACGGAGCGCTTGGCAGGTGTCAGCTGGTTTGATGTTGCTGTGCAGCTGGCTCTGGACACGGCAGACACGGAACTGGACCTGGCACAAGAGACAGACAGCACTGTCAGAAACTGACCAGTTCACAGTGAAATGTGACCAAGAGCGACAACATCAGCAAGATTTTTGAGGACAGTAAACAAAGTGGTCTGCTGATGAGACTGTCACCGTTACCAGAGTTAATGACAGACCATTACCAGGGAAGGACAGAACACAGAGAAACCCTCGACACTGTCACTGTTTGTGTTACAAGAATTAACGACAGACCATTACCAGGGAAGGACAGAACACAGAAACCCTCGACACTGTCACCGTTACCAGAGTTAACAACAGACCATTACCAGGGAAGGACAGAACACAGAAACCCTTGACACTGTCACCGTTACCAGAGTTAACAACAGACCATTACCAGGGAAGGACAGAACACAGAAACCCTCGACACTGTCACCGTTACCAGAGTTAACAACAGACCATTACCAGGGAAGGACAGAACACAGAAACCCTTGACACTGTCACCGTTACCAGAGTTAACAACAGACCATTACCAGAGAAGGACAGAACACAGAGAAACCCTCGACACTGTCACTGTCACTGTTACCAGAGTTATTAATGACAGACCATTACCAGAGAAGGACAGAACACAGAGAACCCCTTGACACTGTCACTGTTACCAGAGTTAATGACAGACCATTACCAGGGAAGGACAGAACACAGAGAAACCCTCGACACTGTCTCCGTTACCAGAGTTAACAACAGTTACACCTGACCAGAGATGAGGAGGTAGGAGACTGTAGCAACGTAACGCTCACAGAAGCTTCAAAACTTGTTCACCTTTCTTTCAAACATGGGATTTTAAACTGACCAACAGATCGTTTTTTTTTTTAATTTTTAATTTTTTTTTTTTTTGCTGTCCCAACCTGTGCGCCACCTCAGAGGCAGTGCACCCACACCGCTAATTCTGACACCCTGTCCACAGCCACGTCGGGCCCCACCGCAGCCCCGGCACCAGCAATCCACAGGGAGCAGTCAATGTCAAGTTGTCAAGAGGCAACCCACCGGAGGAGACACTGCACTGCTGCCCGAGTCACTTCGGTGGTGTTCAGTGGCGCCTGTTCTGATCTAACATACGCAGGACACCACCTACTAAGCCCCCTACTGACGACAATAATTGCTTAGTCGCGGAGCCGGCGTGAGTGAGCTCTTCCTCCGGAGGGCGCCACCACGTCCGTCCAGCGACAGCCCCCATGGACTCAACGATACCGGTGACCCCGACGGAACCAAACCAAGGCCACAGACGTGGAGAGGACATCAAAATTAAGGTCACCATGAGAGCAGGGCATGAAGGGCCACAGAATTTGAGACTTTTTTTTATGCTGATCGATGAGAATGAGGATGATTAAGATGATGCTACGGATTTCTATTTCGGTCTGAGACTACATGACAGGGGCTGAGGGCTGTACATGACAGGGCTGTACTCTACGCTTCCTTTCATAATATATCCCGGCGTCAACCAGGCCCGAGAGATACAGGCACCTGCAGTGTTGGTCAGGAAATTTGAGCAACACTCTCAGAAATGCATCCATTAAGTGGATGAAACTCGACTGTGTGGTCCCAGTCTTCCCAACTGAGTCCGCAGCAACTCAACTCTGGGTAGGAGCCGGTCGGGGCAGAAAAACCCACATAACTTCTGATGGGATTCGAACCCACGACCTCCCAGCCGGGAGTCCGCGACGCTAACCACTTCGCCATGGCGGCTGGCTGACCAACAGACTTAACACACTGGTCTCCATGACCTGTGTTCACTATACATCATTTGGGAGGCGATGGAAGCGACAGCCTAGGGCCGACTGCAATCAGAAAACCTGCTCGGTTTGTCTCTAATCATATTTTCCACAAGTTAGTCCTGAGGGTGAAAGTTGTTGTTTTTTTACCACTTTGGCACTACACAGTTGCACACCACACTACAGAGAAAGCAAACATTCTTGGTGACATTTTCCCCCCCCAAGGCATTTTTTATACTTTTCATTTTGTGCTGTATCATCTTCTGTGCCACTTCAGTAACACTGCACCCATGCCACTCATTCCTGCCCCACCCCTACCCCCTCCTGTCCACAGCCACAGCCTGGCCGTTCTGCTACAGCGCTGGCACCATCCCTGGAGCATTCAAGTTCAGTAACCGTGAGGTAACCCACCAAAGGAGACACTGCACTGCTGCCCAGTCACTTTGCTGTTGTTCAGTGGCGCCTGTTTCATCCAACATATGCAGGACACCACCTACTAATCCCTCTCCTCATGACAATAAATGCTAAGTCGCTTAGCCAGTGTGTGTGTGAGCTCTCCCACCAGTGGGTATTATTACCTCCGTCCAACGAAAGTCCCTATGAATTTGCTGATAGCAATGACCCTAACAGAATCAAATGAAGGGCATGGATGTAGACAGATGATTAAAACTGGTCACCCATGAGAGTATGGCATGAGGGGCCAGAGAATTCCAGACTTTTTTTCATGCTGATCAATGACGATGATGATGATGCTATGGATTTCCATTCACTGACTCAGGTCTTAGACTGCATGCTGTTAGTCAGAAAATAAGAGCAGCACTCTCAGATACGCATCCATTAAGTGGATGAAAACTCAACTGTGTGATCCCAGTCGAGCATATCATACAGCATTAGCAAACTCAACTCTGGATAGGACAGAAAACTCTCACAAATAAATGGCTCTGGTGGGAATTAAACCCATGACCTCCCAACCAAGAGTCTGCAATGCTAACCACTTTGCAATGGTGGCTGGCGTTTTTGCACAGTTTATCTTGTTGTTGCACAACTGATATTTCCAACTGTTTTCTTGTTTGCTCTGCAATCACAGTGACATTTCCAAGGCAGTGAAACATCTATGTGTTTGACTGCTCTGCTGCATTGCAGTGCGTAAATCATACTTCGGCAATAAGCTTTTTCTGTGAACTAGCCTGGCTTCCTAATTGGAAAAAATAAATGCCTTTGATTCTTCGCACATAAGTCAGTGGGGGAGCTTATCACCAGACTATACTTTTTTCTTTTTTTCCATTTCTACACTCGCAGTGATCAGACACTGAGAATTTCACAGCTCTGAGATGAGTCAAGGTCCACACAGGTTGACAAATTCAAAACTCCAAACTTTTCCTTGCTATTTTGTGAGATCTCCATCACGGCAAAAAAGCTGTTCTCTAATACAGATTGCATTCTGTCATCAAAATGGCCACATCAGTGACTCCTATAACCTGCAAAATGTCAACTCATTTTTTTTTCACACTGACTGCATGCACCCATACCAAGCAGATGTGTATGTTGCATGTCTGTCCATGACTTGGCTTATAATTCTGTGAGTTTCCAGTCCCAGAAAATCACTTTTTCAAAATCCATGACCTTCCACGATTTCCATGACCTGTATGCATCCAGTGCCAAGACCAGACCAAGACCACCAGCATCACTGTCACAATTCAGTGATGGTCTTTGTACGTCATCATATTGTGTCTGTACCTGATCTCTACCAAACCTTGCATACATGTATAACACATATATGTTCAAGTTAACAAAAAAATATTATCACTCTGGCGTACACACACACCAATACAATATCAAACTAACACTGCAAATAATATGATCGGGAGAGGGGGGGGGGGGGGGGGGGGGGGGGGGGGGGGGGGGGGATATGACGCAGAAAGAAATAACAAGGATGAGAAAGTGACAGAGAGAGAGAGACAGAGAGCAGACATTAACACAGACAAGCAAACAAACAGCACCACAGAAACTGTGAAAGCAACAAGCCCATGCACAACGACTACTGAAAGGAGGCACCACTAACAAATCATCCTCATCAGCCTGCAGGGAGAGGCCATGAACTGAAGGTCTCACAAACAAATCACGGTCCAAATCAGCCTCAAGGGAAAGCATCACTGTCATCCAAATAAAAGCCATCCTACAAGACTTATTTCCCTTGGCTAATGCAGCGTAGTATTGATTTCCCTGACGCCCAGGAAAGAGATCGGTGTCCGTTGTCTGTGTTTGTAGGCAGGGTGCCAGAAAGGGACAGACAGTATGAGACTTTCTCCATCGCGCTGCTAAAGTTGTTTTTTGTTGTTGTAAATCATCTTTCAACACACACACACACACACACACTTTCATTGGTTTCTTTCCCAAACATAATGTCATGGTCAGGACAACGGTCATGCACTGGTTTGTTTGGCTGATTGGTTGTTGCTAACACACTTTCACCGACTTCTTTCCCAAATTGAATGTCATGGATAGGACTCGTTATTTTTCTGTTGTTGCAACCTTTTCTTTTCAATCTTTCTTTTCACGACCTTTTTACACTTATTGAAAAGAGCATGAAAACATGTTATTAACAAACAAAACAAGCAGACAATCAGATGCCCAGAGAGTGTGAAGGATAGAGGGAGGGAGGGAAGTGAGAAACAGTAAGAGACAAAAAAACAACAACAACAAAAAACCCAAACAATGGAATCTGTTCTGAACCCAAAGTGAGTTGCACAGCCTACAAGACAGAGAAGACTAAGAGATACCAGAGACCAGACGGACACACAACACACAGCCACGGCTAACATCAACTTGATAAAAACCCCATGAGTTCCCTGACCTCTGTTGAGCAAGCATGCCGCCATTCTCCTCCCGACTGTCGGAGATGGGCGATGTCGGGGTCGTCTCCTCCAGACCAGCGTCCACCAGGGCGCGCACTTCGCTGCTGTAGTGGTCACTGATGGCTTGGTTGTAGGTGAAGGTGCGGTCGTGCTGATAATCCCGAGAGATGCTGTCGCCCAGCGACTTGGGCCCGCCAGACTGCCCACTGTCCCCTGACTGTGGGGGCGGGGAGCCGTTGGGAGCGTTCTCTTTGTCGTTGACACCCACCTGAGCAGTGCGACCACCGACAACGGGCTGAGAAGGAGAGGTGGCGGCTTGGGTCAACGGGTGTTGCTGGTGATGGTGGTGATGGTGGTGACCAGGTGGGGGGTATTTGTGCGAGTTCTGCGACTCCTTCAGAATCCCGTGTGGGGTGGTGGGAGAGCACTGTCCACGACCTGCTCTTTCTGGGACCAGTCCATCTTGATGATCTGGTCCGACAGGTCGCGCAGCTGGGTGGAATAGTCCAGGCCCGAGTCTTTGGACATGTGGTTGGAGGTGTGCAACGAGGTGGGGGACCTGCTGTACGATGAGGGCTGGACTCGTAGTCTCGGCTAGACAGCTCTGTGAACATACTGTCGTCGGCGTCAGAGTGGCGGACAGTGACACGGGTGTCATAGGTCACCCGCTTGGGACTCTTGGCCCGGCCATGGCGCGGATGCCCACTCTCTCACTGCGACTGCTCTGCACACTACGCAGGCTGGATGCCGGGCTCAGGGAGCGGCTCCTGTCCGAGCCCGGCAGGCGTTCCACGGAGTGCTTGGCGGAGAAGCTGGTGCGATAGGGCTGGGGGATGCGGTACACCACATCAAGCTCGCTGTGGCCGCCTTCAGGCGCGGCCGGTCAGCACAGCGCCGACGCGTCAGTCGGTCGGCCACCACGGCGTCCCGATGACGGCGACCGCTGTCCAGCACAGACACAGGCCCCAGGGTGTCCATGGCTGGCTGGGAACGGAGGGGAGGGGGAGAGAGAACAGCAAGGCGAGGAAACACTCAGGAGTAGTAATCTTCAGTGCGTGCCTCCTGGCCTAGAGGCTGTGGAATGGGGAAGGTCTTACGACGGTGTGGTGGTATGGGCAGCAGCAGCAGCAGCAGCAGCAAAAGAGGCTGTCAGCATCCTGTGTCTGCAAACAGATAACAAACAACACAGGCTATTAGAAGCCGCTGCCGATCAATACCCCTCATATTATCCCATTGACCCCATTCTTCACTGCTGCCTCCACTACCAGCACCCTCTCCCACTCAGCCCCCCACACCACTTAACCAAATCACTCCTGACCATGTTCTAGATTTTTTACAAATTGCGGGGTGGGGTATGGGGAGATCAATAAAATTATTTCAGATAAAAGATTGCTTTAAGCTGAACTGGTTTTATCAATTTATGAATGAAAAAGTGGTTTCCCTTTTGTCTGTTCTATAACGTGTCTCATCTGATCTGCTCAGCTTCTTTCCTTCTCTTCAGTGTGCACAATCATGCATACACTCACACACATAAATGTTACTGGCACATGTTCTCACACAGACTTTCCTATAGCTTATAAAGAAAACAGATTAAACTGCAGACTGACAGGTTACCTGATCACACAGTACACATTTACACACATACACCTTCATCCCCAAAAAAGTGTGTTTTTCTGACGTCTGATTTCCCATATCCAATTTAAAATCCAGTTTACTGGTCTAGTTATGGTCCAGTTCTGGACAGATACTATCATTCAATGATGATGACATTCCACCTCACCACACTCTCTGCATAGCAGAATTTAGTATTTAAAGTTGGTGTAGTTGTGTGTGTGTGTGTGTGTGTGTGTGGTGTGTGTGTGTGTGTGTGTGTGTGTGTGTGTGTGTGTATGCGCCCGCGTGCATACGCGCATCTATGCATCTGTGATAGCAAGAATTGAGGGTGAATATGTGATTGTGTGTGTACATGTGTTCATGTGAGTGTAGCATGTGCATGCAAGTGTACATGCCTTGTTAGCGTGTGCACGAGTGTGTGTGCATGCATGTGTGTGGCATGCAAGTCTGTCAGCATAATTTGATGAAAAGCAACCAGCAGATCTTCATTTGATGTTCCATAGTTGTTCACTCTCATCAACGTTTAGTCAACTGAGGTCTACTGGCTGCAAAATAGATGTACAGCATGTGGGGAAAAACCCCCACTGGACATCAAATAGGACACTTGTTAAGCCGTGAGTCAACACGCCTCTGCAGTGGGTAATGATCTGGCTCAGCAGTTCAAAACATCATGCAAGCTCATCAACAAACATGAGAATCAGCACGTGCACAAGATCCACATCCCTATTGACACTGGCAAGTTGCCCTTCTCCCCCGGCACAAGCAAGATGTGTACATGCAATTACACCCTTCATTTAGGCCAGTGTAGCTGGGAACAGATTGGGGCAGGAGGGTGGGCTTGGCTCCTGGAGGAACGCTAGTTTTCAGCTTCAATTCTGCTCCATAATCAACTTCCCATGTCTTGTCTCTCTCCCATCCCCCCCCCACCCTCCCACCCCCAACACACACACCCAAACCAACCTTCCTTCCCGTGTCCTTTCTTTTCAAAAATTAATTTATCTTTTTGTGGTGATAAGATTACTATAACGATTCTCTTTATCTGTGTGTGGTTTTTTTCCCCAAATGATTTATATATAGTTTGTTTACTTAACTTGAATGGTACATACAATCAAACATAAAATACCAGTGACTAACTAAAGTAGACCTGGTAATGTTAGGAACAGAAAAAAAAACATGAATAAAGGTTTTAGAACAAGATAAATCTACGGGTTTTTTGTGGATGCACCACATAAAATTTCAGTGTTTTTTTTTTTCATGATTAATTTCTTTTTTTTTAAATCCCCGTAGCTTGCACTGGGCTTGGTCTTCACTCCCTAAACTCAGGTCAGAGGTGACGGCAGGTCATTTCTTGTTCGAGTGAGTTGGGTGTCCATAGCCATCCATCATGTCTCCAACACTGTAATGGATGTCCACGGCGCTGTCTGTCGCCGTCCCTACAGGGAGAGAGGCTGCACAGTTCCTGCTAGAGATGGGGAAGGAAGCCTGTCCTCTTCATCACCTCATGACAGCCCTTCAGTGTGGGTCAAGGCTGGGGGGGGGGGGGGGGGGGGGGGGGGGGGTATTCAGGGACGATGGCCCCAGGTACCAGGCCACAAATCAAATGAAAATGTCCAAGTGGTGTGTAATGTTAGTGTGAGAATGTATCTGTCTATTCATAGATTTAGCCACAACAACACATCTGTAGAGAGAGAGAGAGAGATAGAGAGAGGAGAGAGAGAGAGAGAGAGAGAAAAGAGAGAGAGAGAGAGAGAGAGAGAGAGAGGTGAGGGAAGCCAGACAGACAGACAGGGACAGTGAAAGATTTATATATAATCCACACACAAGACAAACACAACTGGTTTCTTCCTACTAAGCATACATTTTGTGTGTGAAAGATGATATCCCTGCCCCTCCCACTTCACCTTCTTCCCCCCCCCCCCTCCAAAATACACATGATGGTACATCCTACGCCATTCTGATCAGACCGATTGAAATGAATGATGGACAGGTGAGCGCCAAGAGCTGAAGTCTGTCAGGGAAGCTCATATGCGTGGGTGATTCATGTGAGTAATGTCACTGGTACTGATCTCTTAAAACAAATGGGTTTGTTCTGTCCTTTGCTTCATTCTGACAAAGCCTCAGAACTCTACATGGAGTACAAGTATACAGCATTTTGGGGGCATATTCTGAATCGATAGCAAGCAACCACATGCACCTAAGGTGATATGGCTAACATAGTGATAACATGTACATCCCGCAGATTGGAGGGGCTGGGGGGGGGGGGGGGGGGGGGGGGGGAGGGGTATGGACTTGTCTCAATCTGAACCCGCCTGGTCTGCAGGAAAGTTACTGCACAGAGAGAGAGAGAGAGAGGAGAAGAGAGAGGAGAGAGAGAGAGAAGAGAGAGAGAGAGAGGAGAGGAGAGAGAAGAGAGAGTAGAGAGAGAGAGAGAGAGAGAGAGAGAGTGAGAGACAGAGACAGAGAAAGAAAAATCATATCTGGGAAAAAAAGCATTCATACAAACTTACACAACAAAGCATTTGATCACATCTAAATACTAAACTTCATTCAAATTTTCATTCAATAGGCATTAGGTCAGATATCACTTATTGCTCCAGAGCTTCTATCAAGTTGTTCACACACAATCCCTGAATTGAAGTAAGGTACAGGAATAAATGGCATATGGTTTTTATTCAATGTACACAGTCAAAAAAAAAAAACAAAACTCAAGTGAAAACTTTTGTTTTTCTTTTTTGTTTTTCAGGACAGATAAAATTCAAAACACCAACATTTATATAAAAAGAAAGTTTTCAATGTTCCATGAAAATGAATACTTTGTAGACAATATCAATTCTTAATGACAACTTCATTTTCAATTTTTAAAAAATGTTCTAATAATCTTATCTATGGTGTGAACAGAAGCTGCTTCCCTTGTGTTGATCCGGAATTGTGCAATGGGTGCTCTCCAAACTTCAATGGGTTTACCCTTGACCCATATTCCCTCTGTCCACCAAGAATTGGTTGCAAATCTGCCCCTAAGCTTTTCAGACTCAAAATCTTGGTGATGCTGGATTGCGGGTCTGAATCTCCCCCGGGGAAACTTTCGACACAGGAGGATTTTTCCCCCCCGAGTTAATATTGGCTCTGACTCCATTTCCCATACAGTCCTTCGAATGAGACTATAAACCGGGTTTCCGTGTGTGAACGCACACATAACATCTTGCACACACTAAAATCCCATCACAAACAAGAGAACACCAGTTTGGCCGTTGGTATGGATGACACACACATAGCATGCACCCTGCGTGAGAAATGGAAAGAATGAAGGAAGTAAGGAAACAGTGAACGATACGGACTGGATGACACGTGAAAAAGACTGTTTGAAGCGCCAGCTGGCAGCTCTTCAGTCAGCACTACCCGGTAGGCAGCCCGTTGTGTAAACGAGTGTGGATTGTAAAGTGTTTTTAAAAGCTTGGTCTCTAGCCAAGGATAGGCGCTATATAAGTATTCATACTACTTCTAGTAGCAGAATTTAACGGTTCATCCTTCAGCCACATCTGTCTTTTGACAACATTTGATTACCATAGGTAAAACAAGTGTTCCCTAATCCTCTGAACAAGACAAAAAAACTAACGTGTGTGGGTGCTGTCTTTTTTACAACGTTTGATTACCATAGGTATACAAGTTTCCCTAATCCTCTGAACAAGACAAAAAAACTAACGTGTGTGGGTGAAAACATGACCTTCTAGGGGAAAGTGAAAATGCATATGCCCATGAACATAGAGAGAGACAGACAGACAGACTGAGAGAGAAAGAGACGGCAGAGACAGAGACAGAATGAGACTAAAACAGACAGATGGAGACACAAGACAGAAAGAGAGAGACAGACAGACAGACAAGACAGAGACAAAGACAAACACAGACAGACAGATAGAAAGAAGAGAAATGTCACCATCCCTCAAAGAACATGACCCAGCAAAAAAACAGCTGTCTCCACCACGACTGGTGACGACGGGTGAGGTGGTATATGCATACATACGACGGCTGACAGCACAGGTTGATCAATCAGTCAAGGTCTGTGACGACCAGATGCATCAATCATGGATGACATGACATGCCGTCTGACACCGACACTTGACAAGGTGGGTGAGGGGGGCAAGCACTGCGGATGGAGGGGGAGGGGGGGAGGGTGGGGAGGTGAGGGGCAGACGGAAGAGGGGGAGGGGGGCGTCAGAGATGGAAGATGGAGAAAGGGGTTACTAGGAAACGAAAAAAAAAAAAAGAAAGAAAAACCCTCCCATTCATCCATTCTAGTAATTGATACTTCATCAGGAGGCACACACCTACTGAGTCATGCTGCTATCGATTATCTCCCTCTCCTTGCCTGTCCGGGAGGCGATGTGAAGGTGGTGGTGGTGATAGGTAGGGGTGGAGGGATATGACAAGAGAGAGAGAGAGAAGAGAGAGAGAGAGAGAGAGAGAGAGAGAGAGAGAGAATGTGTGAGTGTGCATGTGTGTGCGTGCTATATATCCCAGACAGAAGGACAATCTATGTGTCACAGTGTGTGTGCTGCGTGCGTGCATGCATACATGCATGCGCGCGTTTGTCAAAAGCATGTGCATGCCTGTTCGCATTTTTTCATACAAGTGTGCATGCATATTATGTGCGTGTGCATGATCTGCAAGTGCTATAACTGGTCGACATGTGTTGATTCACAACTCCGCACACCGATTACACCAACAATCACACACAACAACACACACAACACACACACACACACACACAACACACACACACACACTATCACAAATTTCGTTGCCTCGAAACACAAGCATACTGAGAGCGAGCGCGCGCGCGCGCACACACACACACACCTACAGAGCCTTCTTTTTCACACACATAAGCCATTGACGAAGACGGAGCCAGTCCCCCGGGCCCAATCACGTTCATCATTCAGTTGGCACCAGACTTGGGACGGCACGAATGACGCACAGAATCTCCACCCCCTCGGGGGGCGCCGCCGCTTGTCAGCACACAATTAGGTTTCCTTTCAGACCCTCCTGCCCTTGGGGTGGGCAGCACGGTCTTGTTTGGACTGCATACAGATATTGTCCACAGAAAGAAAGCTGAAATCGGACGGAGACGACGATGGTAAAGTGTCTTTTTTGTTTGTTGTGGTCAATCATCATCATCATCTTGTTTCGTTTTTCTTTTTGTTGTTTTTTTGTTTGTTTGTTTTGTTTCTTTTTTTTGTAAATTTAATACACCTACTCTCTCTCCTCTCTTCCTCTCTCTCTCTCTCTCTCGCTCACAACACATACACACACATGCATGCACGCGCACGCACGCACGCACGCACGCACGCACACACACCACACAGATGAAGAGAAGAAGAAGAAGAAGAAGGAGGAGAGGAGGAGGAGGAGGAGGAAAGTCGTCAGGTTACGACTTCGTTGACTACTGCAAGCCTGGTGATTGGTTTGATGCCAACAAACCGTTCCCACCTTCCCAAGTATCATTTCTCACAACCCCACCCTCCCTCCCTCTCCCGCCATTCCTCACACTGTCTCCGTTCTAGGGCCAAACCCGGGAAGACCCCCAAACACCCCCACCCCACCCCCTCACCGCCTCGAATTTTCCCTACCACCACTTCCCTCTTCTTTTTTTTCTTCTTCTTCCTAAAATACTGGTTCACTCAAAAACGAGTAGGTCACCAGCGCGCATGTTTAAAAAGTAAAATAAAATAGTATAAAAAGTGCGACTCAGACCGTTGGCCCTGGAGCAAATTTGGCAACAAGGGTCGCACTCCCATATTCAAGAAGTTAAAAGCAATGGCCCCAAATTGAGGCCCAGGTAAACGGTAAAATATCTGGGGAAGTTAAAATAGAAAACGTCAATATGCAACCTTTCCTTCACTGGGCTATCGCCCTCCATATCTGTTTTCAGTCTCTACCAAAGACAGTACCTCCCCACTCCGCAGGGGGTACTGTCTTTTGGGCTCTACTATACACTGGCGTCTATTGTGTTCACTTTCTGTTCTTCTCTCTCTCCTCCTCTCTCTCCTCTCTCCTTCTGTATGTAGAGTCCCCTCTCTCTCTGTCTGTGACAGAGAAAAGAGAAGAGAGAGAAGGAGAGAGAGAAGAGAGAGAGAGAGAAGAGAAGAGAACAAAGTACAGAAGACGCCTCTATCGATAAGTTTCAATTGACTCGTTGTTGTTGCTGGAACCAGCATCTCCTTTCTTTTTTTTTCTCCCCCCTTCTTCCTCGTCTCCAACCTTTTCTGATTGAAAAATTAAAGCTCCAGCAAGCGTTTATTTGTCCGGCCTGCTTGTCGCGCGTTTTGCAAGGTGTGGGTGTGTGTGTGGTGGTGGGGTGGTGTGGTGTGGTGTGGTGGGTGTGGTTGTGTGTGGTGTGTTTGCGGGGTGCGTGTGTGTTTTGGGGTGAGGTGTGGGTGTGTGTGATTGGTGAGAGAGATAGTGTGAAAGGTGGGGGTCGGGGAAAGGGGTGTTTTACGACTGTGCCAAATTTTAGTGGGCATTAATGCTGAATGCTGGAGTGAGCATATATACAGAGCAGAGTTCAACCCACTAATCAATCCGTCTGACAAAAACAAAACCACCAACAATTAAACAAGAGAAGCAAAACAAAAAAACAAAAAAAAAACCACCCGGTCAACCCATGCAAGCAATGAGTCATTTTTGCAGTTACATTTCTACTTGCGTGCTTTTGTCGCACAAGTAATAAATCCCCGGTAGACTATTGTTTCCGTACAGTAACCCCATCGGGCAACTCCCCCACAACACACACACACTGGGTGGGAAGGGGAAGGGGGGGAGGGGGGCGGCGATTCATCCAAAAGGCACCACAGACAAAAAGACGATGCACCACTGACAAAGACCCCACACAGATTTGAAAAAAAAACAAAAACAAAAAAAACCGTGCTTCATTTTCCGAATCAATGCGCCAATTGTGCGTCAGCTGATGCGTGACGTGCCCCGACAGTGAACCCTGCAGGTGTGCGTGCACAAGGCTTAGTACAGGCTCTTGCCACCGCCCCAAAAGGACGATGGACAAAGCTCCCAGCATCGATGACTCGCAGACCAAGTGGTGTCGTCGGTTCGAAAACACCGCACGTGCACACAGTTTTGCACTGCTGAATGCCACTAGATCTACGCCATTTCCCACCATATCCTTTCCAAAATCCGTCCACAAGGCCTGTCCAGATCCCCCCCCCCCCCCCCCCCCCCCCCCAACACACAACAAACAAGCAAGCACACAAAGACCATCATCATTCAGTTGGCACCAGGCCCACATCTCAATCCCCACTGCGATACAAACATTTTGCCATCAAGTGCTGCTTCAGTGAGATCCACCAAAACGATCACCACGAAGATCACCAGGCGTACACATAACCCCCACCACAAACCCCGTCCAAAATAGCCAGTATCATCCTCCATCCCCTTTTGAAATCATATATATATATATATATAATATATATATTCTCCCCGTTGCCCGTTCCCATCACAATATCAATGCCAAATCCCCATCACAAAAACACTCGATTCAATTTATTTTTAAAAAAATCCACAGCAGCCCTACCTCCCAAAAGACCACTCAAATGGGTCAAACACGACCGAAACCCCCCCCCCCCCCCCCCCCCCCCCCCCCCCCCCCCCCCCCCCCCCCCCCCCCGAATTTCCCCCCAAACCCACCCTAATTCACAGTCAAAGCCCACTGGGAAGGCCCGTCAAATATAAAGCTTTCTTTTCGAAGATCACTCAAATAAACTGTCTTTTCTTCTCTCTCTCTCTCCTCTCTCTCTCTCTCTCTCTCCTCTCTCTCTCTCTCTCTCTCAAACGAGGATGTCCTGCTTTCGAGCAGTGGATATTGAAACCGACAGCATTTACTGAGAGAGAGAGAGAGAGAGAGAGGGGAGAGAGAGAGAGGGGCAAACTGCACCATACTTAAGTTATCAGGTGTACGCAGAAATTGGTTGCTGGTGGTTGCCATTCCTTTGTTTCTCTCCCTGCGTCCCTACCTCCACCCACCCCCTCCTGTGTGTTGTGTGTTGTGTGTGTGTGTGTGTGTGTGTGTGTGTGTGTGTGTGTGTGTGTGTGTTGTGTTGTGTTGTTGTTGTTGTGTTGTTTTACTTTTAGGCTGACAACCCCTCGCACCCCACCCCCCTCCCTTTTCAAAGACAGTACAAAATACTGAAGTGTATGCGTGCATCTGCCATTTAAAAAAAAAAAAATTCCAACATTTCTCCCCCTCCCTGTCCTCCCCCCCACCTCCGACCTTGGCGGCAGAAACAGAGGACTATCAATTCACAACCATCTCGAGCAAGGAACGTGGCGGGATGCCTGGTCACGTAACGCCGGACGTGCGACTTGCACGTTCCCAGCCACCAACACCAGTCTGTCACGGCGACACAGTCACAGCCATGGAGGGATGGAACTGAATGCCAATGGCAGCGTCTCAACTCTCTTGTTCAAAATCTCCGCCACCCACGCAGCGCGAGACCGAGTTAAAAGAAAAACAAACAAATAAATGGAGCGAAGGGGAAGGTATGGTAATGTAATGCAGGGCAGGATTATCGCATGCAAAGCTCTGGGCTGCGAGGAGTGCGTCGTACTCGACAGACATAAAAAAAAAAAAAAAAAAAAAAAAAAAACGCGTCGTATTCTTGTTAGCTCGCAAACACACAGAGAGAGAGAGAGAGAGAGAGAGAGAGAGAGAGAGATCCTAGAAATAAACAGCGGCAAGGACAACAGACGAACACTTGACTCGCACAGTTGGGAACTGATGGCAGAACCTTCTTTATTCTTGCTTCAAGCTCTTTCCGCATCCCCTTCGAAAACATTAAACTATCGTGCATTATTGCGCGCTCTCTCTCTCTCTCTCTCTCTCTCTCTCTCCTCAGAACAAAATAGACACATTGTGCGTACCTGCCCAGAGTTGATCGCGCGAGTATACCTATGGACTTAAATGAGAGGATTGAAACTACGCAGCTGCGTTTCATCCACTGAATGGATGCACCATTATTGATAACTGTGTTGACCAAATTTCGTATTTCCTGACCATCCCCGCAGGTGTCTGCTTCTCATGAGCCTGGGTTGACGCCAGGATATATTACGAAAAGGAAGCGTCGATTACAGTCCTGTCATGCAGTGAAAGACCGCGCCATAACTCCACCATAATACTACGCACATCATCATCTTCACTGGTCACCATCAACACGCACAGCCTCAAAAGTCGGTCAGTAACCATTCCTGACCTGTTCTTATCGTGGACTGGAGCTTCCTTTCCCTCTGCACATCAACGCCCCATGCATGGCGAGTCCCCCATGAGCAGGTTCACGGGAACCGTCGTGGCATGCACGTGGTGGTGCCCTCCGAAGGGACGCGGCTCACTCATCACGACTCAGCGACCGAACCATTGCTAGTGGGGGGGGGGGGGGGGGGGGGGGGGGGGGGGGGGGGGGGGGGGGGGGGGGGGGGGGGGAGAAAGAGGCTTTGCAGGTGGCGGCCTGCGTATGTTGGATTACAACCGGCACCGTCGAAGACCACCTAAGCGACTCGGCAGCAGCGCAGCGTCTTTTCTGGTTGGTGGCCTCACGACGACTTAACACTCGTTATTCCCCGTGGACTGTCAGGGGTGAGGTTGTCACAAAGGCCAACTCTAGCTGTGGCTATGTAGGAGGAGAAGCCGAGGTAACACTCGTTATTTCCTGTGGACTGTCAGGGTGAGGCTGTCACAAAGGCCAACTCTAGCTGTGGCTATGTAAGAGGAGAAGCCGAGGTGCACGACATGGGGGTGACGCAACTAGGGGGAGGGAAGGGAGGAGAGGGGTGAGGAAGGGGAGGGGGCGGGAGGAGTGGACGATGACGTAACGCTCCCTCCCTTCCCTTCTTTAAAAAAAAAAAGTCACAGCGCTGTTAACGTGTTCTATATCTATAACGTGCTGTCTAGTGCCACGTTAAGCCCCGCCTTTTTGTTTTGTTGGTAGCCACATCAGAGATAAAGAATACCAAAGGCACATAGGAAACAAATATGACGACGGCAACATAGCCAAACTGCTGTACTACATTGAATCAGTCGCCACGGTCTCCCTAAGACTTCCTCTTCCTCCGAGTGCACGCTCATGCACGTCAATGAATGGACAGAGAGCGGGGAAAGGAAGGCTAAATGTACGTGTACGTGCACGCACACCTGTGTGTGTGTGTGGTGTGTGTGTGTGTGTGTGTGTGTGTGTGTGTGCGTGTGTGTGTTACCCACGCGCGACCCCTCAGTAAGCCAGAACAGTCTATGACAACACAATCAGAAACGGTGACTCGCAGGTCTCCAGGTGTGCGTACGTAAGTGCGCACCGGCGTATGAAAATGCGCGCCGCGGCGGCAAGCACGCGCTTCTGTACGAACAGCGTGCAGGCAGACGCACGAACGTATGCGCACGTACAAGGGTGCATCTAACCAGTCAAAACTCGGTAACAGAGAGAGAGAGAGAGGGAGCGAGGGAGCGAGCGCATTAAACAAACAAAAAGCGGTATGTATACATTTAGTGCTATACGAACCTCTTGACAGTACAGCAACATAAAACCGACCCTAGTAGGAACTCGTACATTTTGCCCATTTACGAAAGAGATCTCAAGGACTTGTGATCCGTTAGTGTTGTCATTGTCGCCGACGAACCAGGCAAAAAAAACAACAAAGAAGGAAATAAAACAACAGCAACAAAAGCAAGTGTTCGCCTGGCACGGTGAAGATGGTGGTGTTGCTAACCGTGCGAGCCTGGAAATATTTACGCCACGGACGTCAGCAACGGAAAATAACTGACATCGCCAGCAACCAACCGGCTATGGCAGCAAATGTGGAGGGCAAGAATGCGGGCGAGAGAGAACACAGCACGAGCGAGCGCGCCTGTGTATGCACGCACGCACACGCACATACGCAGAGAGAGAGAGAGAGAGAGAGAGAGAGAGAGCGCCGGCACAGGATTAAAACAACAGAGCGGCAAAGAGAAATGGGAGGTGGCGCCATTCTACAATACTTGCCCTGCTCGTCAGGAAGCGCAATCCGAATTCCGAGAGTGAGAGAAAGGTGGAGATGGGGGGGGGGGGAATGTGTGTGTGTGTGTGTGTGTGTGTGTGTGTGTGGAGAGAGAGAGAGAGAGAGAGAGAGAGAGAGAGAGAGAGAGAGAGAGAGCGTGTGTGTGTGTTGTGTGTGTGTGTGTGTGTGTGTGAGAGAGAGAGAGAGAGAGAGAGAGAGAGAGAAGAGAGAAGCCAAGGCAGCGCAATGCAATACAAGACACCCCAGTGTAGCCCCCTATGCTGTTCAGATGCCCTCTACTCATGCATGAGAACAATCTCACAGCCGGTTCCTTCTCCCTCCCCCCCCCCCCCCCCCCCCCCCCCCCCCCCCTAGCCCCAAGCAAGTTAGTACGGGCGGCTGGCGCACGTGAGCAAGAACAGACCCGTCATTGATAAGGAAGAAGCAAGGCACGAGCCACACGGCCGGCCGCATCCTCTCCAGAGCCACGTGTGTGCCTGCTGAATGGCGCCAACACGAGCAATTCAGGGAAAGATCAAAGCTGCTCTTTTCCCCCTGCTTAGGTACGGCCGCTCTGCATTGAACGCGCGCGCGCGTATGTGTGTGTGTGTGTGTGTGTGTGTCTGTGTGTGTGTATGAGCAACGAACATGACCAGTTTGATGTTGGGCGTCGGCGGATCCGAACTCGCTACGTCCGACAGCGAAACCGCTGCCCTACCACCGAGCCTATCCTCCTCCGCATCCCCTCCCTCTTCAGAAACCCTCCTACTTTTCCTCCATCCTGTCCCCCCCCCCCCCCCCCCCCCCCTCTCTCTCTCTCTCTCTTAGCCGTTTACAACCCATTCAGTCTTGGATACAAGCGAATAACGTGTCCTTAAAGGTCAGAAGGGCTATCTTTTCTAATCACGTAGCGTCATTATCCCCCCCCCCCCCCCCCCCCCCCACCTCAAGCATCCTGCGATTGCCGAGCATAAAGGTCGGTACTCTCTCTCTCTCCAGTCCAGAGAGACTTGAGAACAGTGCTCTAACGATAACGTCAATGGGAGGACTTTACTACTCTAAATACCTTAGAAGACGAAGGCAAATCAGTATAAAATCAGGGCGGCACATAAAAATTTCCTCGCTGACCTCTCGCTCCCACAGACAAGGCAAGGCTCTTCGTTCCGACTATCTGTGGATAATACACGGAAAGAAGCTGAGTGAATTGGAAACTTAAATGAAAAAAAGTGCAACACTTCGTCCATGTTTTTCGTCGAGAGAGAGAGAGAGAGAGAGAGAGAGAGAGAGAGAGAGAGAGAGAGAGAGAGGGTGGGGAGGAAGGGAGAGAGAGAGAAGGAGGGAGAGGGAGAGAGAGAGAGAAAAAAAAAAAGAGAGAGAGAGAGAGAGAGAGAGAGAGAGAGAGAGAGAGAGAGAGAGAGAGAGAGAGAGAGAGAATGGGGAAAATATATTCCGACATCAGTATGCCTATTTGTTTGCTTATCATTGGTATAGAAGAACTGGTATCACTTTATAAACTTTGGTCAGGCGGGAATGAAATACAGCTGAACCCTGTAAAATATGCATAAAGGTTTGCACATTTTCTCCCCCATTTGTATTCTTAAGGACTGATCACTTCAAAATGTGTATATCCTTTCTCACACACACACATACACACACACACACACACACACACACTCACACACACACTCACACACACACTCAAGAACCCCGAACCCGCACAAAAGAGTGGGGGGAGAGAAGGCGAACAGGCAACCCGACGTTGCACAGAATGCTTCACTTCAATTGAACACTGTGTAGCCTACTGCTAGGACGCCGGAAACCCATGTGCAAAATGGCCCTTCTCTCTGTCGTTTATAGTTATATGTAATTCAAATGTATTCGCAGTTTCATTTTGTGTGAACCCTGAAAAACATACAAACACCACCATAGGCAATTCTGAGGGTTACGCTTGCAAAGTTTACGCAAAAACGATAAGAAAGGAAACATCTGCACCATTTTACTGAGCAGAATGTGTTTTCGTAACACCTGCCCATTCATCGACATGTTTAGCTCCCAACAGGCGTAGCAAACGTCTGTTTCCCTCTTCATCCAGACACGCACACACACACTCTCTCCTTTTCACACACACACACACACACACACCACACACAGAGTCGCTCTCCCTCTCTCTCTCACACACACACACACACACACACACTCTCTCTCTCTCTCTCTCTCTCTCACACGCTTCTCGCTGTCCCTGCCACCAGCCACTCAAATACCGAGGTAGGGTTGGGGATGAGAAGTGAAGGGAAGTGTGTGTGTGTGTGTGTGTGTGTGTGTGTTTTGTGGTGGGCGGGGGGGGGGGGGGGGGGTTGCATACGCAGGTCTAAAGGCGGGAAAGAGTGGGGTAGAGTGGGGGTGGGCGTAAGTCTGTGCGCGTGCTTAAAAACAGAGGCACAGAGACAGATCGGCCTACTGTAGATCTAGATCTAGTAGTCTAGAGACTAGCGCTGGAAGCCAATGCGAAGAGTCGTGTGTGTGTGTGTGTGTGTGTGTGTAGTGTATCTGTATGCGTGTGGGTGTGCACGCGCGCGCGCGTGCGAGTGTGTGTGTGTGTGCCCCACGCACGTGGTGGAGGTAAATGTGTGTGTGTCGACGGACTGGCCCCACTCGCTCTCTCTAATCAAGGTGCGAGTCAGAGACAGACGGGTGATGGAGTGCCAGACAGCGCCTCCCCCTCCCCTCCCCTCCTACCCTCTCATTAGAGCCCCGCACACCTCATCTTTCTCTGTATCTTCCCCTCTCTTTAGAATCCCCCCCTCCCCCCCCCCCCCTCCCTCTCTCACTGCCTTTCGCTTACTTCCCCTCTCCCCAACTCTTCCGTCTCTTAAACGATGTGGTAAGTCAGATTAGGCGTGTGTGTGTGTGCGAGGACTGATCACTTCAAAATGTGTATATCCTTTCTCTCACACACACACACACACACACACACACACACACTCACACACACACACACTCACACACACACACACTCACACACACACACTCACAACACACACACTCACACACACACACACACACACACACACTCAAGAACCCCGAACCCGCACAAAAGAGTGGGGGGAGAGAAGGCGAACAGACAAGCCGACGTTGCACAGAATGCTTCACTTCAATTGAACACTGTGTAGCCTACTGCTAGGACGCCGGACACCCATGTGCAAAATGGCCCTTCTCTCTGTCGTTTATAGTTATATGTAATTCAAATGTATTCGCAGTTTCATTTTGTGTGAACCCTGAAAAACATACAAACACCACCATAGGCAATTCTGAGGGTTACGCTTGCAAAGTTTACGCAAAAACGATAAGAAAGGAAACATCTGCACCATTTTACTGAGCAGAATGTGTTTTCGTAACACCTGCCCATTCATCGACATGTTTAGCTCCCAACAGGCGTAGCAAACGTCTGTTTCCCTCTTCATCCAGACACACACACACTCTCTCTCCTTTTCACACACACACACACACACCAGACACAGAGTCTCTCTCCCTCTCTCTCTCTCACACACACACACTCTCTCTCTCTCTCTCACACACACGCTTCTCGCTGTCCCTGCCACCAGCCACTCAAATACCGAGGTAGGGTTGGGGATGAGAAGTGAAGGGAATTTGTGTGTGTGTGTGTGGGGGGGGGGGGGGGGGGGGTGAGGGGGTGCATACGCAGGTCTAGGGGCGGGAAAGAGTGGGGTAGAGTGGGGGTGGGCGTAAGTCTGTGCGCGTGCTTAAAAACAGAGGCACAGAGACAGATTGGCCTACTGTAGATCTAGATCTAGTAGTCTAGAGACTAGCGCTGGAAGCCAATGCGAAGAGTCGTGTGTGTGTGTGTGTGGTGTGTGTGTGTGTGGTGTGTGTGTGTGTGTGTGCCCCCACGCACGTGGTGGAGGTAAATGTGTGTGTGTCGACGGACTGGCCCCACTCGCACTCTCTAATCAAGGTGCGAGTCAGAGACAGACGGGTGATGGAGTGCCAGACGGCGCCTCACCCCTCCCCTCCCCTCCTACCCTCTCATTAGAGGCCCCGCCACACCTCATCTTTCTCTGTATCTTCCCCTCTCTTTAGAATCCCCCTCCCCCCCCCCCCCCTCTCTCTCACTGCCTTCCGCTTACTTCCCCTCTCCCCACCTCTTCCATCTCTTAAACGATGTGGTAAGTCAGATTAGGCGTGTGTGTGTGTGCGAGGACTGATCACTTCAAAATGTGTATATCCTTTCTCACACACACTCACACACTCACACACACACACACACACACACACACACTCACACACACACACTCACTCACACTCACTCACACACACACACACACACACACACACACTCACACACACACACACTCAAGAACCCTGAACCCGCACAAAAGTGTGGGGGGAGAGAAGGCGAACAGGCAAGCCGACGTTGCACAGAATGCTTCACTTCAATTGAACACTGTGTAGCCTACTGCTAGGACGCCGGACACCCATGTGCAAAATGGCCCTTCTCTCTGTCGTTTATAGTTATATGTAATTCAAATGTATTCGCAGTTTCATTTTGTGTGAACCCTGAAAAACATACAAACACCACCATAGGCAATTCTGAGGGTTACGCTTGCAAAGTTTACGCAAAAACGATAAGAAAGGAAACATCTGCACCATTATACTGAGCAGAATGTGTTTTCGTAACACCTGCCCATTCATCGACATGTTTAGCTCCCAACAGGCGTAGCAAACGTCTGTTTCCTCTTCATCCAGACACACACACACACTCTCTCTCCTTTTCACACACACACACACACACCACACACAGAGTCTCTCTCTCTCACTCCACACACACACACACACACACACACACACACTCTCTCTCTCTCTCTCTCTCTCTCACACAGGCTTCTCGCTGTCCTGCCACCAGCCACTCAAATACCGAGGTAGGGTTGGGGATGAGAAGTGAAGGGAAGTGTGTGTGTGTGTGTGTGTGTGTTGTGTGGTGTTGTGGTGTGGTGGTGTGGGGGGGGGGGGGGGGTGTGCATACGCAGGTCTAGGGCGGGAAAGAGTGGGGTAGAGTGGGGGTGGGCGTAAGTCTGTGCGCGTGCTTAAAAACAGAGGCACAGAGACAGATTGGCCTACTGTAGATCTAGATCTAGTAGTCTAGAGACTAGCGCTGGAAGCCAATGCGAAGAGTCGTGTGTGTGTGTGTGTGTGTGTGTGTGTGTGTGTGTGGTGTAGTGTATCTGTATGCGTGTGGGTGTGCACGCGCGCGCGCGCGCGTGTGAGTGTGTGTGTGTGCCCCCACGCACGTGGTGGAGGTAAATGTGTGTGTGTCGACGACTCGCCCCACTCGCACTCTCTAATCAAGGTGCGAGTCAGAGACAGACGGGTGATGGAGTGCCAGACAGCGCCTCCCCCCTCCCCTCCCCTCCTACCCTCTCATTAGAGCCCCCGCACACCTCATCTTTCTCTGTGTCTTCCCCTCTCTTTAGAATCCCCCTCCCCCCCCCCCCCCCTCCTCTCTCACTGCCTTTCGCTTACTTCCCCCTCTCCCCACCTCTTCCATCTCTTAAACGATGTGGTAAGTCAGATTAGGCGTGTGTGTGTGTGCGAGTGTGTGTGTGTGTGAGTGAGTGAGTATGAGTGAGTGAGAGTGTGAGTGAGTGAGTGAGTGTGTGTGTGTGTGTGTGTGTGTGTGTGTGTGTGTGTGTGTGTGTGCGTGTGCGTGAGAGAGAGAGAGAGAGAGAGAGAGTGTGTGTGTGTGTGTGTGTGTGTGTGTGTGTGTGTGTGTGTGTGTGTGTGTGTGTGTGTGTGTGTTAAAGAGAGAGAGAGGCTACAAACAACGTGACCTCAAATATTACCAGCGTTGTCTTTCAGGCTGCAGATACATTCTCTCTCTCTCTCCGGCGGCTTCTTGTGGAACTGCATTTCACCCTCTCTTGATGTTCATGCCAGCATATACAGCTTTAAAAGGGCACTTCATACCCAACTAATGACTGAATTTTCCAATTCATGCTCTTAACCCCCCCCCCCCCCCCCCCCCCTCTCTCTCTCTCTCTCTCTGTCTGTCTTCTCTCTCTTCTTTCTCTCTGTACTGGTCTCTCTCATCTAGTGTTCCAAAGGTGCTGCTTGTCATGTGTAAATTTTTGTCTTTGCCTACAGGATGGGGTGCCTGTTCAATGATTTTTTTTTCTCCAGAAATGTGTTATAATTTTATTGTTGTGATAATGTTTCTTTTATATATTTATCTATCTTCCAATAACCATTTTTTCATGAACTATATATGATGACCCCTCCCCTCCCACCCCCACCTGTTTCTCTCTGTCTGTCTGTCTGTCTCTCTCTCTCTTTCTCTCTTCCAGGCATTGATTGTGTTCTGTTCTTTTGTGTTAACCGTTTCTTCTTTCTATATATAGCGTTTATGCATGTTTACTTCTATTCTAGATTAGTTTTGCTGATGTTGTTATTGCATTTTCTATATATTTCCCTTCATTGAGGGCCGGATGCAAAAAAAGCCATGTTGTGCTTATTCCGCTTTTTCCCTCATTAAAAAAGATTCGTTTGTTCGTTCTCTTCTCTCTCTCTCTCTCTCTCTCTCTTCCCCGTGTGTGTGTGTGTGTGTGTGTGTGTGTGTGTGTGTGTGTGTTGTGTGTGTGTGTGTGTGTGTGTGTTAAAGAGAGAGAGAGGCTACAAACAACGTGACCTCAAATATTACCAGCGTTGTCTTTCAGGCTGCAGATACATCTCTTTCTCTCTCTCTCTCTCTCCGTGTGTGTGTGTGTGTGTGTGTGTGTGTGTGTGTGTGTGTGTGTGTGTGTGTGTGTGTGTGTGTGTGTTTTGTGTGTGAGAGAGAGAGAGAGAGAAGAGAGAGAGAGAGAGAGAGAGAGGTGTGTGTGTGTCTGTGTGTGTGGTGTGTTAAAGAGAGAGAGAGGCTACAAACAACGTGACCTCAAATATTACCAGCGTTGTCTTTCAGGCCGCAGATACATATCTCTCTCCTCTCTCTCTCTCTCTCTCTCTCTTCTCTCTCTCTTTCTCTCCTTCCGTGTGTGTGTGTGTGTGTGTGTGTGTGTGTGTGTGTGTGTGTGTGTGAAACGTAGGCTATAAACAACATGAAATACTACCAGCGTTGTCTTCTGTTCCACAAACCTACCTCTTTCCGTCTCTCATATTTATAACTGTTCTGGAAGTCGGTGATAAGGTAGAGAAACACTTGCCTCTTCTTGGCTACCGGGAAGTCTCCACAGATGCGACGAACCAAGTTAAATACTTTGTCCTCTGTCTTCATCCTCAACAGCCTCTTTCTGCTTTCCTCACCCCTTCCCCTCCACGCACGCACGCATCCCAAACCGCACACCACAAAGATTCACCACTGTGCTAGTAAACCTGTTATTGCACATTATCAGCCCGCTGCACAGGGCCTTAAATCGCACGCACACACGTACGCACGCACACATGCTCGGAGACGGACAGACAAACACGCACGCACTTACGCATACACACGAGCGCGCGCGCGCGGAATGTACGTACAGATATTCACACAATGACACAAATAACACACACGCACTCACCCATACACATAATGAAATACACAATCACATATACATGCAATGAAAATCACGCGCGCGCGCGCGCCAACACACACACACACACACACTCATTCACTCACACACACACGCCACTGAACTCTGAAGACAGATCAGTTTAAAACAATGCCGAAGACGCCAGCCTCCTCGTTTTAGGCCGATTCCAAAGAGGCCCATACAATGTAGAGCACAGTGTATATGAGACCCCTACAATGTAGAGCACAGTATATTTCAAAGTTGTCTAGGTCTCGCAATCAACTAACCACCCATGGTGAAATATGCGTTGTGTTGCACCGCCAACAGCTTGATTTGTAAACTAAACTGATCATCACTGTGATCCCTCTGGTTAGTTTTTGCGCTCTCTCTCTCCCCCCCCCCCCCCCCCCCTCCTCTCTTTCAGTCTTCAATATTGTGCCCAAATATAAGCGACTGGCAATGGAATAAAATCGATTCCACACAGCCCCCCCCCCCCCCCCCCCCCCATTCTCTATAAAGAATTTTC
>CM031620.1:43955530-43975530 GCA_018398815.1 Conus ventricosus
GCACACACACCACACACACGCGCGCACAAAAAAAAAAGCAAAAAAACAAACACCAGCAGTCAAAGACACCAACAGACAAGAAGAGGTTACATAGACCTTCCAGTACACGAGGGAGCTACTTAAAAATTTGTATTGTAAGATCACTACTCCTCCCTCCCCCCCCCCCCCCCCCCCCCCCTTCCAGCAAGCAAACGGGAACAGAGCACAACACGACCAAATACCAATTTTAAAAAAACCAAAAAAAAACAAAACAAAAACAACGCGAACAGATAGTTTACAAATCAAAAGATATGTAGTCATTTAAAGCGTAAGACATTTTTCTCTCTTTCTCTCAAAGCCTCTGGTTTTAGCACCACACACACACTCGCACGCGCGCGCGCGCGCGCACACACACACACACACACACACACATCACTTTCATCCTTCAAGCAGCCCTCGTCCAGACGCCAGGATGTCTAGGCATCCTTCAACCGAACAACGGCGTTCACCACAAGGATACATCTGTCCTTGTGCTCTCAAGGAGCGTCTGAAAACAGGACGGACTTTTTCTTGCCCCCCCCCCCCCCATCCTCCTCTTTTCCCACCAACCCTACCAGAAGGCCAGAAGGCAACGAGATGAGACAGTAACAACCATAGCGTATTCCCGATGCAATCATCATTAGTGAAGCCCCAGCCGGATCTCGGTGTGCCTTACGCACTGCATCATGCACATCAGGCCCTCCTCTATAACCGCGCGTCTTGTAAAGCTTTGGGAAGATTTCCTTTCGTGCCCCCCCTCCCCTCCCCTTTTTCTGTAGAAGGATTGCTTTTTGACAAAGCACTGTAACTGAGTTACTGAAATCAAACGGCACTGTATGTTCCCTTGACATGCCCGAGTGTTTTCAACATGTCTCCTGGGCAACCCAACTGTTGTCAACAGCTGACGAATGCATGCGTTAGTGCGTAAGGAAGGTATGAAAGGAAATCTTTTCAAAGTTTTTCTTTTCTTTTTCTCCTAAGGGCCTGCCTTATTGAAACCATACGAAAAGAAAAGCTTTACTAATCACCAACAGCCTAGATGAACAGTTTCCATGAGGGAACAGCTAAACTACACTTTTTTCTTTTTCTTCCCTGTTCTCTTTTTCTTTTCTTTTCTTTTTTTTTGTCGTAAACAAGGAGACAGTGGAGGACTGGCGCAGGGGGCGGGGGAGGACGTGGGACAGGGATTGGGAACGTAGCTAGCAAGTCTTCCCTTTCCTTCTCCATACCCCTCCCTACCTGTCGTCCATTACCGTGGGTGGAAGGAGGTGTGGGGGGAGGGGGGGGGGGTGATAAACACACCATAAACTTCCAGAGTTGGCCCGCTCATTGTTCTGTCTTTCAGGACATTCTTCCTTCTTGAAAGCAACTTTACCACCCGAATAGCACACAATAAGCTCGAGGCGAGGAAAGCTGGCAGGGCTTTTTTTTTTTTTTTTTTTTTAACCTACCCTGCTCCCATCCTCTTTGCCACCTCCCTGTCCTCACTCCTCCTCCTCCTCACTCTCCCACGCTTCAGCTACCCTGCCCCCATCCTCTTTCCCCGTCCCACCTCCCTGTCCTCACTCCTCCTCCTCACTCTCCCACGCTTCAGCTACCCTGCCCCCATCCTCTTTCCCCGTCCCACCTCCCTGCCCTCGCTCCTCCTCCTCCTCCCTCTCCACGCTTCAGCTACCCTGCCCCCATCCTCTTTCCCCGTCCACCTCCCTGCCCTCGCTCCTCCTCCTCCTCCCTCTCCCACGCTTCAGGCTACCCTGCCCCCATCCTCTTTCCCCGTCCCACCTCCCTGCCTCACTCCTCATCCTCCTCACTCTCCCAGCTTCAGCTACCCTGCCCCCATCCTCTTTCCCCGTCCCACCTCCCTGCCCTCACTCCTCATCCTCCTCACTCTCCCACGCTTCAGCTACCCTGCCCCCATCCTCTTTCCCCGTCCCACCTCCCTGCCCTCGCTCCTCCTCCTCCTCCCTCTCCCACGCTTCAGCTACCCTGCCCCCATCCTCTTTCCCCGTCCCACCTCCCTGCCCTCACTCTCATCCTCCTCACTCTCCACGCTTCAGCTACCCTGCCCCCATCCTCTTTCCCGTCCCACCTCCCTGCCCTCACTCCTCATCCTCCCACTCTCCCACGCTTCAGCTACCTGCCCCCATCCTCTTTCCCCGTCCCACCTCCCTGCCTCGCTCTCCTCTCCTCACTCTCCACACTCGCGACGACACTTACTTTTCCCCCCTTCGTCTCGACAGCCAGTAACCACGAAGTGGACCCATACTGCCTGGACATCCGATCGGGTACCCATCCCTCTCTCTTTCCATCCTGGTGCATTCTACATCGGGGGGGGGGGGGGGGGGGGGGGGGGGGGGGGCGTTAGTCACAGAAGGGTCGCAACAGGAGCTTGATAATCATTCCCTTGGACGACCGTTAAACCGGTTCAAAGGAAAAATTGTCTGGGACAACCCCCACCCACCCCCTCCCCAGCCAGTCCAACTCAAGCCCACCCTTTCCGTTATCTCTCGCCGTCTCACAGCCTTGTACGCCCAAGACTGGGTCAGTAAAGTTCAAATTGTTGAAGGTATTGATCTTTCTATACTATGCTCTTGTTCAGTCTGAAACGCACGATATTCTGGTCGTTTCTTTCCACGTGTATGTGAGTGCGAGGTCAGGGCAGAAAAAGGGGAAAAGATTTTTTCCCCCCCCCCCCCCTTTCCCCCACGCAAAAACGGAAAGATTTTTCTTCACACACCCCCCCCCCCCCCTTTTCCCCGCAGAAAGAAGGGAAAGACCCTCTTCCCCCCCCCCTTTCCCAATTTGAAGGGAAAAGATTTCCCTTCCCCCCCCCCCCCCCCCCTCCAGAAAATAGAAAAATTCTCCTTCACACACACACCCCCCTTTCCCCCGCAAAATGGAAAGATTCGTCTTCAACCCCTCCCCCCGCAGTAGTGGAAAATTTCTTCTTAAAACCCCCCCTTTCCCACAGCAAGAATGGAAAGATTTTTTCACACACACACCTTTCTCCACAGAAAGAAGGGAAAAAGTTTCCTTCTTCACCACCCCCCCCCCCCCCCCCCCTTTCCCCAGCAGAAGAATGAAAAAGATTTCCTTTCCACATCCCTCCCCTTTCCCCCAGCAGCAAGAAGGGAAAAGATTCCTTTTCACAACCACACACCCTTTCCCGCCAGAAGGGAAAAGTTCCTTCTTCACAAACACACACACACACACACCACAACACACCTTTCCCCCCAGAGCAGAATGCAAAGTTTTCCCTTTTCCACACTCTCCCCTTTTCCCCCGCAAAAGAATGGAAAGTTCTTCTTCACCACAACCACACTTTCCCAGCAGCAAGAATGGAAAGTTTCCTTTTTTTTCTCCACACACACACACACACACACACAAACACACACACCCCCAAACCTTTCCCCAGCAGCAAGAATGGAATTTTTTCTTCACACACAACCTTTCCAGAGAAAGAAGGGAAAATTTTTTCCCCCAAATTTCCCCAGCAGCAAAAAGGGGAAGTTCCCTTCTCCACAACACCCCTTCCCCAGCAAGAAGGGAAAGATTCCTTCTTCACCCCCAACACCACACCACCACACACACACCTTCCCCCAGCAAAAGAAGGGAAATATTTTTTTTCCCACAACCCTTTCCCCCAGCAGCAAGAAGGGGAAAGATTCTTTTTTCACACACAACCTTTCCCCAGCGCAAGAATGAAAGTTTCCCTTTCTTCACACCCACACCTTTCCCACAGCAAAAAGGGAAAGTTTCCCTTCTTCACACACACACAAAACCCCTTTCCCCACAGCAAAAGGGGAAAGTTTCCTTCTTCCACAACACCCCTTTTCCCCGCAGCAAAAATGGAAAGTTTCCCTTTTCTCACACACACACACCTTTCCCCGCAGCAAGAATGGAAAGTTTCTTTTTCACCACAAAACCCCTTTTTTTCCCCCACAGCAGAAGGAAAGATTTTTTCTTAACACCTTTCCCAGCAGCAAAAAAGAAAGATTCCCTTCTTCCACACCCTTTACCAGCAGAAGAAAGGGTTTCCCTTCTTCCACCCCCAACTTTCCCCCAGCAAAGAATGGAAAGTTTCCTTCTTACCACCACAACCACCTTTCCCCCAGAAGAATGGGAATTTTCCCCCAACAACCCCTTTCCCACAGCAAGAATGGAAAGACCCTTCTTCCACAACCACACTTTTTTTCCCCCAGCCAAAAATTGAAAGTTTTCCTTCACACACACACACTTTCCCGCGAAAGTGGAAAGTTTCCCTTCTTCACACACACACCCCCTTTCCCCCAGCCAAGAGGGAAGTCCTTCTTCACACACCAACACCCCTTTTCCCCAGCAGCAAAAATGGAAAATTCCTTCTTCACAACCATTTCCCCCAGCGCAAAAGGAAAGATTTTTTCCCACACACACACAACACACAACACAAACACAACCCCACACCCCCCAAAAAACCCCTTTCCCAAAGCAGAAAGAAGGGAAAGTTCCTTCTTTTCACACCACAACTCTTTTCCAGCTGCAAAATGTAAAGATTTCTTTTTCACCCCAACACCGCAAAAAAACAAAAAAAACCCCACCCACACACCCACACACACCACACACACACACCGTACCACTTTTCCACCCGCGAAGAACTTTCCGAAACATTGTGAAGGATTTATTCAAATGTAATGACGAAAAAACATGGTTGTAGTAAAAACAAAACAAGAGAGGAGAGGAGAGAGAGAGAGAGGAAGAGGAAGAACAGACAAGAAAGAAGAGAGGGACAGGGCTCCCAAAATAAAAAATTTTAAAGGACTTAAGCAGACAGCCCCTGACACCCCCCTTTTCTTCCCCCCCTCCCATCTCTCTCCCTTCTCTCTCTACACAACCCCCACGCGCGCGCCGCGAGCGATCTCTCTCTGCCTCCCTCTCCTTTTTCCTCTCTCTCTCAACCCCAACACACAACGGCGAATCTCTCTCTGCCCCCCTCTCTCTCTTCTCTCTTTTCCTCTCTACACACAACACACACCGCGCGCCGCGAGCGATCTCTCTTGCCTCCCTCCCCTTCCCGTTTCCAACCTGCAAAACTCCCGCCCCCGCAAAATCCCACTGCAAACTCCTCCCTTCGAATAGATGCGAGGCGTGTCTTTTTTATCTTTCAATTTGTAGAAAAACGATTTAGCACCGAATTTTTAAGTAAAACAGGTTAATCTTCTACTTAGGTCAAAAGTTTGTTACTTGTGGGGAATGGCGGATAATTAATAAACGTAATTAAATTGAAGATGACATAGCCTAAAAATGTCAAACCAAAAAACCACAACTTGGGAAAAATGTTGCTCGCGCTGCGTCCTAAACAATGGTGCCCCTTTTGCTTCAGACCAAAAGCTGTTGGTACTTTTCCCCGGCGGTAAGACAAATAATCCAGGTTTTAGTTGTAAAACGTTAAAAAAAATTTATCATTGCTTTGAGTGGATCATACATCTGTTTTCAAGCTAAAATAGCCAAGCGTTTATTTACCCCGAATACTCACGGATTTTAAGATCCCCAAAAACGAGGCCTTGGATTCCATCGCTACGTTTCCAGCGTTTACAGGGAAAAATCGGGGAAGTGAAAAAAATTTATTTTTTTTCTTCCCAAAAATTTGTGCTTATAGCTGTAGTTTTAAAAATTTTTAAAAAATGTAAGAAAAAAAAAGAAAAACAACCCACATTTCCAAAGGGCCCAAGGCCAAGCCAGTCTGCCGTATGCCCCCACTTGAGGGGCAGGGGGCTCGGCGCAGGTTTGGGATTTATTTTTGGGGTCCCCCGCGATGAATGCCCCCGTAAGGGGGTTGGTTGCTGAGTGTTGTTCGTTCTTGTTTACCCCCTCGTGACGTTTTCTGGGAAAAAAATTTTTTTTTTTTTAATACCCTTTAAAAAAAAGGAAGTTCTGAGGTTTAAAAAACAAAAAGAAACAGTGTGTGCATCGTTTTTTCGTTTTTGTCTAGATCTATTGAAGATGGTTGGGAAGATTTTCTTAGATTTTGGGCAGATTTTTAAAGAAAAGGGGTCATATTTTAGAGCGAATGGGGAAAATTGGATTAAAAAATAAAAAAATTTAAATTGCCCCAATGTTTGGGGTATCAAAGTGTTTTTGGGCAGATTTTCCACCCAAATGGAAACATGAATATGTTTTTAAAAAAAATTTTTAACCCCAAAAAAACCATAGTCGTGAATGAAAAAATTTTATTGGCATAACCCAAAAACGTAATTTAAAGTTGGCAAATGACGTACAAAATATTTTAAAGGGATTTTTTTGGTTTTTTTTTTAGGTTGCAACAACTGCAAAACCAAAAGGAAGTGGGGAAGAAGGACACATTGCAGAGGTCAACCCGGGGTTCTGGGTAACCCCACCCCGAAAAACTGAGAAAATACTGACACTTTTTCAAGGCCCGTAGTAGCAAAAAAAGAAAAAAAAAGTCCGCCTTCATAGTATTTTTGTAAAAAGGAGAGGAAACAAAATGGCAGAAAGCTGTGGCAAAAAAATTTAAGTTTAGGTTTGGAACAAAAAAAATTTTCGCTTGGGGGGGCTGCAATGGAAAGGGTGTGAAGAATTACTTGGAAATTTAAAGATAAAATCTCGTTGGCCCCGAATTGTGGTCCATTGTCCCGCCTCAAAGCTTACCAAGATGCCTTGTATGGACGGCATTTTG
The DNA here is from genome assembly GCA_018398815.1 of Conus ventricosus. Lineage (NCBI taxonomy): Eukaryota > Metazoa > Mollusca > Gastropoda > Neogastropoda > Conidae > Conus > Conus ventricosus. Next base: position 43,962,222 of record CM031620.1, read on the forward strand.
GGAAAGGGAAAAAAAATGGCAACATTTGAAAGCTACAAAAATTTTCGGGAAAATGTAATTATCAACAAACTTGTCAAAAAAAAAGAGTGCTCAGGATGAACCCCCTTTTTGAACTTTCCAAAGTAGCAAGGGGTGGGAAAGTGGTTTTCCCATGAAGACTTCCAGTTGAAATACCCCTCCCAAAAAACTTTTCCCCAAAATGGTCTTTATACGCCCCCGTGCAAAAACGGGAGATTGTTTTTTACGAGGAGGGGTGGGAAAACTTCGTGTACCTATGACGGATGTGACTTACAGCAGTGATGGGGACAAACCCTTTTGATTTGATCGGGGAAGCATACAAAATCAGGGGGAGTGTTGATAAAATTGAAAAAGAGCAGCAAATCCAAATGGAGAGAGAGGAGAGAGGAGAGAAGGAGAAGAGAGAGAGAGATTTTAAAAAACGCACGTGTTTAGTATATTGTTTTTGAGAAAAAGGGTTGTTTGTTTTTTCTGTACATGTATTTTTCCCGTTTAGCAACCCCAAAAAAGTTTCAGGAATTAGCACGCAAGAAGACACAAAGCCTTGACCATGTGAGCATGCAACGAACATCACGGAGGCTGGACAAAGTGTCCCCAAGAGTTTGGGCCCCCCTGAAACAAAAGACTGCGGAAGACAAGGTCCAGGGGGATCATTCCAGTTCACTTGTTCAAATGTCTGGTTGGTTTCCGGTGCCCCCTCTGAAAAAAACCCGAAGGGGCATTTGTGGTTGATTTTAGAAAAAAGAAAACTGTTTAGTTATGCAAAACTATTTAATGTTTCCCCCAAAAGGGAAAAAAATACTTGCCAAAGACTACCCCGGGAATAGGTAAGGAACACGGGATCGCCAAATCATCAGATCCTTGGAAGGATGGGATGGTCTCACAGCGTATTTCTCTGGAAGAGTTTTTTGTGCCACTCTATGGCCAAAAGGCAAAAAATTTTGGAAAAAAGCGGGACAAAATTTTAGGCTGAGTGCAAATCCCACCCACACGCTCCCAAAAGACGACGTCTTGGGCTTATTTTAAGAGCAAACATCAAACAGCAATGGGGACGCTGTTTGGAAAAATTTTACAAACCTTGCCTTTTGGGGCCGGGGGGACGATGATCCTGTGACACTCAGCTTTTTTGCGTGGGAAGGATAGAAATCCCCCAGCTCCCTTAGGTTTCGTGCAACTTTTCAAATGGTTCAAAAAGCAATTTGCTTCGAACAGAGCAGCGCAAGTGGTGACATGCCTTGCACAGAACTGTGCCAGTGCTTGAGGATTGCACCAATGCCCCAAAACAACCCATGTGAGGAGGACAGGGCTCCCATGAAAGCCCGACAACAGGACGGAAATATTGATCCCTGATGTGACCCTTTACCTGATTTTGAATGGAAACGCAAAAAACATTAAAAAAATTATGTGGTGAGGTTTTTCAAAGAAAAAAAAAAGAAACGCTAAAAGAAATTTTTTCATTTAATATTGCTATTTTTTTAAAAAAGGTACCTGTTTTGACCTTTACCCTTTTACTTGACACTAAACAGGTGAGTCCTCGCAGGGTGTTTCCCAAAACCACCATGCCCAAAAATTTTTAAAGAAAACTTTGGAAAAAAGAGAAAAAGGGAAAGCAATGAGTTGTGCACAGGTGAAGGAACATGGATTCCCAAAACCCCCCCAATACACCCCATTTAAAAAGAAGGTCAGGGGGTATTTTTAAAAGAATGTAACAATACCATTTGTAGGGAATTTTAAGTCTTTCCCCAAAATATCAAAAAAAATTTCTGTTTCATTTGTTTTGAAAAATGACAAAATTTTCTGCCCCACCCTAAAAATCAAAAAATAGAGAACAAAAAAGGAAATTGTTTTTGCATTTCCTGGGGTTTTATTCCCCAGGGCCCCAATGTAACAAAGGATTTTTGGATCAGCAAGACCCCCCCCTTAAAAATGCAATTTTTGTTGTAAATCAAGTTGCAAAGATTTCAAAAATAAACGAAAGAGTATTTCCCTGCAGCCTAGAACCCCTTTTTTCGTCAAATTCGCCGTAAAAAGAAAAAAAAAAGAAAAAAGAAAAGAAAAGAACAGAAAACCTTCAGGCAACAAACAAATCCAAAAGCAAGGCGACTGACAACTAACCATTCCCAACGGACGAGGAACACACGGTTCAACAACGTTCAGCCTCTTTCGCCTGGCACACCTGTCCACTGGCTTCCCAGTCTACTACATGTACTACGTACGTGCTGACTGAGCAGGGCGAAAAAGCTGTGCTCTTGGTAGTCAGTCGACTCGTAGCCAGCCGCGAGGCAAGGAAATAATTGCTGTTCATGTCCAAGTCCAGCAGCTCGCTCGCGCTCCTCTGATTTCCTGTTCGTCCTTTTTTTTTTTTTTTTTTGGTTCCTTCCTCCTTCCACTTCACAGGTTGCAAGCGCTGAGCTCACGTCCACGGTCAACTCTAAAGACTTCACACGCACGCACGCACACGCACACACACACACACACACACACACACACATGTGCGCGCGCGAGCGAGCGCGCCTCTTCAGGATAGACGGTGGGAAGGACGAAAAGCAATCTTGAAGAGAGAGAGAGAGAGTGTGTGTGCGTGTGTGTGTGTGCGCATGCGTGCGTGCGTGTGTGTTTGTGTGTGTGTGTGTGTGTCTGCGTGAAAAGAGAGTGATTCGGAATACCACCTGTCGGTCTTTTTGTCTCTTTCAGTTACACAAGCGGTGTCGGAAGGGATGGGAGGAGAAGGGAAGAAGGGGGAGACAGTGTCCAACAACCATTAAAAAAAAAAGGGGGGGGGGGGGGGGGGATGGAAGGACAGGGAAGGAACGGGGAGACAAGTGTCAACAAACGGGCAATTCAGAGAGAGAGAGAGAGAGAGAGAGAGCAGACCGACGTTCTTTCTTTCATGTAAATAGCCCCCAACTTCCACCCCACTCCCGTTTCTCTCTCTCTGACTTCCACACTCTAAAGTTGAACAATAACATTCAAATTGAAAGCATTGGTTTTTCTCTCACGAAGGAGAAGTTCCACGTCGCGTCGATTTCAGAGAGAGAGAGAGAGAGAAGAGAGAGAGAGAGAGAGAGAGAGAGAGAGAGAGAGATTCTGAATACATATCCATCTTTTATTTCCTCTTTCATTTAGATAACCACACTCCCCACCCCCGTTCTCTCTCTCTCTCTCTCTCTCTCTCTCTCTCTCTCTCTCTCTCTCTCTCTCTCTCTGACACTCCAACGTTGAACAATAACATTCAAATCGTTGAAAGCATTGGTCTTCCTGTGACCCTCTACTCCCTCAAAAGAAGTAGTTCACATCGCATCGATTCTCACAGAGAGAGGGAGAGAGAGAGAGAGAGAGAGAGAGAGAGAGAGAGAGAGAGAGAGAGAGAGAGACAGACAGACAGACAGACAGACAGAGAGAGAGGGTGGGGGGACAGTAGGTGGGTAACAGCATCTTTATTGGTTTACCATTCTGAAGTCTAGCCACCTGAGAAGTTAGGGTCTTATTTATTCTCTCTGTCTGTCTCGCTCTTTCTCCAAAGAAAGACAGACAGATTGAAGACAAAAAGAGTTCCACGCCATGTGTGTGTGCATGCGTACGTGTATGTGTGTGTGCGTGCGCACGCGCGTATGTGTGTGTGTGTGTATGTGTGTGAGAGAGAGAGAGAGAGAGAGAGAGAGAGAGAGAGAGAAGAGAGAGAGAGAGAGAGAGGAGAGAGAACAGTAAGAACTGAAATTCACACTTGCAAGTAAACAACTGAAATGCATACTAACAGCCTCACTTTGATTGGGGGTGTTTTATGTGTTAGACACAGTTCGCCTCCAAAAATAGCAAGACCGTCTTCATCCCCACCCCACCCCACCCCCGTTTTTCTTTCTTTTCTTTTTTTTTTCAAACTCCACGAATCAAACCGGCAAGAAACAAATGCAACAAATTCGGGGATTCCATTCAACTAAGCGCGCATCCTGATGTCCACAGTGCGCTCGACTTGATGGGTGAGATTCACGCCTAATGCCTGAGGCCCGTAATAAGGACAGGTTTCCAGAGGTGCGCTCTCCTGACTGACATTAGGACGCCATCTTATCGCACAGGGCGTGCCGCTCCCTGATACCTTCCCAACGGAGCTGCGTGCATTGAGAGGCACACGCGACTAATCGCATGCTTCCACTGTCGATCATCGACGGGTTCAAATCCGCGGCGTTCCACGAACAACTTGCCAGCTGCCGTTTAGTGGTGTCGCTGTAGTGCTTAAAGGTGCTCTCTCCCCCAAGCACTCCTGGTGAGAATTGTTCCCGTCTGACATACCACACGGGTGAAGTGTGGACGTTAACACTGCAGGTTAACAAGAAGTAGAAGAAGAGTTAGACTACGTCTTTAAAACTGAAGTCCAAAAGAAGACAGACAGATTGAAAGAGAAAAAGAGTTCCACGCAATTAAAACGAACGTTTAACAGAACACTTAACGTCGTTAAAAACGAACGTTACGAGAAAGACAGAAGATACAAGAAAGACGAATAAAGAACTCCATGTCGTTATAACGGAATGTTGAAAGAAGAAAGACGGACGACAGGGCTCAACGTCGTCAGCGTCGTTCAATTGAATGTTACGAGAAAGACTAAAAGACTGACAGATTTCCATGTCGTTTGAACAGAATGTTAAAAGACAAAACAGTCGACATCATTCAAACTGAATGCTAACAGAAAAACAGACTAAATAAAAAAAAAATTAAAAGAAAAATCTACGCCATTACCAAGAAGGAAAAAATAAAAAAAGAAGAAAAAAAAAGAAAAAAAAGGGACGGGGGGGGGGGGGGGGGGGAGAGAGAGAGAGAGAGAGGAGAGAGGAGAGAGAGACGCACACAGAAGAGCTTCACCCGCTGAACCTGAATTGTAAACGAAGAAAGAACGACAGTGAGAAAGATTGAGACTTCCAGGTCGTTCAAACTGAGTGAATGTACAACAACACAAAAGGCGGGGGGGGGGGGGGGGGGGGGGGGGGAGAGAAGAAGGAACAAAAACAAAACCAAAAAAACACAGACCGAAAGAAAGTGTGCAGCCTGCTAAAACAGAATATTGCCAGTGGGAAAGAAAGACAGCCGTGCAGACAAAACGGAGTTCCACATTGTTAAAACTGAATGCTGGGGGACAGAAAGAATGAGTTCCACGCCTGTTAACCTGGCTGTTGCTGCGCACTATTACGTGCAGTCTCCCTCGAGGCGCAGGCCAGCGCGCACTCGTGTACGCGCATACACACAATCCGTGCGTGTGCGTTTGCACGTGTGTGTGTGTGTGTGTGTGTGTGTGTGTGTGTGTGTGTGTGTGTGTGTGTGAGAGTGTGTGTGTGTTGTGTGTGTGTGTGTGTGTGTGTGTGTGTGTGTGTGTGTGTGTGTGTCTGTGGTGTGTGTTGTGTGTGATTGTGTTAGTGTGCGTGCGTGTGTGTGTGTGTGTGTGTGTGTGTGTGTGTGTGTGTGTGTGTGTGTGTGTGTGTGTGTTACTCTGTGTGTGTTTGTGTGTGCTTGAGAGAGAGAGAGAGAGAGAGGAGAGAGAGAGAGAGAGAGTGAGTGAGTGTGTTGTGTGTGTGTGTGTGTGTGTGTGTGTGTGTGTGTGTGTGTGTGTGTGTGTGTGCGTGCGTGTGTGCGTGTGTGTCCGTGAAGACCGATTGGCAGACAATAAAACAAGATGCAAAGTATATAAACTTATCTTGAATACGACGTCACAATCAACATGCGTCAAAGTATTTCGTCACTTCGGCTTATGACGCAAAGAAGCTTTGACGTCATTTTGTTTGCGTTATCATTTTCTAGATATTCCATAAAGAAGAAAAACCGTTCTGGCCGTTATTGCCGTTTAACGGCTATTCTGGTAAAATAAAACATCGGGCATCATCCGTGACCCATTATGAACGTAACTACAAACTTTCAGAAAGATCGGCCCAGAAGTTTTGTCTGGAGCGAGTGGAAACACATTTTGACCACACAGACAACACACAGACTGTCAGACAGCATTTCTTCGTTCCCATTGTAAAGTACTCCATGTTCTATAAGAACGGGAGTACAAAAATTGCAGTGTGTGTATGCGTGCGTGTGTGTGTGTGTGTGTGTGTGTGTGTGTGTGTGTAAGCGTGCGCACGTGTGTGTGTGTGTGCATGCGTATGTGCGTGCGTGCGTGCATGAGCGCGTGAGTACGCAAGGCGCGAGCGCGCACGTGTGTGTGTGTGTGTGTGTGTGTGTGTGTGTGTGTGTGTGTGTGTGTGTGATCTATTCATTCCTGCACAACGTAATCTGGTACCAGCCATATTTCGAGGATTACGAACTACCCCCACCCTACTAACATCAACATTTCTTCCTCCAACTGACAACAGAAAGCTTCTCTTGCTTCCCACTTCCTTCCCTAATGCACACACAAACACACGCGCATCCCCCCCCCCCTCCCCCCCTTTGTTCTTGCTCCCAGATAGCCGATAACAGCAGCCGGGTTCCGCACCTCGATCTTTTCTGGGCATCCTCTGTTCTTCTTTTCCACAGGTCAGGCGAACCCTGTGGGACTTTTCCTTCCTATCCCCTGACCTTTTTGCCCATTCACGCACGCACGCGCGCGCGCACACACACCACACACATACATACACGCATGCGCACACACACACACACAATGCCCGCGCGCTTCCACCACGCACTCAGAGAGATGGGAAAGAGAGATGGAGAAGAGAGAGAGAGAGAGAGAGAGACAGAGGTGTAAGGGAAGTACGAGAAAAAAGAAAAAAAAAAGCTGAAAATACAGAGAGAGGAAGGAAATTGGAGACAAAAGTGGAAGAGTCAGATTTTTGCGTGTATGCGTGCGCACGCACTCCCACACATTCACACACACATACACACACACACACACACACACACACACACACACACCACACAACAATCATCATCATCACCACCACCACTGCTAGAGAGAGGCAGGCACGTACGCCTGCGCACACACGCACCTGCAAGCGCGAGAGTACGCGCACACACAGATACAGAAGTGCGTGTGCCGTCACTATTCACCAGTATCAGAGAGAGAGACAGAGAGAGGAGAGAGGGGGGGGGGGGGGGGGGCAGACACTCGCGCTCGAAGATGCTGCGTGCAAGCACACGCTCGCATAGATGCATACGCACCCAACTAAAACCACCACCTCCCATCCAAAGAGTCAGACAGAAACACAGTGAAACACAGACACCCATGAGATAGATGAGGGGGACACAGAGAGAGACAGAGAGAGAGAGAGAGAGGAGAGAGAGAGAGAGAGAGAGAGAGAGAGAGAAAAGGCGGGGGTGGGAGAAAGGGAGAGAGAGAGAGAGGGAGGTAAGTGAGAGGGACAGACAGGCAGACAAAGACAGACAGGCAGACAGAGACACAGAGAGAGGCACTCGCGCTCGAAGATGGTTGTGTGCAAGCACACACTCGCACAGATGCATACGCACGCACACTAAAACCACCACTTTCCATCCAAAGAGACAGACAGACAGACACAGAGTGAAACACTGAGACACATGAGATACTGGAGGGAGACAGACAGAAAGGGGAAGGGAGGGAGGGAGGGAGGGAGGGGGAGACAGAGAGAGAGAGAGAGAGAGAGAGAGAGAGAGAGAGAGAGAGAGGACAGAGACAGAGACAGACATACACAGACAGACAGAAAAGGCACTCGCGCTCGAAGATGCTTGTGTGCAAGCACACACTCGCACAAACGCATACGCACGCACATTTAAAACCCACCACCCTCCCATCCAAAGAGTCAGACAGACACAGAGTGAAACACCGAGACACATGAGATAGATATGGGGACCGAGAGAGAGGGTGGGGAGAGACAGACAGACAGACAAACAGAGAGAGAGAGAGAGAGAGAGAGAGAGAGAGAGAGAGAGAGAGAGACAGACAGACAGACAGACAGAGAAAGAGGAAGGCCCAACAGATAGGCAACCAACAGACAAGACAGACAGAGACAAGAGACGGGGGTAAAACATGGAGATCGATGGCAGCAGACTGTCGCCCGCAGCATAACAGCGGTCAGGACTGGAAGACTCCTCCCTCTGCAAGCAGCTACCTTCCCCCCCCCCCCCCCCCCCCCCCCCCCCCCCCCACACACCCCAACACACACAGACTAGTCGACCCTCTGCTGTATGTTTCCCTGTGACCCAGCTGACCGACCACCCAGACTTTCTTTTCACGGCTTGTCACCTCATAGAAAAATACGGGCCCATCCTAAAAAAAAATAAATAAATAAATAAAATAAAACAAAACACAAACAAACAACTAAAATTAGAAAAATCAAGAATCACGACAACAACAAAACCACAAAAGCAATTACAACAACATAACATCGCTATTATCTGCTCGAATTCATGATACGATGATTAATATATGATGGCGCTCAATTACCGGTGTCCTTAAAAGCATAACCTACGCCGTGGTGAGGATGCCGCCAGCCATCCCGCCGTTATTGATCACCCACGGTTGGAAACGAGTAAAAAGAAATCGTCACAAAGGTAAAGGTATTCCCTCATCCAACTCTCTCATCCCCCCCCCCCCCCCTCCCCAACCAAAGACGCGCGCGCGCACACACACACACACACACACACCACCAAAAGGCCCCACATCACCACCGCTGATTGGACGGACAGACAACCAGTGTCCATTGTTGTAGACAGCGTGCACAGACTCCTTACGTGGTCACCAGACGACAACAAACAAACAAATATGCTGGCACGATAGAAATTGTAACAAGAGAAGACAGACTACAGACCTTGTTCGACAAGGACAGAGTAATGGGTCAAAAAGGCAGAAGAAAAACAGTGGACGAGAGTAAAAATGAAAAAAAAAAGAGAAAGAAAATGAAGCGGGAAAAAAGACAGTGACAGCGGGTAGCAGAAAAGGAGAAATTACAAGCACAGAATTTCCAGGTAGACACAATTTTGCTGAAACCGCACATATACAGAGAGAGAGAGATGAGAGAGAGAGAGAGAGAGAGGAGAGAGACAGAGAGAGAGAGAGAGAGAGAGAGAGGACTCATTGATATTTTAATGTCAATAGCAGTACAGCCATCAGAGAGAGAGAGAGAGAGAGAGAGAGAGAGAGCAGTCTTCACACGACTTTTAAAAAAATCCACACCCTTATTAACACGATCTTAAGAACACACACGCGCGCGAGCACGCACACACAAAAGACAGTACCGGTCTGAATAGCCAAGAACACACACACACACACACACACACAAGTAGTAATACGAAAGTTGACGGAAAATGTAAGATAGTTCCAACAAGGCTAGGCACCTGGAAACTGAAAAGTACGTCAATTCTTATCACCTCTTATCTCCCCTCCAGCCCTTTACCCATCCGTCGGATACCTAATTACGGTGGCTAACGTCCCCAGCTGTCTGTGTTACAGACTGCAGAGCCACGTCGTCATGGAATAGCCAGCCGCAAAGGGCGCGGGTAAGTGGTTTCGGGGTTTCTACGCAACGAATCCGCTACACTGTCTGTGATGAGCTCAGTTTGCACAGGGTTCCAGTCGCGTGAATCAAAAACACCCTTCCCCCACAATACTTACCCCACTCGGTGTGATCCTGTGAGCTTTTTTTTTTCTTTGAGGATTGGGGGGAGGGCGGGGGGGGGGGGGGGGTGAGGGGGAGAAGGGGGACATTACATCTTACAGCAGCTGTGAATTCTTTAAAAAAAAAAAAAAATTTAAAGGTATCTGTGAGCTACACAACCCATCCAAGATCTGGCCAGTGCAACCAACCAAACATCCACTCCCCCTCCCCCCCCCCCTACCACATAGGGTTTACAGAACTCAGACAAAGCAGACCCATCCAAACTCACACTCAAAACACGAATTCACTCTGCAGTTACCAAAGCGAAAAGAAACGGCATAAGAAAAGGTGGACACTGACTAAAAAAAAAATAATAATAAAAATTGGGGTGAAAGGCAGCCCCCCCCCCCCCCCCCCCCCCCCCCCCCCCCCCCCCCCCCCCCCCCCCCCCTGAACAGCCTGTCAGTGAGTGACGGTTCCAGATGGTGCCGTCACCGTCAGGGGGACATGCCATGGCCAGGTGGAATCAGTCCTATCCGTCACAAAGCAGGGAACATCTGATGCACTCTTTCACTGTCGTTGTCAGACTTTTTCTTCCTTCGAAATTTTCTGTTGGAAACGCTACAATAAATGGTATATCTTTTTAAATTCTTTACAAGTTACAATATCTTAGGAAAAACTCGTGATAAAAGGGTCTTCTATGCACTGACCACTGTATGGAAAAAAGAATTCAAACTGAACTCTCGATGGTTGATCCTGACTACCCGATCTGTTAATTTACGAGGTTTGTCGAGTACGAGTCATACTCAGCCGGAGTATATATTGATGTGAATGCATGTGACATCACATTGTCAACGCGTGCAACACACTTCTATAGTTCAACAATGTGTCGTGCTGCACATTCCCTGCCGACAGCCGGCTATCTCTGGCTTGTACAACTATACAGAGTTAAAGCGCAATAGAACTTTGAACATCGACAACACTACAGAACAATTCAAAACTATTCAAGGGAAAAAAGGATGGGGTGGGAGCTGGAAACATTTATGTTTAAATCACATGTGATGAAGGTAATATGTTTAAAAACAGTGAAACTGGAACACATTCTCAGCGAGAATATTTGAAAGAAAACGTGGTTTACACTGACAACAGAAGCTTACTTTCTTTTAGATGACTGCTTGACAAAGCGCACCTCCGGCTAACCTAATGCTATTGTGTATCTGAATCATTTTCAACGGAGATGATGAAAACCCTAGGGAGATGGATCTTGTAACACTTAGGAAACTAGAATTCAGTTAAACGTGCAAACATGATTGTGGCTGTGTGAGTCTGGAGAAATCAGGATAACTCACGTGGAGGGTGCAATGCCACAGGACATAGAAGACGGGAGAGAAAATACATATATACCGGTATTAGCAAGTACATACTCAAATGTTTATCATCAACGTCATTTTCGGTAAAAGTCAGTTAAGATTCAAAAGGCTTTACGACATCCAAAGCAAAAACAGTACTCACCGAATTGATCAAACTTTCAATTCCAACTTTAAAAAGGCCGGGACATTACCGGTCAACAAACGGACACCGGCGAGCACAGCACGCCACACGCGGTCCGCCACTACGTGCAGCAGAAGCAGTCAGTGGACCACACCAAACCAACACGCCTCGCGGCGTCTCTGCACGCCGCACGTGACTCCAGGCACAACTGGACGGTGCGAGATCAAAGCCAGCGGGAGCAACACTGTGCAGTGGGGATGGATGGACGCTCACCTCTGGCATGTTTCCCCACACCCCTGCACCAGACCTGTTGGATCATAATCATCCCGCTTGACAGACTTCACTACCGGGCTCTGCATGGCAGCTGGCAAACGCCTGGACGGAGATAAGGGGGTTTAGAGGGAGAGATGGAAGGGAGGTGGGAGGGGGGGGGGGGGGGGGAGAGGAAGGAAGGGACGGGGGGATGGGGCGGGGGGAGGGGGGCTTTGGGGCGGAGCTAGCAGAGAGGCAGGGTCGCATTAACCCTGTGTTGGTGTTGCTAATGATCAGCAGAAGGCCACTGGTCCTCGCCTGACTTGATTTCATTACTGGTGACTAAGCCCGATGGCTGCGCGGCAGATCCTCTCGGGGCTCCTGATCCTGACATGACGGGTAGGGCAGAAGGTGGGTGGTGGTGGTGGTGGAGAGCGAGTGGACGGAAACAACGGAGGGGGTGATGGGGTGGGCACAGATTAGGACAGGAGGAGGGTGGCCAGGAGGAGGAGGTGGAGGGAGGCTACATTAAGATTTATTGCTGAAACCCATCTCTGGTGAAACGCTATACAGACGCACAACCACTAAGGAGAACAAAAGAGTCCGTGCGGAGTGGGGGACGACCCATAATTTCACATGACCGCACAACGCTACACGATACCACCAGAATTGTACATGAAGTCAGGAAGCGAGAAGACCAACTTTCAAGTTGGGCGCGCCTGCAGGAGTATCCTCTCTATATACTCGCCTGGCACGCAAAGGAGACAAGGTACCATAATATATTTATATTATACATTCGCGGTCCATTGGGGATGGCCTGGGCTCGCTGTGGCATGTCTCTCCAACCATGCTCATAGCGACCGATACTTCTTTGAGCAGTCTGGTTCTCTGAGGTGGGAAAAGAAAGTCCTTCGTCCCACACACCATCATCCTGTCTTTCCCCACCTGCTGGTAATAATCAATATAACCACAGTCAGACATGCCCACATCCACCAGCTTGAGCAGTTGCTCTGATGTTAAACACCAGAGAGACACATCGTGCATTCACTGACTGAAGAATAATGAACACAGACACACAGCCAAGCGTCATTAATTTAAACGCCTTTTTGATAGTCAGAGCAAAACACATTAGTGAAACCCTCCACAAATCGTCTTTCTCGGACACATACAATAAACAGACGAAAAGTCATTAAAAAGAAAAAGAAAAAATACAAAAACAAAACCCTCCCCAGAATATTACCCACGGCTACGGTCCCGCAGCCTCCAAAAGTGAACTGTGAAAGACTCACAGTGCATGGGGTACAGCGTTACAGAAGATGGAGTCCACCCCTCTCCTTCCGCTGCCTTAACCTTCCCTGAACAGAATCAGGTTACCATTTAATGCCGGGCAGACAGACAGGGTTTTCACGCCTTAAAAATCCATCCCCACAAGTAGTCCGAACTCACGACCGTCAGATTCCGGAGCCGAAGACAAAGCATTTGATTGCTGTCTCCTGAGACGATCAGACAACGCACAGACAAACGTATGCCGGACGGAATACTGTTTTCCGTCGTGTTTGTCCGCACGAATTGTAACACAGATCAGCGGAGCTTCATCAAAATGTATCAAGGGTTGATTTTTATGTTCAGTGTCTAGGAGGGGTTCCATGCTCTGAGGTCCGTAGACCTGTTCAACACCGACGACGATCTCTTCGACGCTATGGTTAGTCATGCAAGTGTGCTTCAATGTCTTGTGCCAAAACAAGCTTGCAACGAGCTGTTTCAACAGTAAAATGCTTTTGTCCCGAAACACATTTTGAAACTGCGTTCTTTTGCATTCCTCGATTGGACCTATACTGGCCGAATGTGTTCCGTCAATCTGACATTTACCGAAGAAAGTTGCGGTTGGTAGTAGACACATGACTACTCCTGCTTTGCGTGAAATAGCGGACGATGACTGGATTTGTCCTTTTTTTTGTTTGTTGTTGTTTGTTTGTTTTAACTATGGTGAAATAACATTACTGATCAAT
>CM031620.1:43978030-43999641 GCA_018398815.1 Conus ventricosus
TTCGAGATTTGCGCAAAATTGAAGCGGAAGACAACCGGAGTTTCTGGAAACTAAAGCCGTTCGGAATGGAAGTCACTTCACGTTGATGAGAACTGAAATCCTTGACAATCGAAAGACGTTGAAAACTTAACGCATGTTGAGAATGCTGAAGCTGTCGGTAACTTCTGAAACGAGATTTTTTTTCCTTTGGGAAATGAAGAAGTTACTAACTGAAGTTTTGTTTTCCTTTAAATCTAAAACTGCAACAACAAAAATGAAGTCACTGAGAACTGTAGTGAGAATGCTGACAACTGAAATCGTCCAGAACTGAAGGGTAAAGAACCGTGTAACGAACTGGACTTGTCGATGGCTGAACTGCTGTTGTGAAGAACTGACCTTGTGGAGAACAGAATGAAACTGGTTTTTTTTTTAAAAACTGAAAAACTTTCTAAAGAACTAAAGTAGTAGAACACTAAAGTCGTTGATAACTGACGCTGTACTCAGCTGAAGGAGAGAGAGAGAGAGAGAGAGAGAGAGAGAGAGAGAGAGAGAGAGAGAGAGAGAGAGAGAGAGAGAGAGACAGACAGACAGTAAAAAAAGCAACCACTTAATTTAAGCTAAACAAACAAACATACAAACGAACTTAAATTGCAAAGAACTGATGCAGTAAACAAGTCAAGTTGCCGAGAACTGAAGTTGACCAGAACAGTAATTCGTTGAGAACTGAAACAACGGAGGCACGAAGCTGTTGAGGAGAGAGGACCTGGAGAAGGGGCAGAGAGAGAGAGAGGACTGACAAACGTCACAATTCCTCCGAGAGACAAGAGTCGACAGCGCGGGATGGGGATTTCTCGAGACGCTCTGTCGGTCTGATTTCCTCCGCAGACGATGTGTCATGCGTCGTGGGTTTGTTTCTCTGTCTGTCGTCTGTCTGTCTGTGCGTCTGTCAGGCAGATTACGCAGAAAACTGCTGAGCCGGTTGTATGGAAACTTGGTGGACAGATCGATTGAGGACCATCAAATTTGAGAGAGAAAGTGTTTGTTTTTTTACATATGAAAATGGCGTTATGTTTTCTTCAGTCAAGTAAGTAATTATGTGTTTTCTGGATGAAAGTAACTGTTTTCGTGTGAAATTGACTGATGAAAACAGTAATGGTCTTTTGATGTTAGAATGTTCAAAGTTGTGGTCCCCTGTTATTCCCCTGTATATCTATCTTAAATAACCTATCAAAAAATAAAATAAAATAAAATAAAATAAAATAAAATAAATTTTTGTTTGTGTGTAGTATACGGGTGTTTTTGTTGTTGTTGTTGTTTTTCATATCATACAAAAGAAACTGCAACACAAACAACTTCCTTGGTTGGCTCCAAGGTTTACACTTTTGACAGTCAATCCCACGGTTGTTTAGGTAGCCCTTCTCTCTCCCTTTCTTTCATGCCCATACGCGCGCGCCCGCGCACACACACACGCGCGCGCGCGCGCATACACACACACACACACGCCTCGACCTCCTGTTCCACCTCCTCCACTCTCCTTTCTGATCTCCTCTGCTCTCTCCACCACCTACAAACAAAAAACGCTCTTGCTTTCTTCCCTTCTCTCCTCACCAGATCTCCACATCCAACATGGCTCTTTCCTTTACCCTAATACGATTAACTGACAAACTAGTTATTCAACTAGAAGGGCGAGCTTCCGTTAAGGTCAACAGGATCCCGGATCCGCCTTCTGTTCCGGATCCGCACTCAATTTTCACAGATTGGTCTTCGGAGGCCACACTGCGTCTTTCCACCACGTTTGATTCAAACTGGTCCTGCAGTTTTTGCTGAGAAGCCAAACCGAGAGATGCAGGGTTAAAAACATCGCCTCCCGAGCAGCGTAACACATAAGCGCAGATTTGAAATCCGCAGCAAACAACGGAAAGAAGTCCCCCGCGCTTCTGACGTGTGAATCGGCGCTTTGAGGACAATGTGGAACTCCGCGAGGCCCAGTCTTTGTTCTTTCCCCCACGATGCAACAGGGTGTTTAACCAGATCAAGTTTTGTTCCCAGGCCTACCACTGCTTGTCAAGATTAACAACAGGACATTTTTCTTTTTTTTCCCCACCAAAGAACAATTCCACCAGAAACGTCATTCATTTCTGTAGATGAGCGTTAAGTATTGCACGTTCGTTCATGTATAATACGAGCCCCTAGCAGGTAAGCGCGCGACTTGAAAAATGAGAGTACAGCGCAGGTCTCCGAACTTCGGAAGTCAACAGCAAGCCTGAGTAAGGATGCATGTTTGTTAAACGTAATACAGTACGTGCATTTCTTTCCTTTCTCCAGTCCTTCTACTCCCCCCCTCCCCCCTCTCTCCCCACACCGTCTCCTTCATCATCACGTTTCTCTGTGACGCGTAGGAACGCCCACCTCCCCCCCTCTCCTTTCTCCGTCCCTCCCATAATCAAAATACCCCTATTCTCCACCGACATTAGGAACTCCTTTGTCATGCTAGACAAAGCCGCTCTTTCTCCCTTCATCTCTCTCACTTTCTCTTAACAATATTGCAATATTGTATTCTCTCTCATTCTTTCACTCGTCTCGGTCAAATGCAGGAATAAGCCCGTACGTAGCAAACAGGCCTATGTGTGTATGATTAAATGTATGTGTGTAAGCTTTTCTCTTTGTCTCTCCTTTTCTCTCTTCCTGTCATCTGTTAGGAACTTTCTTCTTACGTCCATCAAAAGATGTCGGTTATTGACGCCCGTCAAAATTTACCATACGAACACTACTACTTCAGGAATACAAAGCGCAGATTTTTTGTGACCGTTTATACAAAATAACCATCACATAATCTTTTTACTCTCTCTCTCTCTCAAAACGTGCTTTAAGCCATTCCGTTTATTGTTCTCTTTGATTCCTTACCTCCCATCCACATTACTACACTTTGTAATTAACTGACAACTTTCTTTATCTGCATCATTAAGTTATCAACCTGTTGTATTGCTTCGTGCAGTATTTATCATTATCCAAGATACTGCTGTAATTCTCTCTGTTGTCGTTACCACAGAGTCAGTGTGTGGCCTTCCCCCCGTGTTGTAGCAGACAGAACACAAGGAGATAGCTAAGACAGATAGATAGACTTGGGCACTGGGGAAAAAGTCCTGACCCTTGAATAATCAGTTGTGGGCTTTTCTTTTCTTTCTTGGGCAGTGTGTGTGTGTGTGTGTCATTTCTTTAAAGTCTGGAGTCTGTCTCCTTCGTCTCACCATACTCCCCCCCCCCCCCCCTCCCGCACCGCTACCCCTCTTTCCTATCACGCTCTAACCAATCACGCAGATTTCCAATACCTCCAGGGACTGAGGAGATGGGGATGGGAGCGAAGAAAGGAGGGGCGACAGCGGTGGTGGAGCACACACAACAGAAGAGCTGTGGAGAGTGGGCGCTGTCATATCCTTTACTATGTCTAGCAGTTCACTCTTTCAGCACTGAAACTAGGCTGACCCTGGAGAAAGGTCCATCCAGTGACGGTGAGGAAAGACCCACTGACCACAGGGAAAGTCCTGTTGACAGTGGGAAAGACTACAACTTTGGATTCTCTCTTGAGGGCACATAAGACCGTATGGCGAAAGCTTGGCTGTGTCTGGAGTGGCACTGTCTTCATCTGTCCGTGGGCAGGGTGGTTGGGTCTGTGGGTGTGCTCGGCAGCTGGAGGGTGTGTTTTTTCGCCGGTGGGGTCTGCAGTCATGAAATACGGGCTGGTACACCCATGGGATGCTACTTTAAGGCTGTTATGAGCTGCATCCTGTAGTCTAATTTACCTCTGTTCAGGAGCAGTTATGTCCCTTGATATCTTAATGGAGTGTCCTGCACGTGCCTGTACCCATCGTCAACACAGCGCAGGCCTCCAAGGGTGTACAGGACTGCTCTAAAGGCAGATGAAGACAGTGCTTCTCTGGTCCTCCCCAGCACCTTCGGGTGTTTCTTTTCCTCCTTTACTATGTGTAGCAGTTCACTCTTTCAGCACTGAAACCCGCTGCTTCCCTTCACGTTATTACATCGTCACTCGGACGATTCATGTTGACATTGAGTTTGTAATCAATCGTGTCTCCGTCTACAACACACACACACTCTCTCTCTCTCTCTCTCTCTCTCTCTCACGCACACACACAGAGTCAACGGCGCGCGCACTAGCACACACACACACACACACACACACACACACACACACACACACACACACTCACTCACTCACTCAACACACAGACAGACACACACATACGCACACTCACAATAACACGCATGCTGAAGCGAACGCTCATACAAGTATGCACACTTGCACAGAAAGCCACGGACATCTCGCGCCAGCGCCAGCGCGTGCATGCACACAATCACACAAAATTACAAATAATGTGGATAACAGGAAGGGAGTAAGCTTGTGGTATTAAAAAGCAGATTCAGAAGGACCTATTTGGCTTTTCCGCGGTTCGGTTAGCTCCTTGCGTCGTTGATATGAAGCATTAATTAAGTTGTTCACAGCCCCCTCCCTTCCCCTTCCAAATGATTAACTGCTTTCAACATGACAGACGACGCAAGTAAGATTCAAGCGATCGTTTTTCAACCAGCCATTTTTCTCTCCTCTCTCTCTCCTCTCTCTCTCTCTCTCTTAAGTATCACTTTAGCAGCCAAAGCCTTACATGGACCATGTGACGATAAACAAATGCGAATGGATTTTGTAAAATTCTGACTCGGATATTAATGATTTAAACATTAAAAAGAAGGAAGAAAGGAAAGGACGAAAAGAAAGAAAGAAAGATGGGGAAACCAAATACGTCTTTCCCGCAATCAAGGAAAGGAAGAACCGAACTTCTTCCTGACGTTTTTTTTTTTTTTTTTTGCTCTGCTGAGAGACATGTCTGCAGTAATCATCCCATGGGCCCCAGACGCCTTTGGAAAACGAGAACATTTCTCTCATCAGTAATGTAGCTATGTCTACATTACTAGGCTAGTGCAGAACTGGCTATGGAAGGCGCCAAAAACCACGACTAAATTGGGAAATAATATATGCACGTTTGAACGAGAAATATGCTTTCTTTTGTCGCTTCGTGTTTGGATTATGAGTGTGCAAAGTTTCCAGGCTGGAGGCCTTGTGTGTGCACTGTATCTCCAATGTTTCCAGGCTGGAGGTCTTGTGCATGCACTGCATTTCTTACAGACTGGAGGTCTTGTGCATGCACTGCATTTCTTACAGGCTGGAGGTCTTGTGCATGCACTGCATTTCTTACAGGCTGGAGGCCTTGTGCATGCACTGCATTTCTTACAGGCTGGAGGTCTTGTGGATGCACTGCATTTCTTGCAGGCTGGAGCCTTATGTGTGCACTTTATTTCCTACGCTTCCAGGCTGGAGTCTTGTGCATGCACTGCATTTCTATATATAGATAGACAGATAGATAGCTATATTATATATATATATAATATATAAAAGAGAGAGAGAGAGAGAGAGAGAGAGAGAGAGAGAGAGAGAGAGAGAGAGAGATTTTTTTAAAATAGTATGCGCAAGATATTCACTAACAACAAAAAAAGTTCTTCTTTGCTCTTTGATATTTCAATTAAAAAGTAAAGAAACCGATTTAAAAGAAGGAAGGGGGACCAGGAAGGGGAGGGGGATTACTGCTGGCATTTGTAAGTTGTTCACCATCAATGGACTGCTGTACAACTTACACGCTTCCGTCACAAACAGGGCAAATATCGATTTGTGTGTGTGTGCATGTGTGTGTGTGTGTGTGTGGGGTGTGTGTGTGTGTGTGTGTGTGTGTGTGTGTGTGTGTGTGTGTGTGTTTATTTGTTTGTGCGTGCGTGCGTGCGTGCTTGCATGAGCGCATGCGTGCGTGCGTGCGTGCGTGAGTGAGTGAGTGCGTGTGTGTGTGAATATCTTTTTATAAATTACAGCCACTGCCATCTCTCTCTCTCTCTCTCTCTCACCATAACGCACATCATCTTAGGCATTTCCCAGCTGACACGCTCATAAACAAAACAGAACGTAAGTAAAGCCAAGGAGAGGCGGAGAGAGAAGGGGTCAGAAAGAGAGAGAGAGAGAGGGGGGGGAGGCATGGTGCAACAACAAAAAAAGCACGGAGTAGAGGACTTAGACAAGAGACAGGGAGGGGTGGTGGAGGAGAGAGGAGGAGGAGGGGGGGGAGAGAGAGAGAGAGAGAGAGAGAGAGAGAGAGAGAGAGAGAGAGAGAGAGAGAGAGAGAGAGACAGACAGACAGACAGACAGACAGACAGACCAGACAGACATTGACGAAGGGACAACAGAATCGAGCGCAAACAAACGCGAATGGATTGCCTGGAGTAGGCGGGAAGACAGACAGACAGACTGGCGGACAGACTAGAGAGTGGAATGAAGGACAGAGCGGAAGGAGGGTGGTGGTGGTGGTGGTGGTAGTGGCGGTGACGGGTAGTGGTGGTGTGAAGGGAGGAGAGCAGCAGGGAGGATCGATGCAAAGCAAATCCCTTTCCTCCACGAGCAACTTGTCGACAGGCCGCGCAGAAAGGGAAAAAGGAAGCGCGCGTGTTGGGGATGGGGGATTGAGAAAGGAGGGGTGGGTGAGGGGGGGGGGGGCTAGGAGGGGGTGGTTGGGATGGTGGTGGGATGGGGGTGGAAGAGGCGGGAGGAAGGAGCAGGCGGTAATAAATCAACAAGCAGTGCTGCCCCCTCCCACACCTCCCCTTTCACACCACCTCTCTTTCCACACCAATTCCCCTGCCAATCGCCCCCCCTCCCCCCCCCCTCCTCCATCATTGATCTGCTTTTTGCCCCCTGCCACCTGTGCCATAGATCCATAAATTGCCCTCCATTGCGTCCTGTAAACGAAAATCAACAGTCTTATCCGACTCTGACCTACACCCCTGGAACTGGACCTCCAAGCTGCCCCTACAGGAATAGACCACACCATCATTTCACCTCCTGCCCTGATATCATTAGCGTGTCAGCGACTGTCGACATCCTTTCATTCCATGGCAACAACCTTCATTCAAACAATCGAGGTACATGGTCCTGCGTCGCCATCTTGCGACGTCTGTATTGGCGGATCCAACAAGGGGGGGGGGGGGGGGGGGGGGGGGCGTAAACCTTCCAGGGGAACCCGGGCAGAAAACCTCCTCCACCGCATGACTCACCCAGACGTGTACATTAATTAAATGGAGTCCATTGATCGGAAAGAAACGATGACTATGTGACATATGTCACACCCTCTTACCAAGGCAAGTTGGGGAAAAGAAAAAAAAAGAAAAGAAGTTGCTAGTCATAACAGAATTTCGTATACTTTTAACATAATTTTGACAACACATACAAAATGTACAATACACCAACTTCACAAAGCAAGGAAAACGCATGAACCCAACCGAACCCCGCCCAGCCACCCATACCACCCTCTCCTCCACTCTAACCTTGACCCTCGTTTGACAGGGTGCGGTGCACGAGCATTCTTTATCTTCAGGAGAGCATTCTTTATCTTCAGGAGAGCATTCTTTATCTTCAGGGCCCATCTGTCAGCAGCCAGGGCCGACCCCTCCACCACTCCCCCCCCCCCCCCCCCCCCCCCCCCGCCACCACACCACCACAACTCCACAGACATGCCCGCCACCCGCTTCTCATCCCCACCGACAAACGCTCACACACTCTCTAGATCTCAATCCCTCCGCCCATCTCTCATCCTCACCTCGCGTTCAACACAAGTGCAGACCAGCAGGTAAAAACGCAGATCACAGGGAGATTCGATGGCCTTTCTTCCCCCCGTGTGTTCTGTGTCCGTGGGGCGCTCTGCTTACAGTAGTAGGCGCTGTCCCGTAACTGGGTTGCACAGTATTACGGATACGTGTTCAGATATATATCGGTTCGAACGCGTATCAGTAGGGACTGTTGCTACCCGATGTAATGAGTAAACAAACATTGGAAAAGATTCGTGTATAACAATTGGTGAATTATACTTTCTTCTCTTTGTGTGTACTTCCCCACCCCTCCCTACCCCTTCCATCCCCACCCCCTCTTTTTCTTCGTTTGTTTTCCTTTGTTGCTTTCTTTGTTCCTGTTTTGTTTGTTTGTCTTAGTTCTTCTTAACCCCAGGTTTTTGTTTTTGATTCATAAAAATTAAACACCCTCTTAGTTCCTATACGTCCGCTTCGAAATATATAACTCAAGAATGATTGGAACTTATGCTACAGTTCAGTTCGTCACACACTGTTTAAATGAAAAAAAAATCTTTCTATGATTTTTTACGTCTTGCACTGAACGCTGCATGTATATTTACTGAGTGTGTTATGGTGTTGCTGATATATACTATGTTTGAAGTGGAAATAGGACCTTCGTTGCGAGGGAGAAAAAAACAACAACAACAAACACATTACTGAAGCAAAATCGAAAAACAGAGCAGAAAATAAAATACTTCCTCTAGGAATTCGTAGCTCTTCAGAGAAAATACACGCTGCCATTAAGTTTACCTGACAAGTTTCGAGATTGCTGTCTTTTTCACGCTAGTCTTCAATCATGGAAGATGACTTTTTTTGTTGTGCCGGACTCAAAAGACAAAAGGACACTAAGGGTTAAACTCTCTCTCTCTCTCTCTCTCAAATATCTCCGTTATTTTACTGTTTGGTCATCGACATATGATCTTTTACTTCTTATGCCTTTTCGCGCGCGCGCGCGTGTGTGTATGTGTGTGTGTGTGTGTGTGTGTGTGTGTGTGTGTGTGTGTGTGTGTAACTCTCTCTTTTGTTGTTGCTGTAAGTGTGTGTGTGTGTGTGTGTGTCTGTGTGTGTGTGTGTGTGTGTGTGTGTGTGTGTGTGTGTGTGTGTGTGTGTGTGGTGTGTGTAACTCTCTCTTTTGTTGTTGCTGTAAGTGTGTGTGTGTGTGTGTGTGTGTGTGTGTGTGTGTGTGTGTGTGTGTGTGTGTGTGTGTGTAACTCTCTCTTTTGTTGTTGCTGTAAGTGTGTGTGTGTGTGTGCGTGTGTGTGTGTCTGTGTGTGTGTGTGTGTGTGTGTGTGTGTAACTCTCTCTTTTGTTGTTGCTGTAAGTGTGTGTGTGTGTGTGTGTGTGTGTGTGTGTGTGTGTGTGTGTGTCTGTGTGTGTGTGTGTGTGTGTGTGTGTGTGTGTGTGTGTGTGTGTGTGTGTGTGTGTGTGTCTGTGTGTGTGTGTGTGTGTGTGTGTGTAACTCTCTCTTTTGTTGTTGCTGTAAGGTGTGTGTGTGTGTGTGTGTGTGTGTGTGTGTGTGTGTGTGTGTGTGTGTGTGTGTGTGTGTAACTCTCTCTTTTGTTGTTGCTGTAAGTGTGTGTGTGTGTGTGTGTGTGTGTGTGTGTGTGTGTGTGTGTGTGTGTGTGTGTGTGTAACTCTCTCTTTTGTTGTTGCTGTAAGTGTGTGTGTGTGTGTGTGTGTGTGTGTGTGTGTGTGTGTGTGTGTGTGTGGTGTGTGTGTGTGTGTGTGTAACTCTCTCTTTTGTTGTTGCTGTAAGTGTGTGTGTGTGTGTGTGTGTGTGTGTGTGTGTGTGTGTGTGTGTGTGTGTGTAACTCTCTCTTTTGTTGTTGCTGTAAGTGTGTGTGTGTGTGTGTGTGTGTGTGTGTGTGTGTGTGTGTGTGTGTGTGTGTGTGTGTGTCTGTGTGTGTGTTCTTTTCTTTTTTTCTTTTTTATTTCTTTTTTTTTTTTGGGGGGGGGGGGGAGCCTTGTCACAGGCAGATATACAGAATAAACATTCTTATTTCAGATCAGCGATCTAATGTACACTTGCGACACCTTCACTTTGTTTTCCTTCTGTCACTGTGCAGGCATTCTTCTGATTGTATATTGTGCAGGTCAATTGCCAAATGTATTCATAACGTTACATAAATACCAGCACGGCCAGAATCCATGGCGATAGTGCCTATACAGCTTTGCTGGGGCACAAATCCCTTTTCGATGAAGTGTATTGTCCCGTGCTATCTTAATATTAGTTATGAATCCTGAAAGCTGTCGCTGAGGTAACATATGTGTGTGCGTGCGTGCGTGCGTGCGTGTGTATGTGTTAACGGTGACGTAGTCTTGGTGTTACGAGATATAGTTGATGTGATGTCTTGCTCATGTTGCTGAATGTGGTTTTGATGGTGATATCTTCATACGTGTAACTATAGTCTTCTTGAAGATGTGTATATTGTGCTGTGGTATTCATTGCTGCTGGTGATGAATTCCTAGTGCTCTGGATATGATGGAGAATATTACTGGTGTAATGTTGTTGCTGGTGTTACATTCCTAATGCCGTGGTACTGCTCCTGGTGATGAATTCCTGGTGCTGTGGATATGATGGAGATATACTACTGGTGTAGCACTGCTGCGGCGTTACATTCCTCATGCTGTGCTATTGCTGCTGGTGATGTATTCCTGGTGCTATATATGGTATTGTTGCTGCTGATCTATTTTTGGGTCCTTTGGTACTGTTTCTGGTGATGTATTCCTGGCGCTGTGGAATTGTTTCTGGTGATTTATTCCTGGTGCTGTGGTATTGCTCCTGGTGATGTATTCCTGGTGCTGTGGTATTGTTCCTGGTGATGTGTTCCTGGTGCTGTGGTATTGTTGCTGGTGATGTGTTCCTGGTGCTGTGGTATTGTTCCTGGTGATGTGTTCCTGGTGCTGTGGTATTGTTCCTGGTGATGTGTTCCTGGTGCTGTGGTATTGTTCCTGGTGATGTGTTCCTGGTGCTGTGTATTGTACTGATTTCCTGGTGCTGTATTCCTGGTGCTGATTGTACTGTTTCCCGGTAATGTATTCCTGGTGCCATGGCATTGTTGCTGGTAATGCATTTCGGTGCTGTGGTATCGTTGCTGGTGATGTATTCCTGGTGATGTAGTATACTGGTGATGTATTCATGGTGCTGTGGTATCGTTGCTGGTGATGTATTCCTGGTGATGTAGTATACTGGTGATGTATTCATGGTGCTGTGGTATCGTTGCTGGTGATGTATTCCTGGTGATGTAGTATACTGGTGATGTATTCATGGTGCTGTGGTATCGTTGCTGGTGATGTATTCCTGGTGATGTAGTATACTGGTGATGTATTCATGGTGCTGTGGTATCGTTGCTGGTGATGTATTCCTGGTGATGTAGTATGCTGGTGATGTATTCCTGGTGCTATGGTACTGTGGCTGGTGATGTATTCCTGGTGCTGTGATATTGCTGCAGGTGATGTATTCCTGGTGCTATGGTACTGCTGCTGGTGATGTATTCCTGGCGCTATGGTATTGTTCCTGGGTATGTATTCCTAGTATAGTTGCTCGTGATGTATTCCTGGTGCTGTGGCATTTATGCTGGTAATGTATTCCTGGTGCTATCCTATTGCTGCTGGTATGTATTCCTGATACTGTGGTATTGTTGCTGGTGATGTGTTCCTGGTGCTGTGGTATTGTTGCTGGTGATGTGTTCCTGGTGCTGTGGTATTGTTGCTGGTACTGTATTCCTGGTGTATGGTATTGCTGCTGGTGATGAGTTCCTGGAGTGTAGTATGCTGGTGATGCATTCCTGGTGCTGTGGTACTGTTGCTGGTGATGTATTCCTAGTTCTGTGGAATTGATGCAGGTGATGAACTCGTGATGCTGTGGTATTGTTGCTTGTGATGCATGATGATGAAAATAACAATATCAATGATGATGATGATAGACGATAATGATGATGATAACAGAAGGAAACGAGTAAGCGTACGTTCACATCCCAAATTATCAACAACAAAAAAGACAAGAATATTAATTTTATCAACAGGGGAAAATGAGTGAGACTATCCAGGCAGTTAGTCATTCAGCCGACCCCACCCCCAGCTCACAACTCCTCGCGTACCGTTACGTCCAATACAACCCGCACACCCCATCCCTCCGCGAGTCCCTCCCACCAATCTCACCAACGATGAGAGACAACAACGTTAGGGCCTATCACTTTTCAAATCAAGCAGGCCTCGCCTCAACTCGACTCGGCTTTTTCTCTCGGCCTCTCCACTGCCCGTGCTTCTCGCGTTACCTCCCCTAGTAGAGATGGCTGGTTCAATATCCATCACCCAAACCCCCATCCCACTCAACTCTTTTCTCTCTCTCTCTCTCTCCTCTCTCTCTCTCTCTCCACACACACACACACACACACACACACACACACACACACACACACACACACACACACCGCGCGCCTCTCTTCACTGGCGAGTTCCAGAGGTATGATCGTTATTAAACCTTGGACGCTGCATGGTTCCAGACCTGGCCCCGCCGCTGTACAAAGGCCGTCTCCCCAATCACACAGAGGCTGTCAGCCATGTCTGTGATCACCGTGTGAGGGAGCCGTGTGTGCCAGCTGGAATATCGATGGCCCCGTACATAAAATTGGCCCTTTCTTGCTGCCCATCTTCACACTTTGTCGTTTTGGTGGTAGAATGCTGTGTGTGTGTGTGTGTGTGTGTGTGTGTGTGTGTGTGTGTGTGTGTGTGTGTGTTGTGTGTGTGTTTGCGCGCGCGCGCGCGCGGTGGTGTGTGTGTGTGTGGGGTGTGTGTGTGTGTGTGTGTATGTGTGTTTTGTGTGTTGTGTGGTGTGTGTGTGTGTTGTGTGCGTGTTGTGTTGTGACTTGTGTGTGTTGCGTTGTGTGTTGTGTTTGTGTGTTGTTAATGTGTTGTGTTGTGTGTGTGTGTGTGTGTGTGTGTGTGTGTTGTGTGTGTGTGTGTGTGTGTGTGTGTGTGTGTGTGTGAACACCTTAGTCTCCTACTTCTTACTCTCCTGGGATGGTTATCACCCCACCGCACTCCCTCCCATCAAACATATCAACCTATGGTGGACGTGGACATTGAACATGACTACTTATTACATTAGTTGCCCTGGCACCATTCCCCACCTCCCCGTTCTCTTCTACAAACGCACCCAGTTGTACCCACCTGTGTGGTGTGTGTGTGTGTGTGTGTGTGTGTGTGTGTGTGTGTGTGTGGTGTGTGTGTGTGGTGTGGTGTGTGGTGTGTGTGTGAGTGTGTGTGTGTGTGTGTGGTGTGTGTGTGTGTGTGTGTGTGTGTGTTGTGTATGTGTTGTGTTTGTGTGTGGTGTGTGTGCGTGCGTGCGTGCGTGCGTGTGTGTGCGTGCGCGCGCGCGTGTGCATGTGTCTGTGTCGTGCGTCTGTGTCTATGAGCGCGCGTGCGTGCTTGCGTGCGTGCGTGCGTGCATGTGTGTGTGTGTGTGTGTGTGTGTGTGTGTGTGTGTGTGTGTGTGTGTGTGTGTGTGTGCGTGTGCGTGTTGTGTGTGTGGTGTGGTGGTGTGTGTGTGTTGTGTGTGTGTGTGTTTTGCGGCGTGTTTTTCCCTTCCCTCACTCTGAAATCGCCTTGTGCTACGTGCTTAACTGCTCTTTTCGGAACACGAAACAAAACAAAGTCAGGACCGACAACCAACTCAAACAGCAGAGGATGCCAGCCGCACAAAAATAATGTCCATGAGATTACAGCGGAAAACAAGACATTTGGCCACGCGACAGAAAGTTCAAAGCCAACTGAAGGACACGAGTTAAGCTAACTGGACGGCTGGACGGGGGCGGAAAGAGAGAGAGAGAGAGGGGGGGGGGGAGCAGGTCGAGGGGAAGTGGAGATGAGGAAGAGAGGTGTGGGAAGTGAAAGGGGGGGGGGGGGGGGGGGGGGGGCGGAAGCCGAATGAAAAGGGTAAATGTCAAAAGATACTGGAGTTGGAAGATGTGGTGGGTGGGAGAATTCAAGTGTCCACCAATTTATATACGTTTCCTCCTGGTGTTTGGGTCACCAGCTTGAAAAGTCTGGGAGGGACATGAAGTGGCCAAATAAACAAAGGAAGGCAACTGAGGGTAAAGAGGAGACGCCGACACACACAAGTCGATGGATTAGAGGGACAGACAGGCGGGATGGGGGAGAGAAAGAGGAAACGGAAGGAAGGAGTTATTGGGAAAAAAGGAAACAGTGACAGAGAGGACGAGAGAGAGAGAGAGAGAGAGAGAGAGAGAGGGAGAGAGAGAGAGAAGAGAGAGAGAGAGAGACGGAGGGAGGGGGGTGAGAGATAGTGTGTCTTTGTGTGTGTGTGTGGTGTGTGTGTGTGTGTGTGTGTGTGTGTGTGTGTGTGTGTGGTTAGCTGGGGCGGGGGTTGTGTGAGGGGTGAGCGCGCGGGGGTGGTGGGAATATGTATCTGTGAGACGGCCGGGGAGGGGGATGGAATGGGGCAGGGGGATCGACATGTTCTCTAAGCCGAAACAAAAAAGGGTGAGAGGTCAGACAGTCAACGTAACTGCCGGGACAACCAAGAATTCAGAAAATTTTGCGAACTATGTAAAGGATTCGACGACATTACTCTGCTCCTGGGGTGGGGTGTTTCCCTGTCGGAAAGCGAGATGACTAACGGGAATGGGGGAAGAAGGTGGGAGCACGGAAGCTGGAAGAGGAGGGGACATGAGAAGGGTGAGGAAAGGGAGGGTGGGAGAGAGAGACAAGCAGGACAAAGACGGATGGAAAAACAAGGCGCCGACGTACTTTCACTGGCAGGTAATAAGTGCCACGAGGGATTGTGGTAGAAGAAAGAAAAGAAAAGAGAGGGGGGGGGGGAAAAATAGTCCCCAATGGTCCGCACTGCCCTGCCATACCTCCAGACAGAAAAAAAAACAACCAACAACAGCGGCGGTTAGTATCCATGGAGACCCTTGAGCAGGCAGGAACGTGTCTGTGCTGTCCCCTGAATACAAACAGGGGGTGGACTGGCACACAATGTTAAGAGAGAAAAAAGGTGGGGAGTGGGAGAGTGGGTGAAGTGTAACAGAACAGTGTTTACAGAGACTACACATTCCAACTGCTCCTCCTACTACTATCGCTGGAGCGGAGGGTGAGGACTGGGGTGGGTGGGAAGGATAATGTCTGTAAACAATTAGAGCAGGTGTCCTTTTTTTTTATCTCTAGCCCTCTGGGTCAACATTTATCGTCTTTTCGTTGAAGACGAAGCGGGCTTTTTTTTCTTCTTTTTTTTTTAAACGGACGGAAAGAAGCTGAATAAGAAGCTCGATCTCAAAATTCAAACTCTGTTGTCTATCTCTGTCCATTTTATTCATAAACATTTTAACATACATGTCGGGCGACGTGATTCTAGGAATTCTGTTGGTAACTTTCTTGCGCTTGGGAGAAAAAGCTGTGGGGATTTCCCTGTTCTACACATTCATAGGACCCGGTCAAAGGCAACCGGGGCGACTGGAGATCACCATGCAAGATGAGGGGGAAGACCTAGGAGAAGAGTCCAGATCGATCACTGTTTTCGTCATCAACTACTCAACGATCATTCGCAGTCCAGTGCAGTCTTGCCCAACCCCCGTTTCTCCTCAGCTTTTTGTTCACTTTTTCCTGATCACGGGCCATTTTTTTCCTCTTCAGCGTCTCAGTATTTTCTTGTTTTGATATCCACTGAATGAAACTTCGTCTTGCATCCCCCCCCCCCCCCCCCCCCACCCCCAAACCTTTCCCAGCTTGTTTTTTCCGGGGGATTTTTTTTTAAAAGTTTTTTCAAAACCGAAAACCCCTGAAAAACGCGGTCCCCCCCCCCCCCCCCCCCCCCCCCCCCCCCCCCCACCCCCCCAAACCAAACCTTCAAAACCTGCCTTTTTCAAGGTTTTTAAACTTTCTCCCAAACAAAACCCTAAAAACCAAAAAAATTTAAAAGACCCCCCGGGTTTCCCCCCCCAAAAAAAAAATCCTAAAAATCCCCCCAGCCTTTTCCCCCCAAAATTTCGCTTTCCCCTTCCCCCAAAAAAAAACCTTTTAAAAAATTTTTAACAAACAAATTTCCCGGTTCCAAAAAAATTTACCCCCCCCCTTTAAAAAAAAAACAAAATTCAAAAAAAAAAAAAACAGGGTTGGGGGGTAATTGGGGGGGTTTGGGGGGGGGGGGGGGGGTGGGGGGATTTTTCCCCTCGGAGTTAACTTGGGTTCTGACTCCATTTTCATACAGCCCCTTCGAATGAACATAAACCGGGGGGTTCCGTGTGTGAACCCGCATACATCTTCCCAACACAAAAAACCCCCACCCCAAACTTTCGGAAGAGAAGGAAATTGGATTTGACACGTTACACATACAGCACCCTCGGGGAAATGGAAAGAAGAAGGGAAATAAAGGGAAAATTTATTCGATATTGAAATACGAGGTGACGCGGGGAAACGACGAGTGAACGCCACTGGGACTCTTTCGGTGGATACCCCGTAGGACCCTTTTTAAAAGATGTTGATTTAGCGCAATAGTTTATCCCAAAATTTCGCATTAAAAAAAAATACATATTATTATTATTATTTTATTTATGGTTTTGATCACAGACGTGTATAAAGATACCAATCGGTAATCAACACATTTTAAAAGAAAAATTTTTGCCAGTATCCAAAAAGTCTTAATTTTTAAAATACTATCTGCACACCCCCCTTAATTTACATACGCCGCAATAACGTCATACACAACTCATGCATGCTAAAACTATTCTCTCTCTCTCTCTCTCATGCACGCACGCACGCATGCACCGCGCGCACCCACACCCCATCATGACACGCGCGGGGCGCACCAACACGTGCGCGCGCGCAGAGGGGAATTTTAAAGGCCCAAAAGGACATTTGTTTTTGTGTTCTGTTCTTTTATTCAAAAAAAAAAATTTTTTTTTGCTTTCGCTTTTACCTTCCCGCGCCCCTTTAATGCTCATTTTCAAAATGGGTTTATACAGACGCACTTCACTTTAATTCAAGTGATATTCACAGCTACTCAAAATTGCACATTAACATACCATCACACAACACCACACCACCACACACACCAATCCACTTAGGAATGAAAAGATAATACAATCAAAAAGTTCAAACCCCCACACACACACGCACAGGGACACACAAAAAACACACTTACATGCGGCCCTGCCGGGACACACACAACCCCCACACACACACCACCCCCACACACCACAACCCCAAAAACCCCCTCTAATATCACATGTGGATAACGTTAAATTGAAACAACAACAACAAAAACACACACACACACACAACACACACGCCGTGGGAAATGGCGGGGAGTGGGCACCACCCCCACATACTGCACCCCCCCCCCCACCCCCCCCCCCCCCCCCCCCCCCCCCCACACACACACACACACACATCACACCCAAAAACCAGCATCCTTCCCACGATCAGATGTTTTTAAACTTTCGAACTGTATTCTTTCAATTAGCACTTTCGAAACGTAAAACAACTCAAAAACAAAACAAACAAACAAACAGCCCGAGAGGTGACATGAGTGCGTGTGTCGTGAATGACGGATGCCAGCCCCTCTCCCCTTACACACATACCTTTTGTTTATCCTTTAAATCAATTCATATTACACTGAAGAACGAATGCGACCTTCCCCTTCCAACCAACCACACACATACACATACACAGACATACACACACACAACCACATGCACATACACGTTCACTTTCAGGCGCATACATGTATATTTGGACACAAGTTGACGCTTATGCTAACGTATATACTTAAATGCCTCACACACACACACACACACCACGCACGCACGCACGCACGCACACACACACCCCACACACACACACACCACACACACACACACACACACACACACACACACAGGGAGGGAGAGAGAGAGCACGCACGTAAGCACACACACACACACACACACACACACACACAGAAAGCACGCACGTAACAACACACACACACACACACCAACTACACACACACATACACACACACACACACACACACACACACACACACACACACACACACATCACACCATACGCACACGCACGCACCCACACAAATACATACACGCGCGCGCGGACACCAAAACACACAAATACCCCTTTTTCTCTCCCCCTCCCGACCCATCCACCCCCCCCCCCCCCCTTTTTTTTTTTTTAACCACCCTTAATCAAAACGTCGTGATTGAAAGAACTGAGATTGAAAGCAAAGTCCCAAAAACATCAGATCGGGGGAAACGTTTAGGAATGCGCACAGCTCCCAACAGTCCTCAAAGCTCATACAATTTGAAGAGGTATCTTATTACAATTAGACCCCTCATTACAATTAAACATGATGCCCTTAACAGTACAATTCAGGAATTCCTTAGCCAGTTTCCAAACTCAGCAGGGATTCTCGTTCTATGCAAAGGATTACACTTCGCTTCGAAGGACCGAAAGATAAAAAGGTGTCAGCCACAACTTTGAATACTTAAAGAAAATATAAGTCGCTGTCGGGTTGTGGAGCATTAGAAAGCTTTTATCACCGACCGAACATAACCCTCATATCTCCTCGCAAAAAAAAAAAAAAAAAAAAAAAAAAAAACGCGTGGGAATAGAGACGATTTCGCTTTGTTTCACTGTGGTTCGGAATGTTTGGTTGTTCGGCTGGCAAATCATAAATAGCACGACAGTGAACGTGGCCAGCGGATGGGGGGAGGGGGGGGGGGGGGGGGGGGGGGGGAGACCAATGCCCAGACCCGCGGTGGTGAGGGTCAGTCAAAGCGGATACTTATGCCTTCGTCTACAATCATTTCACCTGCTCTGATCTAGGCGGCGTACCAACCCCCCTTCCCTCGCCGCCAGGTTAGAAGTCTGATCAGGGCGTACAGTCTTTGGTCTGATCTGCCTGCTGTCGTTTCGCCCTGCAGATAGAGAGATTCGTTTCGCCTGTTTGCAAAAGCCTCGACTTCCGTCGATGCTCAGTGAGGTATGCAGTGTGTTGAAACATGTTCACGTAATATTATACCACGCTCTTTTTTTTTTTTTCTTTCTTTTTTCGTTTTTCTTCTTTTTTTTTTTTTTTTTTTGGTTTGTTTTCGAAATGATCACATTATATCCCGCTTTCCGTTGGTGCCATGGTCAGTTTGAAGGTTGTTTTCATCTGTTTTACTGTGCAAAGCTCGTGATGTGAATACTTTTTTAGGTCTATTTATTTTTTGTGTTGTTTGTTTGTTTTGTTTCGTTTCTTTTTTCTTTTTTTTTAATTTTTTTTTTTTTTCGAAAAGGGACAATCGCTCCTTTTTCATAAAAAAAATCACACGACGAGTGGGAGTTTACAGCATTCGCATTTATAGACTTAAACCCTACAATGGATTTTTCCAAGTCGAAGAACTGGGAGAAATACATGTTTGACTGAATTTGTTTCTGCACCTTTATCCAACCCAAACACGTCTTCTCTCTCTCGCTCTCTCTCTCTCTCTCTCTCTCTCTCTCTCTCTCTCTCTCTCTCTCTCTCACAACACCACACAACACACACACAACACACACACACACACAACACACACACAACGAAGCAACTGATGCAACAGGCAAAACAAAACAAATCAACTTATAACAAAAAATACTTCGGCGAACTGATCTCAGTCGAAACCCATTTCACGCGAAACACAACATAGACGAAACGAAATGCTCCCATCAAACAGTGAATCGCTTCAGAAGCAAGTGGCGGGTGGACCAGAGAGAGAGAGAGAGAGACAGAGAGAGAGAGGAGAGAGAGAGAGAGAGAGAGAGGAGAGAGGAGAGAGAGAGAGAGAGACAGACAGACAGACAGAGAAACAGAGACACACACAGAGACAGACAGACATACAGACAGAGGCAGGAAGATGCGGAAATGGTGTGAGAAGGTTTGGGGGCGGGGTGGGGGTGTGGTGGGGGTAAGAAGAGAGCAGGGAGGACCATAAATGTCCATCACAGCATCGATTGCTCGGACTACAAGTTGTCTGTCTGCCTGTGGGTTCAGCCAGCCAAGTCATGAAAGCAGCGCACAGCCAGCCAGAGACGAAGATTTCTCTCCCCTGCGCACCTTTTTTTTCGGTGACGACCAAAAGAGCAAAGAGATCGAAAAGCTAAAGGGGGTATGGAAAATCACAGTCAGGCGTGTGATGAAGGGGGGCAGGAGGCAGCAGCAAGAGAAGGCATGATGAACGTGAACTGCGGGCATGCTCCTAAGTACTTCATAAACGTGGCCAGAAAAGACCACAGTATTCAAACCACCTCAAACGTCGCCATTTCACTTCTGCCCCATTGTGACGAAGCAAAGGTACGTAACTCCCACGCTCCTAACGTTACGCACGGTTAATGAAATAGTTAAATAACGTTAACCAAAAAAAAAGTTGGCAGTAGAAGGGCATCTGGGAGTCATGACCTGGAAGCGGCGTGGCCTCTTAGAGTGTAAGGAGTTCAGAGCCGAAACACTTGTCTGAGGGGAGTTTCTTCTCTGAAGACCTTCTGCTGTCAAGCTCTCCTAGAGTGTCTTCCGACCGCACCGGTTATTAAACAAGTTAACGTCAACACAGCTCAGCGCACCACATCTTCGTCCTAATCAAGAAACAAAGGAAGACCATTTTTAATGTAAATATGCATACATTATGATACAATGAATGTCACGGCAGCTAGGCCATTCACACACACACACACACACACACACACCACACACACACACACACACACACACACAACACACACTGTCCAGGACGGGGGAAATCGTGATGGTATTGCTTAAGTGCACTAAGTTGATGTATTATTAGTCAGGCTTAACACACCAAGGTTATCTTTGCACTCATACACGCATATGCACACTCATGCGCCCATCAAACATTCGCCTCTCCCTGGGAATGGATGTCGCGCCATTCGTCTCTCTCCTAACACGACTGAGAACAAGAAATACAATTTCTATGCTACTTATAATTAATCATGAACAATCAAATCACACAATGAAATATCAAAACATAAAGATCAATACTTCCTAATCCCGGGTTATAATAAAATGACTTCTTTACCTGGCCAGGTTTTCACACACACAACCACGCTTTCACACCACACCACAGTTCTTGAAAAAAGTCTCTTCACGTCTTCTTCAGCACTGCTTGATGGTGATGCCCTTGGTTGACTGGCTCCAGGTTTCAGGACTGGGTCTTCGTGGTGTCTCTGGGATCTCGACGTCGAACTCTTCTTCTTCGTCTTCTTCACCACCTCTGGGTTCAAATTCAGTTTGTCTGTCTTCACCCCCCTCTGGGCTTCAAACTTAGTTTCCTTCTCTTCCAGCTTGTCTTTAACTCTAAGACTTTGCTGTCTCTTCTATCTCCCAGACCACGTTTCTCTCGACCCTTTCTCTGTCCTGCTCACTCTCTCCTCTCTCTCTCCTCTGCCTTCTCTCTCTCTTCCTGGTGTTGTTCTCCCGACACTTGTTCTCCCTCAGTTTATATAGGGAGGGAAACAAAGGATTCCCCTTCGGGCCATGCCTTTGTCCACGCTGCTTCTCAAACCCTAGTTCACAAGTACCCTGAATTCTCCACTCGCTACATCCACACACATCAGCATTTACACACACCCCTACTAATTGATTAGCAAACACACACTTAGCCCCAGATGGACATCGAAAATTCCGCCGACTTCGGTGGTCAGTTAACACAGTAATTATCTTAAGGAGGGTTACTACAACCTCCACACACATTCAGCCAGCCTGACAATAGAACCAATACAGTGACCCTCGGCAACACCATCCGAACGAATCCAAGACCCCTGCTCTTCACTGACTGTTTACACAAGAACTCAGTGACGAGCATTTAGCGCTACTTGGGGGCGAGGTCGTAGTTTAGCGCTCATCA
>CM031620.1:44000641-44005641 GCA_018398815.1 Conus ventricosus
CGGGATGACGCAGTTAGGGTCCCCCCTTGTATCAGTCGGTACAGCCCATTTCATGCTTGATCTGGCGCGTACAACCCCTTCCTCCGCCAGTTGAAGTCTGATCAGGGCGTACAGTTTGTTGATGCTGCGTCGTTCGCCTGCAGATAGAGAGATTCGTTTCGCCTGTTTGCAAAAGCCTCGACTTCCGTCGATGCTCAGTGAGAGTATGCAGTGTGTTGAAACATGTTCACGTAATTATTATACACGCTCTTTTTTTTTTTTTTTCTTTCTTTTTTCGTTTTTCTTCTTTTTTTTTTTTTTTTTTTTGGTTTGTTTTCGAAATGATCACATTATATCTGCTACCGTTGCGTGCCATGGTCAGTTTGAAGGTTTTTTCATCTGTTTTACTGTGCAAAGCTCGTGATGTGAATACTTTTTTAGGTCTATTTATTTTTTTGTTTGTTTGTTTGTTTTGTTTCGTTTCTTTTTCTTTTTTTTTAATTTTTTTTTTTTCGAAAAGGGACAATCGCTCCTTTTTCATAAAAAAAATCACACGACGAGTTGGGAGTTTACAGCATTCGCATTTATAGACTTAAACCCTACAATGGATTTTTCCAAGTCGAAGAACTGGGAGAAATACATGTTCGACTGAATTTGTTTCTGCACCTTTATCCAACCCAACACAGTCTCTCTCTCTCGCTCTCTCTCTCTCTCTCTCTCTCTCTCTCTCTCTCTCTCTCTCTCTCTCTCACACACACACACACACACACACAAAACACACACACACACACACACAAAAGCAACTGATGCAACAGGCAAAACAAAACAAATCAACTTATAACAAAAAAATACTTCGGCGAACTGATCTCAGTCGAAACCCATTTCACGCGAAACACAACATAGACGAAACGAAATGCTCCCATCAAAACAGTGAATCGCTTCAGAAGCAAGTGGCGGGTACGGAGAGAGAGGAGAGACAGAGAGAGAGAAGAGAGAGAGAGAGAGAGAGAGAGAGAAGAGAGAGAAGAGAGAGAGAGAGAGACAGACAGACAGACAAAAGAAACAGAGACACACACAGAGACAGACAGACATACAGACAGAGGCAGGAAGATGCGGAAATGGTGTGAGAAGGTTTGGGGGCGGGGTGGGGGGGTGGGGGTAAGAAGAGAGCAGGGAGGACCATAAATGTCCATCACAGCATCGATTGCTCGGACTACAAGTTGTCTGTCTGCCTGTGGGTTCAGCCAGCCAAGTCATGAAAGCAGCGCACAGCCAGCCAGAGACGAAGATTTCTCTCCCCTGCGCACCTTTTTTTTCGGTGACGACCAAAAGAGCAAAGAGATCGAAAAGCTAAAGGGGTATGGAAAATCACAGTCAGGCGTGTGATGAAGGGGGGCAGGAGGCAGCAGCAAGAGAAGGCATGATGAACGTGAACTGCGGGCATGCTCCTAAGTACTTCATAAACGTGGCCAGAAAAGACCACAGTATTCAAACCACCTCAAACGTCGCCATTTCACTTCTGCCCCCATTGTGACGAAGCAAAGGTACGTAACTCCCACGCTCCTAACGTTACGCACGGTTAAGAAATAGTTAAATAACGTTAACCAAAAAAAAAGTTGGCAGTAGAAGGGCATCTGGGAGTCATGACCTGGAAGCGGCGTGGCCCTCTTAGAGTGTAAGGAGTTCAGAGCCGAAACACTTGTCTGAGGGGAGTTTCTTCTCTGAAGACCTTCTGCTGTCAAGCTCTCCCTAGAGTGTCTTCCGACCGCACCGTTTAAACAAGTTAACGTCAACACAGCTCAGCGACACACTCTTCGTCCTATCAGAAACAAAGGAGACATTTTTAATGTAAATATGCATACATTATGATACAATGAATGTCACGGCAGCTAGGCCATTCACAACACTAACACACACACACACACACACACACACACACACACACACACACACACACACACACTGTCCAGGACGGGGAAATCGTGATGGTATTGCTTAAGTGCACTAAGTTGATGTATTATTAGTCAGGCTTAACACACCAAGGTTATCTTTGCACTCATACACGCATATGCACACTCATGCGCCCATCAAACATTCGCCTCTCCCTGGGAATGGGATGTCGCGCATTCGTCTCTCTCCTAACACGACTGAGAACAAGAAATACAATTTCTATGCTACTTATAATTAAATCATGAACAATCAAATCACACAATGAAATATCAAAACATAAAAGATCAATACTTCCAATCCCGGGTTATAATAAAATGACTTCTACCTGGCCAGGTTTTTCACACACACAACCACGCTTTCACACCACACCACAGTTCTGAAAAAAAGTCTCTTCACGTCTTCTTCAACACTGCTTGATGGTGATGCCCTTGGTTGACTGGCTCCAGGTTTCAGGACTGGGTCTTCGTGGTCGTCCTCTGGGATCTCGACGTCGAACTCTTCTTCTTCGTCGTTCTTCACCCACCTCTGGGTTCAAATTCAGTTTGTCTGTCTTCACCCACCTCTGGGCTTCAAACTTAGTTTCCTTCTCTTCCAGCTTGTCTTTAACTCTAAGACTTTGCTGTCCTTCTATCTCCCAGACCACGTTTCTCTCGACCCTTTCTCTGTCCTGCTCACTCCTCTCCTCTCTCTCTCCTCTGCCTTCTCTCTCTCTCTCCTGGTGTTGTTCTCCCGACACGTTGTTCTCCCTCAGTTTATATAGGGAGGGAAACAAAGGATTCCCCTTCGGCCATGCCTTTGTCCACGCTGCTTCTCAAACCCCTAGTTCACAAGTACCTGAATTCTCCACTCGCTACATTCCACACACATCAATTTACACACACCCCTACCTAATTGATTAGCAAACACACACTTAGCCCCAGATGGACATCGAAAATTCCCCCGGACTTCGGTGGTCAGTTAACACAGTAATTATCTTAAGAGGGTTACTACAACCTCCACACACATTCAGCCAGCCTGACAATAGAACCAATACAGTGACCCTCGCAACACCATCCGAACGAATCCAAGACCCCTGCTCTTCACTGACTGTTTACACAAAACCTCAGCTGACCGAGCATTTAGCGCTCACTTGGGCGCCGAGGTCGTAGTGGTTACATCCCTTCTCCCTTTCGCCACCGGCAGGTCCGAACTCTCTCCTAGGTGTTGTTTGTCATCTGACCACTTCGGCCGTGTGCGGTGGGTAAGGTACCCTGGTTAATTGGTCAATTACCTATTTGTATACCACATACAACGTCCTTTGCCTCCAAGCGTCTAATGCCTTTTGTGAGAGGTTTCACGCTCCTTGACAAATTCCCCCCACTCGAAGACAATGCCCTGCATTGGCTAAAACTTAACATTCAAGGAGATGAAACTCTCATAATTTTCCCATTAAACCAATGCTAATATCGGCCTCTCATAGCCTACTTACACCAGAGAACGCACGCAAGATGTGTCTTGCAACAAAAATTAGAGAAAAATCAATACATACACACTATCCAAGCAAATATAAACATAAATCTGGAATCTCCACCAGCTTTAAGTCGGCGGGCCATACAAAGATAAACATTATGTTTCTACGGAAATTCTCTCCCCTTCTCTTCATACACGTGGCCCGCAACCAGCCACGTCACGCATACACGATACTGCAAAAGACACACGCACCCACTACCTGACTTCTCGACCGACCATTTTATTTTGGCCAACTTTTGGTAAGACCAGTCTGATCCCCCTTTCTGTACACACACCTTGCCTACCCCGCGGCATGTGCTGCATTGTGAACAGAAACGCCTGACATCGCCAAGGATACCGGGCCAGTAGTACTCTTGCGTCACTGCCTTTTGTGAGCCTTCTAGCGAGATGCCCGAGGCTGACGTCACTGTTTTCCTGACATTACCGCCTTTCTGCGCTTTGTAGGCACAACAATCTGTCTTTTTGTCTTCCCCGAACTCAAGTGAGTGAAAGTTCGGTACAATAACCCCATCCTTTATCTCAAACCTGATGGTGCCCTCCTTCACACCTTTCTTCTGTCCTGTGTGAGCGAGCCTAAACAATTTTCTAAGCGAGTAATCGCCCTTTTGTTCTGCTCGTGAGTGAGTGGGGTTAGTCTCACCGACACGCTCCAGTGCTTTCTGGAGTGTTCGACTGCCTGGGCCTTTCTCCTCCCGTGACTCCTTTTCCCTGATTCAACACAGAAATCACGGTCTGGGTCCCATACCCACGTGCTCCTGGGATGTTTCCAATCACCAGATCATACGGCGGCTTTGGAACAGCCAACGCCTGTACAACTCCACTATAGAATGGTGTAGCAATAACACCTGGGCCGTTCTAAATTCTGCTACTGTTCCATCTATTTGTCTGCACCTCTGTGTTTTACCTGTGAATTGTCCCTTCTCAACCAGGGACTCTTTCACCATAACACCAGTGCACCCAGAGTCTCTAATGACATCAACCACATTGTCCCCTACTCTGCCTTGTGCACATCCATGTTATTGCCTGAATCTGTGAACACACAGCACAATCCAGACAAAATAACACTGTCATCTTGTTCATCTTTTTCTACCTGCCTCTCTCTTGGCCTGACCCTCATTGCTGCTGCCTTCTGTGACTTGAATATACAATCCTAGCCAAGTGCCCTG
The DNA here is from genome assembly GCA_018398815.1 of Conus ventricosus. Lineage (NCBI taxonomy): Eukaryota > Metazoa > Mollusca > Gastropoda > Neogastropoda > Conidae > Conus > Conus ventricosus. Next base: position 44,005,246 of record CM031620.1, read on the forward strand.
TCTTATTGCACAGAAAACAGGTACGCTCAGTCCTAGCCACTGGCTATTGGTTTTCACCCTTGTTTGCTCACGTGACGCTGTGGGCCTACGGTGTGTACTGCTGACTCACTGCGCGAGTCATGTGCTGGCCTGCTGTCCTCTGAATATGCTTCCAGGCTTTCCTCTTGTTCTGGCAAATCACGCCTCGCTTCCCGGTATGTCTCAGCTGTCTCAAGTACCTCAGCTATTGTGGTTGCACCTTTTTCCTTAACGTGGATGTGAGGCCCGTCCCACAACCATCAAGTACTGTTCCTTTATCACCAGTGTCCTTGAGGCCTTCAAAATCACTGTCTACTCCACTAAGTTCTACCCATTTGTTGAAATAGTGGTCCAGTCTAACTCCGAACTGTGTGTATG
>CM031620.1:44013141-44015168 GCA_018398815.1 Conus ventricosus
GATCGAAGACCACATCCATATCGTTCGGCCAAAGTGTTCAAGAACCCCTGCAGCGATGACACAAACTTGTGGAATGAGAGGGACTGGGTCACCAAGACGGGCCGCATGACATGTTGCTGCAGATTCTGTGGCAACAGATCCGGATTAACGACAGAACTTCCCTTTGCAGAGGTCTGCGCACTCCCATAGTGGCCTACTCGCCCCTAGGCCACGCACCCCCATTTCCTCCGGTTTTAAAGCATCACCCCCCCCCCCCCCTTCCAACCCCATCCCGTTAAAGATGTATGCAGGGAAAAATCCCTCGAAGAACGTTTTACTTAACTGACGACAATACCGACATGATCCCCGTCACAGCTACAAAACACCCATGTAACACATCACTAACCACACACACCCACACACACACACAACCTTGTTGTCCTCCGAACCCCCCTCCAGTCCAGCAGCTCCAATTGTGCGCCACTCGTGACAACATAAACATCACCCCCTGCCGTGTATTAGCAGACTTGCCCCACCGTCCACAAAACCTCGCCTGATTCCTAGCAGACCACACCCCCCCCCCCCCCCCCCCCCCCCTCGGATAGACCAGTCCAGTCAACTGCCGTGCAGGCGGCCCATTTCACACAGCTACCACATCCTCCACTAATCGCGATGCCACGCCATGCCATGCTGACCGCATTTTTCCAACTTCCCTAAAGATGGGCCCCTACCTCCGACTGTAACGGTGCCGTGCGTACTGTTGTATGTATGTATGTATGCATTTTCCCCCACCTCTGCCTGACCTTGCTCTAGTAGTCCCTCCCACCCACCCCACACAGGCACCCCCAGTGACGTAACCCTCGACGGCCAACGTCTGAAGGAAGGAAAATAAGCTGTGGTGGGTGGCACAAGAAAGCCCCTCACCCCCCCCCCCCCCCCCCCCATCCCCACCCCCTTCCTCTCTCTCTCTTTAGGGAAAGTCCTGTTGACAGTGGGAAAGCCCACAACTTTGGATTCTCTCTTGAGGCACATAAGACCGTATGGCGAAAGCTTGGCTGTGTCTGGAGTGGCACTGTCTTCACTGTCCGTGGGCAGGGTGGTTGGGTCTGTGGGTGTGCTCGGCAGCTGGAGGGGGGTTTTGTTTTTCGCCGGTGGGCTCTGCAGTCCATGAAATACGGCTGGTAAAACCCATGGGATGCTACTTTAAGCTGGTTATGGAGCTGCCCTGTAGTCTAATTTACCTCTGTTCAGGAGCAGTTATGTCCCTTGATATCTTAATGGAGTGTCCTGTGCGGCCTGTACCCATCGTCAACACAGCGCAGGCCTCCAAGGTGGTACAGGACTGCTCTAAAGGCAGTGAAGACAGTGCTTCTCTGGGTCCTCCCAGCACCTTCGGGGTTTCTTTTTCCCTTTTTTGCCTTAACTAGGCTGACCCTGGAGAAAGGTCCAGTGAAAGTGAGGAAAGACCCACTGACCACAGGAAAGTCCTGTTGACAGTGGGAAAGACTACAACTTTGGATTCTCTCTTGAGGGTACATAAAACCGTATGGCGAAAGCTTGGCTGTGTCTGGAGTGGCACTGTCTTCATCTGTCCGTGGGCAGGGGTTTGGTCTGGGGTGTGCTCGGCAGCTGGAGGGTGGTTTTTCGCCGGTGGGCCTCTGCAGTCATGAAATACGGCTGGTACACCCATGGGGATGCTACTTTAAGGCTGTTATGAGCTGCATCCTGTAGTCTAATTTACCTCTGTTTCAGAGCAGTTTGTCCCTTTATATCTTAATGGAGTGTCCTGTGCGTGCCTGTACCCATCGTCAACACAGCGCAGGCCTCCAAGGGGGGTACAGGACTGCTCTAAAAGGCAGGTGAAGACAGTGCTTCTCTGGGGCCCCCCCCAGCACCTTCGGTGTTTCTTTTCTTCTTTGCCTTAACTAGCTGAACCCTGGAGAAAGGTCCAGTGACGGTGAGGGAAAGACCCACTGACCCCAAGGAAAGTCCTGTTGACAGTTTGGGAAAGGGCCCCCAAAAAACTTGGAATTCTTTCTTGGGGCACA
>CM031620.1:44015268-44145268 GCA_018398815.1 Conus ventricosus
CCCCCCCCCCTCCCCCCCTGTTAGTTTATCATTAGTATATTTTAGTTGGTATAAAAAAAGATAATATGTCTGCAGCTCCTGTCCCAGATGAAGGTCTTTGGACCGAAATATTGACACAGTAAAGGAGTCTACCAAGTGGTTCTGCGGTCCATTTTTTCCTTCTTCTTCTTTCTATCATCGACTAATGACGCCAGAAAAAAGGACCATAGCAGTGAGAGAGTGTGTTCTGGATTTTTAACTTTTTACGTGTTATATATATATATATATATTAGATCAGTTTTATAGTGTGTGCACTTGACCAGATACTGATTTTAAGTCCTGGCATTGTAATATGTACATAGCTGTGTTGCTGGGTTTTAAAAAAATCTTAACAGCCCTTACACAGCCTCTTTGGTCTGGAGGAGGGGGGTGGGGGCTGTAAACAGCATGAACTGACCTAATCGGTTCACAAGAAACATGTTACGAGGTGTGTCAATGTTGCAGGTCGTGCAGAGAAGATGAAGGTGTCGCCCAAGCATACTGTCAGTGGCAACCCCACTGTTCCGCCCTTCCCTGATCAGATGAACATGGCCATGTTTGGTAAATATGATTTTAAAACCCTTAACTACCAAGTTTGCCTTGACAGAACATTTTGCAACTAGCAACATATTGTTTTAAAGAGCTAGTGAACTTATTGATGCAGGTATTTGCGGGGGGGGGGGGGGGGGGGGGGGGGGGGGGGGGGGGGGGGGGGGGGGGGGAAATATGTTATCTGTGAAATTTTAGATGTAGGTCTCACAAATTCTGTATTAACACTCTAATTGTGAATATAGTTTTGTGTGCATGCATCTCATGTTGTGTTGGTATTGTTTAGTTTATTATTGACTTTAGCTTTAAACTTATACATTTTTTTGGTATAGAAATAATATGAATTATGAAAAAGGAAAACTGAAATCTGATCTGGAAAGCAGAAAGTGATGTTTCTCAAGAAGTATCCAGCAATGTAGTGACAAGGTAATTCAAAATTAAAATGCCAAATGTTGTAAAAGACACTCAAAAGGGTAAGTAACTCCACTGTTCTTTTCTTTGTTAAACATAATTATTATGATTATTGTTCCTGGCAGTCGGATGTATGGATGCTTTCATGGACTCATGGGCAATCAGGGACCCCACACCCCTCTGTGGTCATGAGCAACAGGGTAGAGAGGAAATATGGAATGTTGCTTATAGTCCAGCCAACCACTAAAGGGCCAGAGGAGGCAGTCCACTCAACTCTCAGACTGGAGGCGCTGTGACACATGTCCAGCCAGCCACTAAAGGGCCAAGGAGGGCAGTCACTCAACTCTCAGACTGGAGGCGCTGTGACACATTTTTCTTTGTTTTTATTGTTTCACATACTTCATTCCTGCTGTCTACTATTCATAAGAATATAACGATCACATTTTGTTTTTTCATTACTGATGGAAATTCCTACAGTTTTACCTCAGAATCAACAGAATTACTTCACTTTTAACACACAAAAATTATTGCCTCACTGGTTTTGTCTTTTGTTTGGAATTCTTAAGATTTTTCATCAGCATAATAGATGTATTGGGTTTTTTTGTTTTTTTTTTTTGTGATTTTTTTTTTTAATACTTTTTTTTAATTTTCTTTCCTCATTCTGTCTTCCATTCCACAGTTCCTTCTTTCTCTCTTCTCCATTCTTTCATCAACATGATCTTTCTCTTTGCTGTACATTTCCGGATACAAATTACTACTATTCTTTGTTATTAATCATATTTGTACATGTCTGACATATTGTAGTAAATGATCCGTGAAACACATTAGAACTGAGTTGTCTTTTTTTTCGGGTTGAATGTAATTGAGAGAGAGTTCAATGTATGCTGAGGAAAGTTTTTTGTTCTTTGTTGTTGCTGCTGCTGTTTGGATATACAAACACATACACAAACAAAAATCCTAGACATAATCCTCTGAGTTCTTATAAACTACAAACACATAATGGCAAACCAACGCACCCACCCACTCACTCCATTTACACCCCCTCCCCTCCCCACCCACCCACACCCCCACTTTCTCTCTTCTTTTGATTTAATGATACACATACACATGCACATATTAAATCCAGGTATCCTATAATTGTAATTATCAATTATCAAATAATACTTCATAATTGATCCAGTTAGCGTTAAATTTTGGCAGATTCAATTGCACAATTGCTATGTATTTTTCAAGAATATATCTTCTCTTTAGTATTTTTAGAAATACTGTTAATGAAGGTTTACATTTGTTTATTTTACAGCTAAAAATGTAGTGTTTGGCTATCAGAATTAAAAGATCGAATGTTGTATCAGTTGTGGAATTGTCATCTGCTCCAAATATTATTATGTTTTCAGTCAAAGACAGATTATTTGCTATTAAACACTTTCCTTTTATTAATTCTTGCAATGATTTCCAGAATTCATTGACATGCATGCATCTCCAAAACATATGTTCAATGCTGTCTTTTTCCTCTTCACAGAAACTACAGTTATAACTTTCTACTATCCCCATTTCCTTCAGAACTACATTCGTTGTAATTATTCGATGCACTATTCTTATTTGCATCCATTTTAGCTTAATATCCTTAATCTGATGAACTTTTCTAAAGCATTTCTTCCAAGGTATCTGCCGATTTAGCTTCTCCGTCCATTTTGCACAACAGTTTGGTTCCCAGTTATCTTTTACTATAATTCTGTAATAAGCTTTGGAACCTCTATCTACAGAATATATTTTCTTTAGAGCTGTGTTGACTTCTGCTTCAATGTTATCTTTTATCTCATTCTCAAACCCTTGTTCTCTGATGTATTTTTTAATGGATAATATGCATCCACCATAAGATAGAAAATCTATTTTAATGTTATACTTTGTTCTGAATTCCTCATGGGATAGTGAATCTCCATTGGCTTTGAAAAAATCAGATACTCTAAATACATTTCTGTTGTTCCAGCTTTTGTGTTTTAACAGTTTATTTCCTATTTTGATATGTTCATTGTAAAGAATTGGTTCTGCAGTAGCTCTCTAGCATTTTCTGGTTTTATTTTGTAGTAGAACTGCTTATATGACATGAATACATGTTTCCAGAAAACATTGTCTTGAGTGGTGTTGCACAGATGATTTGAGAGTATTTCTCAATATTCTCAATAATTGGGTATGAAAAAATCAACATGTCTCTCCATCTGTGTGTTGTTTGTCTCAGTCTTTTTATCCATGTTAATTTTAATGCAGTGATGAGAGCATTTATGTCAGGTAGATTCAACCCACCATCCTGTACATCTTTAATAACTGTTTTTCGACTAATTCTATCTTGTTTTTTATTCCATACAAACCAGTAGCATAAGTCTTGTAATTCTTTAACAAATGTGTCAGGTGGATTTGGAAGCATCAACCATAGGTAAGTTAGTTTTGACAGAATTAATGATTTCAAGACAGCAATTCTTCCTAAGGGGGTAATGATTCTCTTAAGCCAAATTTTAAATAGTGCCTTCACTTCTATCATTCTATCTTTGTAGTTTCTTTTTTCCATGTGTGTTAAGTCCTGAGTAAACCAAATTCCTAATATTTTGAATTCTTTTGGATTCCAGATCATCTTTAAATGTTCCATATATCTTTTTTCACTATGCTTTTGTCTTCCAAGCCAAATTACTTGTGTCTTCTCTTTGTTTAAGAATAAACCTGATGTTTTCCCAAACCTATCAAGAATCTCGATAGATTTTTCAAATGATTTCTTATTCCCTGTGTTCATCAGTTGAGTGTCATCAGCAAATTGTGAATATCTTGTGTTGTTTCTCCCCGATTTGTATACCTTCAATACTATTTTCTTCTTTGATCATTATGGATAATATTTCTGCACATAATACGAAGATATATGGTGAGACTGGATCTCCTTGCCTACAACCCCTTTCTATTGTGAACCATGATGATGTTTGGCCATTTACGATAACAGTAGACTTAATGTTTTTGTAGAATACTTCTATCCATTTACATATATCTTTACCTAGACCTACAGCCTCTAGCACTTGTGCATAAAATCCCAATCTAACGAGTCGAACGCCTTTTCGAAATCTAAATTAATTAGCATCCCTGGGATATTTTTTATATTAAGATGGTGTATTATGTCATAAATTAACCTAATGTTACTACCTATGTATCTATTTGGGACAAATCCTGTCTGGTCTTCACTAATCAGTGATGGGAGAACTTTTTTAATTCTATTGGCAATACAAGTCGAGCCAATTTTGTATATAAGGTTTAAAGTGAAATAGGTCTCCAGTTTTTTTACATATTCTTTTGGTTTTCCTTCTTTGGGTATACAAATTATAATACCTTCTTTCTGGGTGTTTGATAGTTCACCTTCTCTAAAACTTTCATTTAAAGCTCGGGTTACAAACACACCAATTTGTTTCCAAAAACATTTGAAAAACTCAGCTCCAAACCCATCCGATCCAGGGCTTTTTCCGTTCTTCATATTTTTCAATGCAATCCTGCTTCTTCTATTGTTATTTCACCTTGTAATGATTTAGTCTGTTCTTCTGTTAATTTCGGTATCTTATTCACAAATCTTCAATATTGCGTTTCACAGTTGGTCTTTTTCGGTATAGATCTTCATAAAAGTGTTGTACTGTAACTTTTATGTCTTCTGGTTTATCCAGTGTATTACCTTGTCCATCCAATAGTTTTACAATTTGTTTACTAATGAAGTTACGCTTTTCTAAACTGCAGAAATATTTACTAAACCTTTTCCCCATCTGCAACCCACCTTGCTTTTGATCTTAGTAGTACACCATTCATGACCTTTTCTCTTAGTAATATTAATTCTCTATTACTCTCTTCAATTGTCTTCAAATCCTCCTCTGATTTAAGTTCTTTACTCTCAATATCTTTAATAGTTTGCATAAGGCTTTTTCTTTACATTGTGATTCTCTTTTTTTAATTGTGGCATACTGGATGGATTTTACTCTTATCTTCATTAGTAAGAAGTCAAGAAAGACCCGATCAGACACTGTTAGTTTAGGGTCTGGGCTTTTCGACTGGTTTTCATCTTGGCTATTGTCAGCATTAATATCATTCCCCTCATCTTTATCTGTGTATTCCTCTGTTATTTCTTTTATTAGATTATTGATTCCGTCTACATATTCTTTATCTTTTAATAGAGATGAATTAAATTTCCAAAGAGTTTTGTGTTTAATCTCCTTTCCGAATTGAAGCTTTAGTGTAATTAGTGAATGGTCAGATCTATAGCCTGGTAAAATGTCAGTATCTTCAAAATTCCAGATTAAATATTCTGACAGAAGGAAGAAGTCTAGCCTACTTCGTTGCAAGGGAGTAGGTCTACGCCATGTGTATTTCCTACAATCAGGGTTGTTTTCTCTCCATATATCTGCTAATGACAAATCTTGCATCATATCCTCAACTGCTTTTTTAGGTTTTATTTACATGTTTATAATTGTAACAATCAGTTTCCTGTTCTAGTGCTATATTAAAATCCCCCACCACAATAATGTTATTATTTTTTGTACTTTTTATATCGTATTTGTGAGTTCCTCATAGAATGCTGGGTCGTCTTTGTTTGGTCCATATACACTTACTAGCAACAGTTCCTTTTCATTTGTTGTAAATAATATGATGATAAAGTTACCCTGCATGTCCGTTTCCACCTTATTTATTTTGAATTCGAAATTTTATTAAATAGTATTGCTACTCCTCGAGCATTAGATCTGTATGAGGAAAAAAAAACAATCATACCCCCATTCCGCTCTTATATACTTTTCTGTATCTGTTTCAAAATGAGTATCTTGTAGGCAATAAATAGAGTATTGTTTTTTTTCTTAATAATGAAATACATCTCTTCTTTTCTGATAATTCCTAGACCTTGACAGTTCAAAGATGAAATTGTTAACATGTTTGCCTTGTTACCAACTGAATCCATGGTGTTTTCCTTATAGTCAAAAACATTACCTAAAAGACCATCAAGTGCCACAGGAGGAATAGAAGCAACAAACAGGAATCCAGTTCAATGTCACAATAAGCAGGCAAAAAGGAATATACTTTACAACAGCATGCATTTGAATAATCATTGTAATCATGGCTTGCATAATTACCCCAATGTGATTTAGTACTGTCCATTTTGCTGTGAGAACATATAACACTATACCATGTAGCTAATACAACCTGTTTACCAGCTCTGTCCCTCAGCTGCAACTGTTCATTATTTGAACAGAGACATTGTTTTGCCCGCAGCACAGGGCACCTCCCCAAAATATATTCTACTTGCCATGGGTAAAAATTCTTCATGTCTCCCACACAGGAAGACCTAGCTTCTTGCATATAAGCGAAAATTACCATTGACAAAGCAGTAATAAAATAATAAAATGGATTTGTAAGCAAACTTCCAGCCATCAACAATTTTCCAGCCGTCAACCTACAAACTGGGATTGTGTCATATGAATAATTCATAAGGTCAACCAACCAATATTTAGTCCCTTCTGATTCTTTCTTGCACACAGACAGCACAAAAAAAAAAGAAAGCATGAACCAGCCAGTACACAAACACACGCACATAGATATAAGTTTCCTTGTGCACATGACTCTGTAACTAATCCACTTGAACATTGACTTGCCATTTTGATGTACACTGATGAGCTTACAGAAACATGTATTGGGTTTTTATGTTGATGGGTTTGTTTGTTTTTTTTATTCAAGAGGGCAGATGTGACTGTTGACAGGTCTGGGCTGCTTCTGGGGTGCTGAAAGGAAGTTTTGGCAGACAGCGGGGGTTTTCTCTACCCAGGTAAGATTTTCGTTTATCAAAGTTTACCTAAAGTGTCTTTGGTGATATAGCTGTATGTATGCATGCGTGTGTGTGTGTGTGTGTGTGTGTGTGTGTGTGTGTGTGTGTGTGTGTGTGTGTGTGTGTGTGTGTTCTTCAGTTTAACGTCTTCCCACTCAAAGTGATTTCAGACGGATTGTGTAATAGTGTGTGTGTGTGTGTGTGTGTGTGTGTGTGTGTGTGTGTGTGTGTGTGGTGTGTGTGTGTGTGTGTGTGTGTGTGTGCGTGCGTGTGTGTGTGAGAGCATGCACTCGCGCGCGCCTGTGTATTTGGATACGTGAGTGTGCGTGCACGCTTGTGTGCGTGTGTGTGTGTGTGTGTGTGTGTGTGTGTGTGTGTGTGTGTGTGTGTGTGTGTGTGTGAGAGAGAGAGAGAGAGAGAGAGTGTGTGTGTGTGTGTAAGTAATTTCTTTTTGTGTATGATGGGTTGTTGATAGTTAAAGATAAATTCCTACTGGACTACGTAATAGATGTGGGCATAACGAACAAAGTAAAGCATAATTGTTAAATATTTTTGGTAAAGTCAGTGGAGTCGATCTATTATGTAAAATATTAGAACCAGCTTTGAGCAATGTATTCTTTACTCTTGGACAATCTAGTGGCAGGTGACGTACACTAAGAGTTTCCCCACACATGCATGTAACATTTTTACTGTATTTGGTTCTAAGTGAATTTAAACGCATCCTATCAATTAAAGTTGCTCCTCTCTAGATGTCGTATTTTCAAATTTGTCTGATTGAGTCTTAGGGTGGATGTCGGTATTTGGCTGTAAACAGTTGTGATAATATTGGCTATCTGTGTCTTCCAATAACCTCTTGAAACTGTTAAAGGATGCTCTAGTAATTAAAGTATAACATTCTGATAGGTCTAGCGGAATGTTCAGAGAAGTCGTTCCTTCAATGTGTGTGTGTGCGTGTTTGTGTGTGTGGGTGTGCGTGCACGTGGAAGATCATAACTTAATTTCTGAGGCAGCATGTGTATAAGGGGCCCACAAAAGAGCTCTTAATTTTTGTTTTTAATTCTGCAAGAAAAACAGCAGTTGCATGAATGAAATCACACTTTATGAAAAGGTACAACCGTTTTCTTTCTTCTTTTTTTTTTTTGTCTTTCTCATTAATGTCATCCCCATAGTGATTTTACTTCGATGTCAACCAGTAATGGCTTGTCCCTAGACTGGGACAAGAAAATCATGTTAGGCCTAGATGGTCAGTGTTCATGTAAAGGAAAAGTCACTTTGAATTTATAAGGAACATTAGATGAAAATGTTCTCAAGCCAGAAGTTGAATACATGTGCTACTAGTTCATGCTCACTAGCAGTCGACACATCTCACAGAATTGGCCTACATGCGTTCTGACCTTCTATAAGTGTCATTTTCAAGTCGTGGAGCTGTGATGTGTTGTGAATTCAAATGGAGAGCGCACAGTTGCTGGCTTTTCGTATTTACATCTGCCACTACATTGACCTTGTGTCAGTCATGTGTGTGCGTCATTTGTTCAATGTATTTTCAACTGCAGTCTGAAGATTGTTCTCTTGCCAGAGCGGTGACTGTGTCTGTGTGTGCAGGTGGGGTATGCCGGAGGACTCACCCCCAACCCCACCTACAAAGAGGTTTGCTCAGGAATGACTGGACACAACGAGGTGGTGCGTGTCATCTTTGACCCTGCAAAGATCGCCTATGCTGACCTCCTCAAGGTGAGGGTCGGTTGTTGTCAGGAAATCTATAGCGTCAACGTTGGTCTCAATTTCCTGGATATGGAAAAAATGAAAGTGAAATATCAGATGGGTTGACCCATAGGACAAGGTTCTACTTTCTCAAATGGAGGCCTTGTATCCTTCTGTGCTGATGTAAGATGGATTCCTATTGCTTGGCTTCTCAAGTTGTGAGTCATAGATGCTTTGAAATCGGTAAAAAGACCGTGAGACCTCAAAGAGGAGGTAAGCCTTCACTGGGGAATGCCGCAGTGATCTTCTCCTTGATGTGTTTTTTCTACACAGTGTAATCTTCTGCCAAAGGTCAGCTGTAGACATCAGTGCTAACCTCTTCACAGTAAACAAAACAAAAAAACAACAACAACAAAACAAAGAAAAGAAATAAAACAGGAAGAATCACTGTGTAATCAGAACAAAAGCTGTTTGTGATATTGTTGACATCAGTTCCTCCACTACACCCCAGCTAACAATTTTTTCCAAGTGATAATAAAAGGAGGGGGGCGAAGGTAGCTTGATCTAACAATGACTCCTATCGCATGGTCAGTCACAAACTGGAAACATCTGATCCTTACAATTTTTGTCAGTCAGTTGTCTATTGTTCATTAGTTCATTAGTGTCTGAGTAACACTTTGAAATTTAGATTGAACTGCTACTTTTGAATTGGATTCAGCTACAGTTTCTCATTCAATTCCACTGTTATTAAAGCTAAACTGCTACTTTTGAATTGGATTCAGCTACAGTTTCTCATTCAATTCCACTGTTGTTAAAGCTAAACTGCTACTTTTGAATTGGATTCAGCTACAGTTTCTCATTCAATTCCACTGTTGTTAAAGCTAAACTGCTACTTTTGAATTGGATTCAGCTACAGTTTCTCATTCAATTCCACTGTTATTAAAGCTAAACTGCTACTTTTGAATTGGATTCAGCTACAGTTTCTCATTCAATTCCACTGTTATTAAAGCTAAACTGCTACTTTTGAATTGGATTCAGCTACAGTTTCTCATTCAATTCCACTGTTATTAAAGCTAAACTGCTACTTTTGAATTGGATTCAGCTACAGTTTCTCATTCAATTCCACTGTTATTAAAGCTAAACTGCTACTTTTGAATTGGATTCAGCTACAGTTTCTCATTCAATTCCACTGTTATTAAAGCTAAACTGCTACTTTTGAATTGGATTCAGCTACAGTTTCTCATTCAATTCCACTGTTATTAAAGCTAAACTGCTACTTTTGAATTGGATTCAGCTACAGTTTCTCATTCAATTCCACTGTTATTAAAGCTAAACTGCTACTTTTGAATTGGATTCAGCTACAGTTTCTCATTCAATTCCACTGTTATTAAAGCTAAACTGCTACTTTTGAATTGGATTCAGCTACAGTTTCTCATTCAATTCCACTGTTATTAAAGCTAAACTGCTACTTTTGAATTGAATTCAGCTACAGTTTCTCATTCAATTCCACTGTTATTAAAGCTAAACTGCTACTTTTGAATTGGATTCAGCTACAGTTTCTCATTCAATTCCACTGTTATTAAAGCTAAACTGCTACTTTTGAATTGGATTCAGCTACAGTTTCTCATTCAATTCCACTGTTATTAAAGCTAAACTGCTACTTTTGAATTGGATTCAGCTACAGTTTCTCATTCAATTCCACTGTTATTAAAGCTGAACTGCTACTTTTGAATTGGATTCAGCTACAGTTTTTCATTGAATTCCACTGTTATTAAAGCTGAACTGCTACTTTTGAATTGGATTCAGCTACAGTTTCTCATTCAATTCCACTGTTATTAAAGCTAAACTGCTACTTTTGAATTGGATTCAGCTACAGTTTCTCATTCAATTCCACTGTTATTAAAGCTGAACTGCTACTTTTGAATTGGATTCAGCTACAGTTTCTCATTCAATTCCACTGTTATTAAAGCTGAACTGCTACTTTTGAATTGGATTCAGCTACAGTTTCTCATTCAATTCCACTGTTATTAAAGCTAAACTGCTACTTTTGAATTGGATTCAGCTACAGTTTCTCATTCAATTCCACTGTTATTAAAGCTAAACTGCTACTTTTGAATTGGATTCAGCTACAGTTTCTCATTCAATTCCACTGTTATTAAAGCTAAACTGCTACTTTTGAATTGGATTCAGCTACAGTTTCTCATTCAATTCCACTGTTATTAAAGCTAAACTGCTACTTTTGAATTGGATTCAGCTACAGTTTCTCATTCAATTCCACTGTTATTAAAGCTAAACTGCTACTTTTGAATTGGATTCAGCTACAGTTTCTCATTCAATTCCACTGTTATTAAAGCTAAACTGCTAAACTGCCGAGCCAGCGCTCCGACTAAATGGAGTGAACTTACAAGTTCTATCTTGATAGATTCACAAATGAGAAAAATGTGCATTATAATGTTTTTTGTTTGATTTTTTATTTTTGTCGCTCGTGCCCAAAGGAAGAAGACCTCATTTGGATTATTCAGAATGGATAGATACTTTGTGTAAAAAAAAAAGGAAAAAAAAAAAAAAAAGAAAAAAGTGGTGTTTTCAGTGACGAGCGATTTTGTGTATCCTCCAGCTTTCGCCGAAGACAAATTGGACAGTAGGCCCTATCCCAGGAACATCGCTCTCCTGTTTGTTTGGTGTTTTGCTTGTTTTTCTCTCCTCTCTTTGTGGTCAATGTGAAGATGGCACCGAAGAAAACTCAGTCAAATCAAAAGAAACGGAACAACAGACCAAGCAGCAGTCCAGGCCACAGTGAAGAAGGCGCCCCCGACTCCCTTGTCAGTCCCCAGTTAGGGCAGGTTTCAGTCGAGGGCAGTGAAAGAAGGGACCGATCAACAAGTAAAAGGAGAAGGATTCTGGAGCAACAACAGAAAATAACAAACTTTACAGACCGCCAGGAGTGCAAAAATCAGACGGAAGGGGACCAAGGGGACATCGTAGTGGAGAACAGCGACTCAACTGTAACACTCTCAACTATCCTGACCAGAATGGAGAGAGGGATGGATGACGGCAAGAAACAACATGATCAACTGAGCCTCCAACTTGAAAAAATTCTATCTGAATTATTTGATGTAAAAAAAGAAAATGATCTATTGAAGAGGAAAATAGATTCACTTCAAAAAAGCCACACAGACCTGCATGATGACGTCAGCCGGCTGAAAAAAGAACTGAAGCAGGAAAAAGAACTGCGCAACTCACTTGAGCAGTATAGTCGAAAGGAAAATATCAAAATTATCAATCTACCTGAAGACTCGGGACGAGAGACAGCCGAAGAGACAGAAGGGAAAGTTGTAGAGCTTTTAAGAGAACACTGGAACTGACATCTTTTCAACACAACTTTATCAGTGTTGCCCATCGAGTGGGAAAGTACACCGCTGGCAAAAACAGACCGGTCATTGTGCGCCTTGTAAACAGAAAAATAAAATCAGAAATTTTCAAAAGGAGGAGACTATTAAAACAATATAAATCAAATATCTACGTGACTGAAGACTTAACTAAACTAAACACACAGAGACTGTATGATGTAAAACGTCACCCAGCCGTCATCTCAGCTTGGCCCTTTCCCAAGGAAAACTTTATTGCAAATTATTAGACCTTAAGATTATTCAGTTTGAAAATGGGGACACAAGCAAAATTGATCGGATGCTCCTCGAATCCAGATCAGCTGACCGGAGCCAAGTTTCTCCCCACCATTCAACCAGTGGGGCGTCGATTGGACACCGCAGACAACGGGAGGACAACCGGGCGGACAGGGACAGCAGAGGGAGCAGCTACAGACCAGTCCAGTCCAGGTTCCAGGTCCACAGCCCCCGACGGCGGCTACAGCAGACGGGTGACCAACGCTCCAGGGGCAGGTCATCCGGTGGATCGGGAGAGACGTCATCCCCTCCAGGCCGTGTTCTGGGCAGTGTGCCAGAACAGCCCAGTGGTGACGACAAAGATGGCCACGGGGACACAGCGTCGCCTGATCGTGTGTTTCAGGAAAGTCCATCAAACTTCCGACTCGGTGCCAGCGACCTTCCCGACGCTGTGTCAGAGGCAGCTTTGGAAACGTGTAATGAACTCATCAGTGACATTGTGAGTGACGGTGTGGAGGATTTCAACTCCATCCTTCCTCCCCACCTCCATCCCAACAGTGGCAGTAAAAGGACATCTCAAGGGGACTAATGAAACGGAAAATAACCACCACAACTAAAGGACGTCTTCCAAGTAGGCTGATGCAGTAATTTCAAAGTATGTGCATGTGCGCGTGTTGTGTATGTGTGTGTGTGGGGGGGGGGGGGGGGGGGGGGGGGGGGGGGGGAGAGGGATGAGAGTGAGCGAGAGGGTATGGAAGGAAATATTTGTACGGGAATTTAATAATGTAATAATGTATGTATGTAAGTGCGTGTGTATATGGGCAGAGGGGAATTAAGTGTATGTCTGCGCACGTGGGTGAGTGAGTGTGTGTGTGTGTGTGTGTGTGTGTGTGGGGTGTGTGTGTGTGTGTGTGTCTGTCTGTCTGTCCATGTGTGTGTGTGTCTGTCTGTCTGTCTGTCCATGTGTCTGTCCATGTGTGTGTGTGTGTGTGTGCGCGCACGCGCGCGCTTGTGTGTGTGTGTGTGTGCAGGTGGGCGGGTGGGTGTGGGTGTGTGTGTAACTGAAAATTGGTGTGAAAGTAAATGTTGGTATTTGATTTTATAACGATGAGCCATAGAATGTAGGTCATAAGATGATAGTCTGCTCCATGCGTGTTGTGTGGGGGGTGGGGGCGGGGGAGACGCGGTGTGGGGGTGAGGGGGGGGGGTGGGGGTGGGGATGAGAGTGAGCGAGAGGGTATGGAAGGAAAATTTGTATGAGAATTGTAAGTGTGGGTGTATATGGACAGAGTGGAATTAGGTATATGTGGGCGTGCATGTGCGCATGTTGGTGAGTGAGTGTGTGTGTGTGTGTGTGTGGTGTGTGTGTGTGTGTGTGTGCGTGTGTGGTGTGTGTGTGTGTGTGTGTGTGTGTGTGTGTGTGTGTGTGTGTGTGTGGCGCGCGCATGTGGGCGAGTGATTGTGTGTGCGTGTGTGAAAAATATTTTTGATGATGATAAGCACGCTTGTGATCCACTACTTCGCCAGTTTAAAAAAAAAAGTGATATGTACACACACGTATGCGCATGCGTGTTTATAAGTGTGTACTTTTAGGTCTATGTGTATACACGTGATTGGACGTATGTATGTATGTATGTGCAAGTATTGCTACAAAACTCAAAAACAGGTGCTTGTCGGACATCTCTTCAGACTTTAAGACTTTGATCCATGAACAAACATGTATTGCAAGGTGTGTGTGTGTGTGTGTGTGTGTTGTGTGTGTGTGTGTGTGTGTGTGTGTGTGTGTGTGTGAAAATTGGTGAGAAAGTATGGGATCTTTGCTCATGTGTTCTTGGATGCGTTAGTGCATGGTTTGTTGGTATGGGGAGGGGAGGGGGGGGGGAAGTACAGGGAGTGGGCGCGAGCGCGCGCATATGTGTGTATATTTGTGAACGTGCGTGTGTTATGTCTGTGTGCATGCGTGCGTGCGTGCGTGCGTGCGCGTGTGAGTGTATGTCTGTGTGTGTGTGTGTGTGTGTGCGTGTGCGTGTGTGTGTGTGTGTGTGTGTGTGTTTGAAAATTGGTGAGAAAGTAAATGTTGACATTTTGGTTTTATAACGATGAGCCATATATAGTGTATGTCACAAGATGACAGCCTGCTCCACGCGCTGTTGAAAATATTTCTGATGCTGATAAGCACGCTTGTGGTCCACTATTTCTTCCCATGTAGAAAAATGTGATGTGTACACACACGTATGCGCATTGTGTGTTTACAAGTGTGTATATTCGGGTCTATATGTATACACGTGATTTGATGTATGTATATATGCTTGTGCAAGTATTGCGGGGAGGTGGGCGCGCGCGCGCGCGCGCGCGCGTGTGTGTGTGTGTGTGTGTGTGTGTGTGTGTGTGTGTGGGGTGTGTGTGTGTTTGTGAACGTGTGTGCGTGTGCACGTGTGTGTGTGTGTGTGTGTGTGTGTGTGTGTGTGTGTGGTGTGCGCGTGCGTGCGTGCGTGCGTGTGTGTGTGTGTGTGTGCATGTGCGCGTGTTGTGTGTATGTGTGTGTGTGTGGGGGGGGGGGGAGTGGGGGGGGGAGAGGGATGAGAGTGAGCTCCACGCGCTGTTGAAAATATTTCTGATGCTGATAAGCACGCTTGTGGTCCACTATTTCTTCCCATGTAGAAAAATGTGATGTGTACACACACGTATGCGCATGTGTGTTTATAAGTGTGTATAGTTGGGTCTATATGTATACACGTGATTTGATGTATGTATATATCCTTGTGCAAGTATTGCGGGGAGGTGGCGCGTGCGCGTGCATACGTGTGTGTGTGTGTGTGGTGTGTGTGTGTGTGTGTGTGTGTGTGTGTGTGTGTGTGTGTGTATTTGTGAACGTGTGTGTGTGTGCGTGTGCGTGTGCGCGCGCAGCGCGCGCGCGGCGCCGCGCGCGTGTGTGTGTGTGTGTGTGCGTGCGTGCGTGCGTGCGTGCGTGCGTGCGTGCGTGGGTGTGTGTGTGTGTGTGCGTGCATAGGTGCGCGCGCGCGCGTGCGTGTGTGTGTGTGTGTTGTGTGTGTGCGCGTGAGGGTGCGGACCCGGAGAACGTGTGACATGTTTTTTTTTGCACGATGACATTTGTTGCCTCGTTTTTGTTTGCTTGGTTTTGCTGATGTTGCTGTTCAACCTTGAAGAGATAAGAGAACGGCTGATGTATCATTGGATAACACAACAGCCTATAATCGTCAATGTTCAGCTGTTGGTGATGTGTACATGTCTTGTCTGCTCCCTTGGCCCTGTCAGTCACTTTCCCTCATTTGTGATAGACACATGACCCTTTAAGACCTGAAGCAGGATCCCGTTTCACACTCTAAATTCTCGAAACCTACATTGTCTATGCTGGATATTTGATGCAGTTGCACACGTTTAGATAGATTCTCGCCCCGCCCTCACCCCCACCCCCATGTTAAAGGTATGGAAAGGTAACTGTATTTCTATTCCGTTTCTACCTCAATAGAAAACGGTTAGCAGACGTTACAAGCATTATGAGTCCATAACGGTCCGATGTCTTGAATTTTTCTTTCTTCTTTCTTTCTTTCCTTTCTTCCTTCCTGCCGCCCTTCTTTCGTTCGTTCGTGTGTTCGTCTCTCTCTCTCTCTCTCTCTCTCTCTCTCTCTCTCTCTCTCTCTCTCTCTCTCTCTCGTCTCCTTCGGGGGAGGGAAGTGTCAAAGCCCAGGAATGACCCATGTTGACCAGTGCGAAGCGGGAATTCTGTATTTTATGGAATTGTCACGTTGCGGTCCTACATACCATAAATTTGGTGCTGGGATAGTAAAGAAGAGTGCCCCCTTTGTCCACCCCCCCCCACCCCCCCCCCCCCACCCCCATGAGAAGGGTGGGGTGGTGGGCCCTTATTGTAATCTTGGAGATTTTCTGTTATGTCTTTCTCCTCCCCGGACCATTCGCTGTCGCCGCTGCTACTTGGCTCCCGCCTCTCTCTCTCTCTCTCTCTCTCTCACGCACACACATACACCTCCTCCGTCCGCCCCTCTGTTTTCCTTCCCTTTAATTAATTTGTTTAACACCATCATTATTATCATTGTAACTATTAGCAATAATACTACCACTACCACCACCACTATCGCTGCAACAACTCCCACTTATACTACTACTACTACTGTCGTTATTTTCTGCAGTGGTTTGCTCTGTCCGTGCAGACTCTTTAACTGGATTGATGTTCTCTTGTTGCCGGGACTTGTTCTCCAGCAGGTCTAATTTTCACCTTTTCTTTTTTTTTTTTTTTTTTTCTTTTTTTTTTTTTTTTTTTTTTTGGGGAGGAGGGGGTGGCGAGTCGGTGACCGGGAGGTGGATGGGTTGGGGACGAGGAAATTATTGCAGACGAACGGATGGGGGTGGGGGGGAGGGGAGGCTGGATTTGAGATGTTCGTTCAGAGAAAGGGAACGGTTTCCAGTATGATATATTAGTTTTATATGATGTGTTTCTTATGTACGTTGTTTGCGGCATTTGTGTTTTGTGTGTGTGTGTGTGTGTGTGTGTGGTGTGTGTGTGTGCGTGCGTGCGTGCGTGCGTGCGTGCGTGCGTGCGTGCGTGCGTGCGTCTTTTGTTTTTCTTTTTGTTCTTTTTTGCACATAATATTGAAAATTGTATGTATTTGAATGTGAACTATCAAGACTTGAAACTCATGGCAACGAACGGCGTTCAAGTGAAGACTTCAGGTGCTGAGCACACTTTTAACATTGTTATTATTATTGTTATCTCCATCATTGCTTTATTTGTGACTTTTTCCATGTTTTATTTCTCATGTTATATGTATACAGCCCGTATCAGTACACACATTAGCAATATCGACATCTCGCAAGGAATGTTGTACCTCTTGCAAAGAATGTTGTCTGGTTCAAAGGTAACAGGTATGTCTACCAAACCACTGCTCTCTGTAAATAATATTTGTCAGTTATTGTCAAATGTAAATTCTAGTCATGAATAGCATTTCTATTATATCACTAAACTGCCAAGGGTTAGGTAATAATCTGAAAAGGCGTGACGTATTCCAGTATCTGAAACAAAAATCACATTCAATTTATTGTCTTCAAGACACACACTTTGATAAGAAATCAGAACACATCGTTGCATCAGAATGGGGCTATAAATGTTTTTTCTCTTCTAATACGTCAAATTCTAGAGGTGTATCTGTCATGTTTAATAACACGTTTGAATTTAAGATAAAAAAGATATACAGAGACCAAGATGGTAACTTCATAATTATCCTGTTTAAATATATGGAGCTCGATCTGCTTCTTGTTAATGTATACGGACCTAATAGGGACAACCCAGATTTTTATGTAAACCTAAAAAGTACTATAGAAAGTTTTAATACCCGTAATAATCATAGCGGTTGGGGATTGGAACCTTGTATTAGACCCTTCTATTGATTATGATAACTATAAACATAATAACAATCCCAAAGCGCAGGATACAGTTCTGAACATGATCGAAGAACTGCAGTTATCAGATATATGGAGAGAATATAACCCTGATGGCAGGAGATACACATGGCGAAAGATAAGCCCTCTTAAACAAAGTAGATTGGACTTTTTCTTAATTTCCGAATACCTGATTTTTTTTTGTAGAAGATCCTGACATCCACTATGGATATCGATCGGACCACTCCATGGTTAGTTTAAAGTTAGAATTTGGTAAACAAACCACCCATAAAACATATTGGAAATTTAACAATTCTCTACTCCGAGATCGCCAATTTTTAGAAGAAATTAATGACATGATTGGTAACGTTACTCAAGAATATGCTGCAGATCCTTATGACAAGCACAACTGAAGGATCTGTCTAAAGCTGATGTACAACTAACGGTGCCTGTCAACGTTTTCTTGGATTCTTGTTAATGAAGTCAGAGCAAAAACGATTGCATATGCAACAATGAAAAAGAAGCAAAGAGAAGAAAAGGAGTGTAGTTTAGAACATCAAATAGCAGAAATAGAAGAAAAAGAAACTAAAACTGAGGATAACATGCTGAATTGGATTGCTTAGGCAGAGAATTAGCCACGTTAAGAGATGAAAAATGCAAGGAATTCTAATAAGATCAAAGGCAAGATGGGTGGCCCAGGGTGAAAAGGTAACTAATATTTTTGTAATCTAGAAAGAAGACACTTCGTAAGTAATATATGTCTGAATTAGTAACAGATGACAGGATAGTATACAAATCTGATGAAATCCTGATGGAAGTGAAGCTTTTTATGAAAACCTATACACGAGAGAAAAGTGGAAGAATGTGAGATTACGGACTTGATCGAGGAAATGCCAAAATTAACAGAGGAAGAACAAGAATCGCTTGAGGGAGAAATAACACTTGAGGAAGCAGGATGTGCTCTTAAAAACATGCAGAACGGAAAAGTCCTGGTTCAGACGGTTTCACATCGGAATTTTTTAAAGTTTTCTGGAAACAGCTGGGTGTTTTTGTAGTCAGAGCTTTAAACCAGTCATTTCAAAAAGAGGAATTATCCAATACACAAAAGAAGGAATAATTACATGTATCCAAAAGGAGACAAACGAAAGAATTCATTTAAAAACTGGAGACCAATATCCTGCTCAATGTTGTCTATAAGATAGGGTCTTCTTGCATAGCAAATCGTATTAAATCCGTTCTTCCCAAATTAATCAATGAAGATCAAACGGGGTTCATGGCAAATAGATATATAGGGGACAACATCAGATTAATCTATGATCTAATCCATTACTTAAAAACAGAAAAACTCCCAGGCATGCTTATCTCCATAGATTTTGAAAAGGCGTTTGATTCCTTAAATTGGCAATTTATGTTGAAGGTATTAAAATCATTTGGATTTGGTAAAGATATATGTCGTTGGATCACGACCTTTCATAAGGGAATCAAGTCATCTGTTATAGTAAACAGTCAGAGCTCAACATGGTTTGAAATACAAAGAGGTTGTCGACAAGGTGACCCCATATCTCCCTATTTATTTATATTGTCCGCAGAAATATTAGCCATTATGATTAGGGAAAATAAAAACATAAAGGGAATATACATTAACCAAACTGAACACAAGCTCTCTCAGTTTGCAGACGATACACAGTTGACAAGCGAAGGGGACAGAATATCATTTGAACATTCAATAGAGACCTTAGACAAATTCGCAAAGTGTCTGGTTTGCACATGAATATCGAAAAAACGAAGGCAGTTTGGCTAGGAAGCAAAGTGTTTTCAAAGACTAGATATATGCCCCACTAAAAATAGACTGGAATCCCAAAACAGTTTAAGATCCTTGGAATATGGTTTACCCCAGAACTATCACACTGCATAGAACTGATTTCAAAGACAAATTTCTTGAAATAAAATCGTTATTCAACGCCTGGAGTAAGAGAGTTATTACACCTGTTGGCAGAGTAGCCGTTTTAAAATCACTGATTCTCTCAAAATTGATTATCTTTGATCTTGTTACCTAATCCACCAAACCCGTTTACGGATAAGCTTCAAAAACAATGCTTTCGATTCGTATGGATAACAAACAAGATAGGATAGCCCGAAAAACAACAGTAAAAAATGTTAGAAATGGAGGATTAGGTATACCTTCACTTAAACACATGATAATGGCATTGAAACTTACATGGATCAGAAAACTTAAATTTAGTAATCATAAATGGAAGTCTGTGATAGAAACAACGTATCCTTTGGTAAAAGACCTCGAAAAATATGGTTATGCTTTACCAGTGAGCCGAAAAGAGACTAATGCCTTTTGGAATGACACTTTCCAAGCATATAGAATCTTTGGTGACAAAGTAAGTATTGAGGATCCTAGTGATTGTTTGGCTGAAAACATTTTTACAATAAAAACATTAAATAGACGGGAAAAGTATATGTTTCAAGGACTGGATAGACAAAGGTGTATATCGTATTGCAGATTTAATAAACCAAGCAGGATCGTTCATGACATATGAAGAATTCAAGCAAAAGCATACCGTTCAAACAAACTTTATGCTATACCTAGGTTGTGTACAATCTGTCAGAAAATATATTCAAACGAAGAATATCAGATTTACTAGTAATATGCCTACGCCCACTGAAAAAGCTCTCAGTATCATCTGGAGCGCAAAGAAAGGAGCTCGACTTTATTATGACATCTTAAATGCAGATAACTCACAGCCAAGGTGCTGTAAGAAATGGAACAGTGAAATAGGAAAAGAATTGAACTGGAAAAATATATTTCTTCACACACACAAAATAAAAGAAATTAAACTGAGATGGTTTCAGATAAGATTAATTCACAGGATCCTGGCTACAAATATTGTTCTTGAAAAATGAACATTGTTGAAAATAACGAATGTACTTTTTGTAAGTCTGAAAAGGAAAACTATAGTCATCTATTTTTCACATGCGACGTGACAACACATTTTTGGACTGACCTTCAGACGTCTTAAAAGACAATTGCTCTGGTGTACCTGAAATCGTATTATCAAAGGAATTTGTTCTGTTTGGCACTGACTCTCGGATAAAAACTGACATCATACTCGATTACATTATTATCTCTGCAAAGTTCTTTGTATATAAATCCAGACTTGAAAAGGTGGTTCCTCTGTTTCCTGTCTTCAGGAAATATTTAAAAACCAAATACCAAGTAGAAAAATGCATTGCAAAAATGAATTTGAACTATGTTGATTTTGCAAACAAATGGCAACAATATGAATTTTTTATTGAAAACTAAGATTTGTATGCGCGTGCTCGCGCGCGCACGTGTATGCATATGTGTAGTCCTGAGCAAAGCCTGGCGTGACAGCTAAAAGTCAAACCGTCGTTTCTGGATAACTAATTTATTTGAACTGTCAATGTCGATTCCTATGCTTCTGTATAGAATACTTTAGGAACTTAGGGTTGTGTTGTGTTTTTTTTCTGTCTCTGTCTGTCTGTCTGTCTCTCTCTCTTTCTTTGACTATTGATTTTGAAGAAAAAAAACGGAAAACGCTCCAAAATAGTAAGTTTAATGTGTGACACTGACAGTGTAGACACAATGTTGTGCATATTTGTAATATGTATATCTTAAATAGGAATCGCTGTTTTTTTTGCGAACTTATTGCAGCTTTGTAATGCATTTATGTAAGATAAGATTACTGTCATTTTTGTTTTTTGTAGTGCTGTTTTTGTTGCTGGTTTTTTGTGTGTTTTTTTTCTTTTTTTTTCTTTTTTTTTCTTTTTTTTTTTTCGAGATTTCCATGTGTAAATTTCTTTACAAGCAAATTAATAAAAAAAAAAAAAAAAAAAAAAAAAAAAAAAAAAAAAAAAAAAAGCTAAACTGCTACTTTTGAATTGGATTCAGCTACAGTTTCTCATTCAATTCCACTGTTATTAAAGCTGTTTTGTTTGTTTGTTGTTGGTCGGTTTGTTTGGGTTTTTTTTTGGGGGGGGGGGGGGGTTGGTCACATGCAGTACGCACTGACATAACGGTCTGAACAGGCCTCAAACGTCTTATCATCTGTTTGGGACCATTCATTCAGGTGTTCTGGAAAGTCACGACCCACACAAGGAATGCGCCAAGGGAATGATGTGGGCACGCAGTACAGGTCTGGCATTTACACCTATGGAGAACAGCAGCAGCAGGAGGCAGAGTCGTCACGGTCCACGTACCAGCAGCAGCTGACCAAGGCGGGCCATGGCACCATCACCACGGAGATTGTGTCGGCCCGGAGTTCTACTATGCTGAGGACTATCATCAGCAGTATCTGGATAAAAACCCGGGGGATATTGTGGTCTGGGGGGCACTGGAGTGTCCTGTCCCATTGGACTGACAAAGAAGAATAGAGATGACCTGTAACCTTCTACCTGTTCAGTGGTTGCCGATAGAGAACTCAACACGGTTCCTGTGTGAGCAATAAGGCTGTGTGTTCAAAATCCCACAGTAAAAGTAAAGAGTCTGTGTGCAAAGTGAGACGACTGCAGGCGGAAATCTAAACAATGCAGCATTGAGGTGGATGAAGATCAGTGACGGCTCGTTCATTTTCTTTGTCCTGATTGTTTTGTATCTTGCCTGAAGAAGACCCAAGAGGTCGAAACACGTCGTGTTTTGTCTCGTGATTCGTTTGTCTACATTTTCTTGGCGGTTCGCTATTAATTTTATTTTAAATTTGTTTAAATAGTCTATGGTGTGAGCACCTTTTTTTTTTTTCAACAAAGAAACAGAAGATTCTTTTGATTCATGGTTCACTCCATTTAGGGGCGACTACAAAGAACATGACCTTTAGAATTCAGTTCTAGTGTGCATGCGTGTGCACACACACAAACACACACACACACACACTCTATCTGGCTGTCTCACTGTCTTTCTCTTTCTCTCTCATTTTCTGTGTGTCTGTCCGTCTCTCACACTCTTTTTCTTTCAAAGCTAGCTCATTACCGAATTCATTAAAAATGTCAGTCACGCCCACTTCACGATAACACACACCTATTCGTGTCTTTACACCTTTCCCATCCCCCACCCCTCCCCCCTTCAAATCTGTCTAGTTTTCAACAACCAAAAAGAAATTTGTAAATGATATATCTTTGGAAATAGACTGGGGTCCTGAAGACCTCAGCAGCACAGAGGAAAACCCCTGGACCTTGTGGATGACCGGAGCATTGCAGACACTTGCGTTCCACAGTCACCGTCAGCTAGCGGCCATCTCAGTGCAAGTCAACCTTGACAGTCTTACTCCATGGATCGAGATGGGGAGAATAGGGAAGAAAAGCTTTAAGAGGGCAGACATTCATCAACAGGTGACTCAGGAAACTACAGTGACTCAGGAAACTACAGTGACCCAGGAAACTACAGTGACTCAGGAAACTATCAGTGACCCAGGAAACTACAGTGACCCAGGAAACTACAGTGACCCAGGAAACTACAGTGACCCCAGGAAACTAGTGACTCAGGAAAACTACAGTGACTCAGGAAACTACAGTGACCCAGGAAACTACAGTGACCCAGGAAACTACAGTGACCCCAGGAAACTAGTGACTCAGGAAACTACAGTGACTCAGGAAACTACAGTGACCCAGGAAACTACAGTGACTCAGGAAACTACAGTGACCCAGAAAACTCCTACACATCAGCTGACCATACAGCAGACAGGCGAAGGACACACCGACTACCAGCCGAGGACAAGACCAGAAGTAAATGGAGGTGGATCGGACTCTCTGTCAAACAAAAAAAAGCCGGCATCAAACATGATCAGGTGTGGCTTGAAGTGGAACCAGAGGCGAAGTCAACGGGAAACACCTGGCATGGGGACCTGGAAGCAGACGCCAGACCAGTGGGATGCAGCTGGGGACAGGTGAAGAGAGGGCCCAGGACAGAGGGTCCTGGGAGGGGATGGGGGTCGGGGGGGGTTGATGGTCTGTGCTGTGGGAGGGGTAAAGGACTACGACAATCTTTGGAAATATTTTGCTGTCTCAGTTTATGAATATGGAATTTTGAAGACAAAGAAATCATGAAGTCTATTGCTGCACCTGTCCGTACACTGCTTCCTTAACAAACCAGGCTTTAATCTCATAATTACGAAAAACACTGCTTCCTTAACAAACCAGGCTTTAATCTCATAATTATGAAAAACACTGCTTCCTTAACAAACCAGGCTTTAATCTCATAATTTGAAAAACAGATGTACATGTTTTTTTCCCCGATGTGGCCCTCTGCGGTCGGCTGGGCTATAAGCAACATTATCTTATCCCCCTTTTTTTTTCTTTTGTCTTTTTTTTTAAAAGTGTTAAATCTCTGTGCAATTGAATGATAAATTTCAAGATGGAACAGAAAAAACGAAGATTGGTGATGAAAATTCTCTCTACATGGCAAGCTTATGTACCTGTGAATCTTCTTACATGTGAATGCATGCAAGTCTTCCCTTGCTGAAATAAAACATGACAAATGGATCAAGTGACTGCATGTGTTGCAACGTTTTGAGCATTTGTGATTTCTCCGACACTGTGATGTGACTGATAGTAGTAAACTAAAGGCAAACTTGTTTCATTCTTGAATGTGCATTTTCTGCAGAATCAAATACTTATTGTTGTGTGTGATTATCGCAAATACTTGTTCGATATTGATAAGAGCATGTTGTATTGATATGTTTGTTTATGTCTGAGCTGAACTGATCAACAGCTTTCGTATGTGGGAAAATTGCTTGGCACATCACGATTATAAATGAATTCTGCTGACCTAGTTAGTGTATGGATGTTCTTTGTGTTGTACGAGTGCTGTTGTAGTAGTAGTAGTAAGGTGAGGTAAGGTAAGGTAAGGTCATGAACGTTGCTTACAGCCCAGCCGACCGCAAAGGGCCATATCAAGGCTGACAACACGTAGCAGTAATAATCATTTTTACAGCATTTTACGCACATATAAAAAAACAACTGTTAGACTAGTGTGTATGTAGGAGGCAGGGAGGGGGAATAGTATAAAGGAAAACAGGAATAAATCGATAAAACATCCAAGTGCTTCAAACAAGAAAAAAAAAAGTCGGATTGGTAAAAAACATCACAGAATGGACAGTTGGTACCCATGTAAGTGCATTTCCTAGTTGCCTGATTAGGTGGATGAACAGTGCAGTTTAAAAGTCGCAAGCATGTTAACAAGAGAATAAAGGCTTTCTGAAATATGGGCAGTTGAAGGGTACAAACACACACACACACTCACTCACACTCACACACACACCACACACACACACTCACACACACACACACACACACACTCACACACACACACACACACACTCACTCACACACACACACACACACACACACACCCCTCACTCACACCTAACAGCTGTGAAGGAATCTAAAACAGGCAGTTGAAGGGTACAAACACGCACACACACACACACTCACACTCACACACACACTCACACACACACACACACACACACACTCACACACACACACACTCACACTCACACACACACACTCACACACACACACACACACACACACTCACACTCACACACACACACACACTCACTCACACCTAACAGCTGTGAAGGAATCTAAAACGGGCAGTCCGGAAGAGAGACATGAAACAAAAACTGTCTGGCATGAAAGGTGCAGGTACTATTCCCAAAAAAAAAAAATCACCCGCTACCTGGCATCTCTTTAGAGACATGGGCTGCTTTCCTCATGCTCCCAACTACAAACCACCCAGTGTCTTTGTACCACTTCTTCCTGAATAGGTCTTGCAGTTCTGCCCCTGGCTTTGCTCGTTTGCCATTAGTATATGTCAGCCATTGTTTTCTCTTACATGCAGACAGTGGAGATTGTTTCCTGCATCATATGTGCTGCTTGTATGATGCATCACATCGCTTCCTCTCCTGCGGTGGTCAGAAGTAAGAAACTAAATTCCTGTTTAAATTGGAAGCACGAGACCCGATGGCCCATTTTTACTCCACATTTTCATTATAAACTTCATGGGAACCTAGCAAAGTGTTTCTTTCATTTTTCAGTTTGACCTCAAATTCCCGTTAATGTTAAAACACTACAAAAATTCATGTGTTTTATTTCTCTGTTTAGTTTTCAATTCTTTCATTAAATGTGCTTCACGGCAACATATGGCTGCACGTCCTCATGAGAACACATTCTGGCAAATGATGCCCATCAAGTGGTCTATGAATCTTAACAGGAGATTCCCCCATACATGTATAGTATGGTCAGCATACAGCATTTTGAGCGTGTCTGTACACTATTGAGAGACAAAGTCACAGCATGGGTTCTTCTCCACCTCCCACCCCACCCCCTTATTTTTAGCATCACGGTGATAGAATGTCCTTATTCCATCCCATTCCATCATTGCTTTTGTCCACCTTTCTTTGAAATCTTTCCACCAAAATTGGGAACATCAGGCATGCCAACTTTCTAAAGATACAAAAAAAAGGGAGACAGAGATTACGAGTGCTGAGGTGAAAAATAGGTGGTTCAATAGTAGATGGGAAAAGACAAATAGTGCTCTAGCGCACCTGCTAAACTAAATTTAAAAAAAAATTACAGATTTGTTGTTTTTGTATTTTCACTGGAAAAAGATTAGTGGGGGGTGGCATTCCAAAGATTTCAAGCAGCAAAAGAAGAGGAAATCTGCCAAAATGAGAAGACAGTTGACTGGAACATGACAAGTCCCTAACTATAGATAGTTTCAAAGAAAAAAACAAAAAGGGATCGACACTCATGACGCGTTCATCTGATCTCACATTGTCCATCATTCACTGGTCACCAAAGATACAACACATTCCCACAGAAAAAAAGGCAACACAGGCAGTGATGTGTGATTCAAGTTTATTCCTCTTTGTTACCCATCACACTCACCGTGACTCGGTTCTCACAAGACCTTACAGAAGGGGACCTCTATACATGAATTGCTGCAAATGGCAGAACCATCTGCATGGAATCATCAATCTTGCAACAACAAAAAACAAACCCCTCCATCCATCCCTCCTCTCCCCTGCCCCCCCCCCCCCCCCCCCCATCACCCTCTTCCACTCCCACCCACCCCCACCCCCCCAAAAAAAAACGAAAAAAAACTTTTGCTCAATATACACATCAACTTTTGATGATTTTTTTTTTTTAAATTTTTCTAATGGTAACAAATCTTTTCTCTCCCTGCATATAATAATACGCATACTCATTACCATGCATACACAAGACTCGCACAAACGCATGTTAATTGATGAAATGAAGAAAACTTCCATTCACCCCCAAGTCAAGCTGAATGAAACACGCCTCCACAAAGTCATCGGTGCATCACTTGATAATGGTGCCAACAGTCGTAGCCACGTTTGATACGGACCACACCACCACAGTCATCAATGAACAAACATGCACAAGGAAGCCTGGAACACACTCGATTTGATGCTATGCTGCAAGGACAGAGAGAAATGCAACCATGTCCTGCACTCCAGATCGTAAATCATCACATGGACGGGGGAGAGAAGATGGCGAAGGAATTTCATGTGCTTCCAGTTCTGATTTTGCAATCAGCTCTCCGACACTGCACCATATGCATGATCGTTTCTTATACCAGGCAGGAATACATCCTGTCTGTAACCTTCTCGACACCCTTTAGACAACAAAAACTAACTGTATATTTGCTATCTCCCAAATCCCAGCCATTTCTATTTTATCCAAACAAACTCGCCCCATGCCCTCGATATGTTCCGTTACTTGCAGCTATGTACCTCGGCTTATGCCTAATTAATCCTGTGCATGGAAAATGATCTAAAAGTGACAAACAATTGGATTCTAATGTCTGATGAAGAGCAACTTGCCATTAGCAACCACAATTACAAACATGGTAAATCAGTACACAGGCAATTATGTTTTATTCTTCAAAGTGGAACAATCCCACACTAAAATGTAGTCTCTTTCCCTCTCTTGGATGTTTAATTCTTACTTGTCTGGATGTTTGGGTGCGATTTTTTTTAATAACAAAAATGGTTCATGAATTTTAATGATCATGAAAAATATGCACGAAAATGTGATATATCCAAAATGTCGGTAACTTTGAACTGGCTAAAATTCTGCAGAATGTGAGCACGAAAGGTGTTAGTGAATTGCCTGAGCTGTTAACAGTGGAAAAATACCAAGAGAATGTATAGACAGTCTAAAACTAAAGAGCAAACTGGGAAGAGTTAACATCGTTCTTTGCTTCAGGACAGGTGTGCACACATTTGGAAAACCGCAAGTTTGTATGCCTTTGCTTGCCAAAGTTACTGGCACATGCTTGGTTTTCTTTTTTCGTGTATGGAATGCCCAACAAGTTTTAAAGACACAGATGAATGTATTATTACTGTCAACGCAGCCTAGTTTCATAAGCTTTGAGATCACCAATGGATTTGTTGACTACATAGTTGCTCATTGTCATCACTTCTCGCAGCAAAGGACTTCTTTTTAGTCAGGGATCAGAGCTATGTATGGTCAGTTGGGCTTCAGTAAAGAAAAAAAAAGGTCTTATTCTCCCTTTGAAAAAAGTTGTTTGTAATTCAGCCAAGTTTTTTTTTTTTAAATGAAAGAAAAAAACTATCGAGTGACTCTTCTTTTTTATATCTTGATGATCCTTGACTTTATTAATAAGAGGCAGAGGGAAAAGAATGGCATTGGGGGGGGGGGGCCCTGAAAATGTTGATCGGAATATTTATCGAGGCTCATCCTTGTGAAAGAATCAAGGAGAAATCGTTTCAGAGGACACATCTGACTGGCACCATCCCTCGTCTTCCTAGTATCTTGGTACATCCTGGTCCTTATGGAGCTGCCGCCATCTCATTAATCATACACATTGTTAAGTACTAAAGTAGACCAAGGCCTAGCGCCTACACAATCATACATGATCATGTGACCTTTAGACATGCATGCATTTGAAAACTGTAAGTCTGTCTCCTTCACACAGTAATTTTGCTCATCACATAATTGAATGTGAACTGAATAACCAATACATACATTTTGCCTCAAGGGAACAGTACATAGCATGGAAGCATGGATACATGCAGAATTAACAGGGTACTGGATTTTGCTTTTATTTGTCAGTAAACTGACAAATCTATGGCTGTTTCCAGTCAGTTTATTATACCCTCCAATAATAAAACTAACGATCTTTCTTTCTTTCCGTGTACGCAGGCCGATATTCCTGCGGACACTGCCTGTATAGACAGGCAGTGGAGTTTTGTGTGTACGACCATTTTTTATCCCACCATTAAGGCAGCCATACTCCCATCTTCAGGGAAGGTGCATGCTATGTCATCCATACCAACGGCCAAACTGGCCTTCTCTTCCGAAAGTTGATGGGATTTTACGTGTGTGCAAGATGCTGTGCATGCGTTCACACATGGAACCTCGGTTTATAGTCTCATCCGAATGACTGTGTGGGGAATGGAGTCAGAACCAATGTTAACTCCGAGGGAAAAATCCCCCTGTACCGAAATTCGAACCCACAACCCCAGGATCACGAGTCCAGCGCTCTACCAACTGAGTTATTCCGGCCCCTAAACTAATGATCAAATTGCTTGCAACGACACCAAGAATTTGTACAAGCTTGTCACTGCCGTATGTACTCTACAGCATTTCAGTGGGGGACTCACTACCTGGCTGAGTGAATCTTCTCTCCAAGTACACCGATGCCTGTTGGACATTGTGGCGTCAACCATCTGTGTAACCCACTAAATATCACCATGGATTGCAGGAAAGTGAGACATGCACTACACAATCTAATTTCAAGTCAACTTCAGAGATGTTTTATATCGACTCTCCTTACCATACAACCACTGCCCGAATTCAATCCCAGGACTCTCAGATCATTGTTTCGTACTACTCACCGACATATTCTACTGTACCACAGTTATAACAACAGTGATGGCTCTTTCAGTCGTCTGCAAAGGATTCCATTCATTGCAATTTCAGCCAGCATCATTTTACAGAGTCTCACAAATTTCATTCTAGAATATCTGGTTCTCCCAAACCCTCAGAAATCTGTTCTGACTGCTGAACTCTTTGCTTTCTTCGTTTTCCTCCCTTCACTAGAAAAGCCATCATGGTTTTCAGTTAACAGACTATTTCAGAACCAAGTGCTCAAAGTTTTTATGTATTTGGCAAACAGATGCCAAAAGATGCCAAGTGTTTCATAGTTTTAGGAGCTGCTTTAAGCCTTATAACAGAATCTGTTTAAAACTGCAGTTTTCCAGAAACAGATGAAAACCAATTGTAACCCATTCCTCAGCCTTTCAAGTAAAAAACAAAAACAAAAAAACCCAATAATGCATGACTGAACATATTCAGACAATTTGAAGTTGACCCACACAAGTCTCTTCATATAGTATCTTGATAAAAAGACAAACATACATGAACAATAAAACAATGGGGGCAACTCTGTTGTAACCGATGTGTAAGACGACATTGTCCTGAATCTGCCTCCTCTGCCTCTTGGTTGTTCTCTTGGGTGCACAACAGCTCTGTCTGAGCAACAGAATTCGGAGCTGTCATCACCATTTTCCTCAAGTCACCCTTATCCATGTATACAGCTTCCTTTACTCATACAAGGCTGCTTCAACGGTAACCACATAGCATAGGAACTGGTTTCCACGGCATCAAATGATCTGTCACTTCCTGTCTGTTGAACTGGAAAGAAGGAAGTAGGAATACCATCTACTTTAGATAATCACTAGATCAGATGTTCTGTCTCTCCACATACCAAACAAAAACTCATTGTTAGTCAGGGGAAAGGAAGAAATGTCCTGAATCAAATGAAAGGGGAGGGACAGGAGTGGGAAGCTGGCTTGAACTACAGCCTCATCAATTCAGTCGTTAGTTCTCAGTGTAAGAGAGAGAGGGGACGGGAGGAGGTTGGTATGGAGATGGGGAAAGGTGGCGGTTGTAAAAATGTTTCAAACCTACCAATTCAACACCCCGTTTTCTCTGTCCTTTTTTTTTTTCGATTGGATCTCGTCTACAACTGCTCCTGAACGTGCCCTCATGCCAGTTTTTGACATTTTAATTACTACTCTTACGTTTGCATTTTTCCTATATCCCCACTCACCTATGGAACTTTTTTCCTCTTTTTCTTTTCTTTCCGTTTAAAGGGGATTTGCTTGAATTAAAATAAGGACATCTGGGGAAAAGAAATGTGGATAGTTGGCGTCTACATGGTGAGCATGTGGATGCGTCTCGTTTCTGGACATTCATTAAACCCCGATGCATTGGACCGAGGGAAATGGGAACGACCTACCGCTTTCCATTTTCACTGCTCTATTCATGGGTGCACTAATGTACCAAGCGAACCTACTGATATTACAAGAGCAGCACTTTCATAAAAAAAATGGATGCAAACAGCAAAATGGAATGACAATTTCTGAACTGACTGCAAGTCAGACAAATTACTGGAGTTGGCCAATGGTAAACTGAAGCTTATTCCTAACATTCTAAGCATAAATCACCTTTGTCTCTTATGTGCGTCGTGTTGGTTTTCTGCAATTTTCTAGACTGTCCAAACAATGTAGTAGAAACATTTCCTCTGAGTTGATTCAACCAAGATCGCAATTGAAAGCCAACGTGCGATGCTGATGCGAATATTTCACCCCGTATAGACCTTTGTGCAGCTGGAAATTCCTGCATCTTTTTCTCCAGGATTACAACCCACCTCTCTGCTAGGATGTGACAATGTTAAAGCTGTCAGCCGAAGTTAGAATCTGAGGATTAAGGGGTCGGTTAGACTTTGAACCGAAACTACTTTGACCCCTTACCGTTTTGACTGAAGAATGTATGGGTCAAAAAGAACAGGTATCCTCCACTACATGTAGTTACCGACACTCGAAGATCATTTGAGGTTTTTCCCCTGCAATATTCTATCCGTCCTTTCCATAAATTAACCCAAAGCCCACATTTTCAAATAAGATACGAAATCCTATACGATCTGGAGAATGACTTAATAAGGGTTGGCTTTTTTTTTTTTTTAAACTTCTGGAGGTTGGAAGCTATGCAAATCTCACTTCTATTGGCCTTGTAAAGCAGAGCAGGCCTGTCTCTCTAGCTGAACATAAGAAAGGAGAAAATGCCATCAGTACGTTTCTCTTTGATGGTGGTTTTTACAGTGTGGAGAAGGCCCAAAATGTATGGGTGCACAGATCTGCCCGCCCTTTTCTTTTCTGATGAGAATAAACAATGAGCAGCTCTGAAAGGGGAAAACACAGGAGTAACATCAGCAAACTGAACACTGGCATGCCCAAGTTGAACATATTCTGTTTGCATGTCATGCGAATCAAATTAATAAAAAGAATGAAGAAAATATATCGAGGCACATGTTTCACAGAGTACAGATTTCATTTAAAGATGTTTTTTCTATCTGGATCAAGAATCTAGGATAAAAACATTATTCATCACACACTCATTCTCTCATGCACAAACACGCTCACACAAGCACATGCGATTACACAGGCGCGTGCACATGCACACATATACAGAGTTTTAGATTTCACATCCTTTCCAACTCACATATTAAACAGTAATAACCTAGGAGACACACAACAGAACCTTCACCCAAATTCCATAACAACACTACCAATCCACATGTGTCAAAATATTTATTCAGATACTTTACTTCATCTTCGGAATCTTCTCTCTTGCGTGAAAAAAAAACAATCATAGACATGAAACAACTGTAAAGAAATAAATACACTCAAGGCAATATCTTCCTGTACAAAAAAAAATCTATTTACAGTCCTATACCATTTTTTTGTTTTGTTTTAACCCTTTACCACCACTACTTCTTACGCTTTATTGTTTGAAGAAAAAAAAAAAAAAAAAAGAAAAGTAGCTAAAAACACGCACATGTAAAATTCAGGGGGAAAGGCATCATCAAAATTTGCATCATCATCAAGAGAAGAGGTGAGGAGGAAGAAAAACAGGGGTCTAAAACTGTGAGGAAAGTTCTTGCATCCTGCTCGCAGAGACAGCTCGATGAGTCATCTGCATGACTGGTGACTTAACTGTTGAAACGCAAGAAACACAACTCACAGATCATTATTACCACTGCTCCGCCCACTCCCTGACTGTCAGCACGAAGGGGAGGCAAGCAGTCCCGTATCACCTGCCACACAATCCCTGACTGCTAGCACAGAGTGAAGGTGAGCAGTCCCATGCCACCTATCAGGCATTTTCAAGTCCATTTGGGGAGAGCTCCACACCATGCAACATGAGCCAGACGATGCAAACTGTCCGTAAGCACCTAGCGATAATGGAACAAAACATGAAAAGCTTTCAATGAGAAAAACAAAAACATGGAAAAGCAAACAAAAAAGCCTCATCCTGAAACATTTCTCATAATAAAGGTTGATGAATGCAGTGTCCTCCAGTATACCGACCGATTCACACCGAGGTCGATGCAGACAGCATACTGCAATACACTGAACTTTCAGTCATTGGTGTGTAGCATACCGCAGTATTCTTTACATTTCATCACTGGTATCCTATACAGTACAGATCAATGAATGGTCCACACGTCCAGGAAAGGAGGACTGCCAGTCCACAGGCTGTGGAGTGATATGCTATGTGTCCAGACCCATCAGAACACAGGCCTGACCATTGACACAGCGATACTGGCCATCAGCACCTTCTGAAAAACCTGCACTGCTAAACATAAAGGCCGCTCCTCGTCAATCTGTACTATTGTTGACTTCCAGGAGACGACAAGCAAGCCCAACAAGCTGACTTCAAAACTGTGGTAGGTTGAGAGGACAACCATTGCAAACTGCAGGAGATGACTGCAGCGGGGAGATCTGTCGATGACAGAACCCTCAGCTAAATAAGGAGAGGCAGTTTCCTCATGTGACGACCCGAAGCTAAGTTGGCATGAAGCCATCCAAATAGGAACTGTGACATGGTGGGAATGGGCTGATCTTTGTGGCTGATCTGCAGACACGGAACAATTTCAAGCATGAAGTTTAACAACACGGCCTGTTCAATGGACTGATGGAATGGCTCCACTAGAGCTATGAGGTGATAGAACCGAGTGGAAAGATACAGTGTGCACAGCGCCACACGGCTCTGCGTCTGAAATGAAACAAAGTCACACCACTCACATACACAACACAAAATCACACCACACACAAAGAATCTTTTTGACACACCCTCACAAACACCAAGGTCAAAATTCTCATGCTCATACAAATAGTTCTTTCACACATCCACGTCCCCTACATCCCTCTGCACATCCACAGCCCCTCATCCTCTCTTCACGCACTCACAGCAAACTACAATATGCTACACAACATACTGTTCTTCTTCAACTTCTCTGGACAGTGCCAAGTTCATACGGCATGTATGAATGTTTCAAACCTCCAATTTCAAGCAGCATACCTTCTAAACCCTTAACATACGATTATCCTCTTTTAGCTAGTACAGCCAAGACTGCACAACAATCATAGCCCCGACTAAAAGCCACACATCCTACTTTAGCCAACAACAAAAGAACAAAGCAAAACCCGTTTCTAAAACAATGCCATCTCTGTAAATGTGTGCATTTTCTTTTCCCCCAAGTCTTTTGTGTGCCTGTAGCTTACAGATTTAGTCTTTTTTGTCTTTCTTTCTGCATACTCGGGCCGATACTCATGTGAATACTGCCTGTATAGACAGGCAGTGGAGTTTTGTGTGCATGACCGTTTTTTATCCCGCCATTAAGGCAGCCATACTCCATCTTCGGGGATGGTGCATGCTATGTGTAATGTGTCATCCATACCAACGGCCAAACTGGCTTTCTCTTCCGAAAGTTGGTGATAGGATTTTACGTGTGTGCAAGAAGTTGTGCATGCGTTCACACACGGACCCCTCGGTTTATAGTCTCATTCGAAGGACTGTATGGGGAATGGAGTCAGAACCAATGTTAACTCCGTGGAAAAAAATCGCCCTGTACCGAAATTCGAACCCACAACCCCAGGATCACGAGTCCGGCGCTCTACCAACTGAATTATTCCGGCCCCCACAGATTAAGTGAGCGCATGTGTTTTCAAGTCTCAAATGAGTATGGAACCTCATGACTGTGTGTGTGTGTGTGTGTGTGTGTGTGTGTGTGTGTGTGTGCATGCGTGTTGTGTGTGTGTGCATGCGTGTTGTGTGTGTGTGTGTGTGTGTGTGTGTGCACACGTGCGCGTTGTATGTGTGCATGTACACTGGCCTTAAATGCATATTCACCAGAGAACAGAAAAAAATGTTGAATTCTCTCCCCATCCCATGCGAACTGTCCCAAGTGTCCTGTTCTGATCAGGGAAAGCTCCCAGCCTTGCAACACCCCTGCACAGAAGCTGGGTGAACACCGCAGACAGCAGCATCCAAAGACAGCCCTGTGACCAGCCACCCATGCTACATTTCCCTATCACACCACTTGGGCCGCCAAGCGGCTGCAGGGACACATGGGTCTCATCATCTCTTGGAACAAATCCCAAGTGGACAAGCTGTAAAAAAAAAAAAAAAAAAAAGAAAGTAAGCTAAGGACTGCCGTCATAGAACAACCTAAAAACAAAAAACTAACCGTCTGGCACAAGAAAACCCCTATGGAAAACATATTGGCAGAGTTTATTTGGATGGCATCAGCATACGGGGGAAAAAAAAAAAAAAAAAAAAAAAAAAAAAACTAACTGCCGATGATGGTCGCTTTCACTCGGACCAAAATGTGATGCACACAACACAAGTCCAGTCAACGTGATCATGATGACGATGAAAGAAGCAGATGATGATGACCGGCAGTCAGGATGACAGTGGTGGTAACGGCGGTGGCACTGAAGATGGGATGGATGAGTTAGGCCAGGTAACTGTACGTGTCCTTCTGTCCGTCTACTCGCTCTAAATACTCTTTCTCTATGAGGATGTCAATGCATTTCTGGAAAGAAACAAAAACACCATCAGAAAGAAGGTCACAAACATAATGAATACTAAAGAGGAACAGTGCCTTTCACACCAACAAAACTAAGGCTTAATACTTCAATCCAGTGCTGCCAACCTCTGAAGAGACTTGAGAGGAATATTTTGAAACTTGCAAGGAATTTCCGACAATTGAGAGGAATACATCGCTACCACACCCAAAACAAAATGACATTCCAGACACTTTGTTTTCTTTCCTTTTTGTCAAGTGCTTTCATGGAATCACTGTCGCAGCCAGTACATAGTTTGTCTTTTACATTTTTTAAGCACACTGTCACTACGCTTCATCTTACGACTTGGCTCATTTTTGCACTTCAGAATCATCAGTGCTTCTGTGTGTTTCGACGCCAGGAGGGACGAAAATCTGTAAGGTTCTTCCTGACATGGCTGAACACTTTCACAGACCAAACGGCTGATCGAGATCAGCAGCACTCCCATCATGACAGCAGAAAACAATCTGAATCCGCACTTCTGTTCCAATTTCTTTTTCTTCTTTTCTGCTTCAGGGTCCAGGAGGTCATTTCAACATCACGGTGGCGGAAGAATCTGAACCAGCACAAAGTTTCTGGGCTCTTTGGCTATATGTACACCAGATGTGCAAACCCTGTGACTAAACAAACTTTTTTCCCTCGAGCAGATTTCTTTTATGTCAAGCAGAATGACGTGCGTTTCAGCATGATTCCATCAAAAGCAGGATGGTCGGCAGCTCTATGCCTACCTTGAAACAACAACAAAAATTTTTGTTAAGCATTCCCAGTTTATTCCGCTTGTCTCGTATCCC
Source organism: Conus ventricosus (assembly GCA_018398815.1). Classification (NCBI taxonomy): domain Eukaryota; kingdom Metazoa; phylum Mollusca; class Gastropoda; order Neogastropoda; family Conidae; genus Conus; species Conus ventricosus. The sequence continues at coordinate 44,051,597 of CM031620.1, forward strand.
TGCTCTTCATTTCTGGTGTGCTCTAATATCTGCACTTCTGCTTCAAGGGGTGAAATTTCTTTTAATTTAGGAAGGAAACGCCTTTATTGTTTGCGTCCTTTTCTCCTCTCTTTTTTTCTTTCCTAATAAGTCTGGACCAGGGGGGAAAGTTGGGAATCTTGAAAATAAGGAAAATGTATGCCGGGGGTCCAAGGGGCCGCAGAGGCCCCCTGGCGGGGTCAAGGGGCAGCGCCCCCTTGTGGGGGTTCAGGGGGCGCAAAGCTGAAGCAAATTTTAAAATTGTACTACCATTTGGAGCAATTTCATGCTATTTCCAGCTAAAAAATACCAATAATATGAGTACCAATTATTTTAGGTAAAAGGTTAACTTCACTTGACCATACAGTAAGTCTTAAGATTTCCATATTTCCATAATTTCAATACTGCATTATTAACACAAATAAACCCTTACACTCGAGTCAACAGTCACACACACACACACTGATCCAACATGGATGACATAACCAATATTCACTTAAATTTTAATCCTCACACAGCCTATAAATGTGATTCCACAGAGTTGACCGATTAATTTGATTTCTCTGTAGAATAAAATTTACAAGATGTATAAGGATTGAGACATGTGAATCACTTTCTCCTCCCTTTTCATGCTCATACAAAACTTTCAGCAATATACAAATAACCTTTCTATTAGTATTACCAAATCATTTATTCATAAAAATATGACAAAATTAATATTAAAAAAAAATTTAAAAAAAAATAAAAATTAATGATTTACATGCTATGAGTTCATGCACAAATGATCACTTGAGATATATCTCCACATAAAACTAGACATCTACAGTACATGATTATAGAACACACCAAGATCCAACTCTTTAGAGTACAGTTTCTTAACTAAAAGCATACATCAATGATCAGTAACAAAAGTAGCTTGATTTTTAATACAGGTTCACATACAGTAACAAATTATAATTATAACTTGTACCTGAGCAGATACAGCATTTGTGACCTGTGAAGGTTTGGCTACTTGTCCATTCATTCCAATCTCAGACTCAGAGCTTGAACTTTAACTTGAATGAAAGTCATAATAAAAAAAAAAGTCTCAGAGCTAGAACTTTAACTTAAATGAAAGTCAAAATACAGAATAATTAATCAAGAAATGCATCAATTAATAAAGATGCTTTGTGGGCTTAGCTGACAAACATCATGAATAATAAAGCATCTGCACAACATTATTCAGTTTTGCTACGTTTTTTGGAAAAGAAACTTCTTATATCAGACTCTTTTGTGACTGATTTTCTTTTACAGATTCCTTTTCTCTCAAGGTTGACCTTAGGTACCTGCTTCGGCAGACAAACCACAAAGTGGTTTGGTCCCCATCCTGTCTCAGGGACACGAGGGAGACACTTCCCATGAATATTGGACCACATTATGCCAGGGGTTTCAGAGACTTTGTCTTTTTCAAGTGCAACATCCCGAGGATATACATGGGAATTGAGATGGGGATGCTTGGAATGGTCCAAAAGCAGCCTTTTTCCAGTGCTGCTGTATTTGATAACCTTCCCGCACGCGACGCAAAAAACACTCTCCGGGCCTTTCCGTTTTCCGACACCACACACGATGTTCCTCCCCTTTGCCGATTTCGCCGTCTTTGTTTGGGCCTCTCTTGTCCAGCCAATTCCACCTCCATTTGTTTTTTACGCCGCTATCCACTTCACTGGCTCGCTTGTCGCCTTCATTTATGTAAGGCATCGCGATTTTTCCGCGAAAGCATCCAACACATAGAAGAAACAGGCGAAGGAACACGTGTGGTGGTCACAGGCACTGGCGAAAACAAAACGGAAACCAACTTCCGGTCGGTCGATCGGATAATACAGAACGGCGCTAAGTCGAAACTTTGATTCGGTAGTGGAGTTGCTGGTCGGAAAACGGAACGGAATAAAAATTTTTTTTCGAAATTAAGGAAATTCCGATTTGTAAATTTCCAAAATAAGGATTTTCCGATTTCCGAGCGGTAACTTTCCCCCCTGCTGGACAAAGCAATGGAGTTCAAGTATGGTCTTACTGATGGCATATACTGGCTCAGTCTGAACTCAATGCAACTGTTACATCAGACTTGAGAACTGCACCAATCTGACCAGAAGCTGCCTAAAACATGGACTAGCCAAACTAGAATTTGCGTTGTTTTTTTTTTAGTTGATTTTTTTTAATCTCTGGATTAAGCTCTTAAGTCAAGAAAATCATTTTCTTTGAACATCATTTTAATTTCACGACTCTCCCATGACTCTGGCACCATTGCTACATACTCTTTACCACCTGTTTTAAAAAAATTTAAAAAAAGGCCCCCCCCCCCCCCCCCCCCCACCACCACCACCTGTTTTAAAAGTGCCCCCCCCCCCCCCCCCCCCCCAATTTAATACTTTTTTTTTATTTCCTTGATCTCATGCATGTTTACACAAAACACAAGCAATAACAAGAAACTCATCCGATACTTGAGATTCTTTTTCAGGTTCCAAGCAAGGATTACCTACCACTTATTTCAGAAGTGGGAGCATTTCCACTAATCATCTACAAACAGAATGGACTTTGACCACAGACATGCACAATTGCCTAAAAAGTTTACCTGGCAAAAACTGCTTGTGATGCTTTTGTATATCAGACAGACAGAATAAACTCATTAATTAACATATTAACCACTGTACATATTGGCAACTGGGCGAAAAAATTGTATGAAAACAATTTAACATGAACTGAAATTCAAGTGAGTGTGTGAAATTAAACTAGACAGGAGATAAGCTGAAAAAGTATGGCTTGACAAAAGATCAAATCAAAGTTTAAAAAAACGTAATACTTACTGAGAATTAATGAATTAAAATAACAAAGAAAAAAGAACAGTAGACAATAATAAGAGTGTACGCAGGTGTAATGGGAACCAAAAATGACAAATGTCCCTTGAAAAGGTACAGTCAAGTTGGGGAAGAAGACAGGGAGAGAGGGAAGAGAGGAGATGGGATATGCACAGACCTTGATGATGGGAACGCGGGTTTGAAGCGGGATGACAACTGGTTGAGCACCTCTCCCAACAGCTGTTGATGTTTCAGTTGTTTACGCATCTTCATGATGCGCACGATGGCCGCCTGCACCCCATGACCACACACATCAGAGAATGAATGCACGCACATAAAGGCGTGTGCGCTCGCGCACACACACACACACATCAATACTAAAAACAATAACATAACACACACAAAAATGCACACTCATCACATTCCATTTGTACACTTGATCTTTGTGTTCACAGTTACCTTAACAATACACACATGCCAAGTATGGAAACTGTTCTTATCTAGCACAATTACCAGGGATGAAAACAGTTTTTTTTTAAAAAGAGGAGATTGGCGGGGATCTGGGGATTCATCATGGGCCCCCAGTGGGGTACATGGGCAACAGCCTGGCGGGGGTCAGGGGCGGCGCCCCCTGAAGCTGAAGCATATTTTGTATTAAATATGGCAAAAAAATCTTTAGAAATCACTTTCTTGCTTCTAAACAACTCATTCTATAGAACAGCTTTCAACACCATGAAGACTGAGACTGATGTGGAAAGAAACTATGTCAATTGAGACAAACATTTAGTATGATGAATCCTCAGAACTCTAGCCAAAGAAAATTTGACAAACAGTGCTTTCAGGACATAAAGAATAAGGCCTGTAGATAAGTAAATCAGAGTGGGAAATCAAACTAAGTAAATCAGATGTATGAAAACGACTGCTGGACTTCAATAAACACAATATGAAAAACGATTACTTTGAAGTCCTTTAAAAAAAAAAAAAGAAGCAGCTTTTGGGCCTTAGACCCTTCGTCAGGAAACACTAAACACAAAAAAGAACATAGAACAAATGACATAAAAACAAACTGATGTCACAACAGTACACCCCCCCCCAACTTCCCTCTTACAACTAATCATATCCCCCCCCCCCTCTTGACAAGTGTGTGTGTGTGTGTGGGTGTGTGTGTGTGTGTGTGTGTGGGGGGGGGGGGGGGTTGTTTGTGTGTGTGTGTGTGTGGGGGGGGGACGGGGGGGGGGGGGGGGGGGGGGGGAGAAGGGGGCGAAGTGTGTGGGGTATGTGTGTTGTGGGTGAGGGTGGGGGTTGGGGGAGAAGGAGGAGGAGTAGAGGAAGTATATAGGTAGTGGGGGGAGTGGGCTGGTGGAAAAGGATTTCATAGGGGGCTGTTAGCAGACACTTAACAAATGTAGCAAACGTCTGCATTATACCAGGGGAAAAGTGTTACACAATACTGTTGTGACATCAGTTTATTTTGATGTCATTTGTTCTTTTATATTCTTTTCGTCACTTTGACGTTTTTCCCTTGCTTTGAAGACTCTACGAGTGGAAGTACTTAGAGTAGGAGTCTTCAATCTTCAAAATTGTAGGTCAGCCGTCATTGTTGACTATTATTGACCTGTGTGCAGATTGAAGATTGAAGTACTTAGAGTACTTGTAGGAGTCAAACTATCTTTGGAAATTAAACGTAGATTGTTGCATACCCAATGATCTGAAAACATGCTGTAATGGTGTGGGAAACACACACATTTTCTGTTGGTGACTGGGACGCTCGATGTGATCTCTGATTGCCACAAAGCCACGACTACCAAAGTAGACACGTTTTTGGCAAGGCTCGCAAAACAATTCAAATTCGCCGTCTTTGTCATGTTTTCTTATTACATCCGCGACTCTGCGGTCACACACGTCCTTCTGCTGCCACTCGGTCTTCTAGTGGTTCACATACTTCTTTCTTTTTTTTTCTCGTTTTGTTTGCACTCACTGGTGGCAAACTCTCACTGTGAATCGACGCCATGATGAGAAATGATACTGGAAGGAAACAGAATGAGAACTATGCCGTTTGAGAACATTACCGACAGAGAAGAAATTCGCTGTGCAGACAAGTTGAGATCGTTTCTGAGCTTCATTCTTCGAATAATTTTTCGGCGGAGACTTTTTCTTTCGGCGGAGATGCGAAAAAATAACGGCGGAGACGGCGGAAACGGCGGAGGAGTTTTCATCCCTGATTACTCTGCCCTAATCCTCTCACTCTGTGAAAACATAGGAAATGGTATTCTCCCTACCCCACCCACTCCTTTCAATGCCTTTCTTCATGACCATAGATTTCTGAAAGAATACACCACCTGACAACGTTAGCTGTACAGGGTGTTTTGGGTCTTCTCTATGTGGTGTCTGTGTACATGGTTCTCCATATCTTTAAGAGTTTTCAAGTTCGAGTTGCATGGAAGAGCAGTGTGCAATCCAAAAAAGTAGTACCATATGGTGTGTGTGTGTGTGTCATAATCTGTTACTGCAGTGTTTTTCTAGTCAGTGGTTTAGGGATAATACCTCTAGGGATCCTTTAATTTGTTCCTGATCTTTAGCTGTGTGTGTTACCTGCATTATCAGATAATATATAAATAGTTAAGAGTTACTGTTTACATTTTCACATCCGTTACCACCATCATAACCATCTACAGACAATGCCTTCATCTTAAGAGAGGTAACCTTACAAGCAGCTCATAGTCATTGTGCGCCTGTTCTGGCCCATTACCTGTATAAGCAGTTTGCGGTCCTCCTCTATGTGTTTGTGCGTGGACTCCTGCTCCTGTTTGACCTCAGTCTTCATTGGCACATTGATGTTGACACGCAGTTTCTTGCTAAAAAGGGCAAACATAATCACGGCACACATCACATAAAGTAGCAGAAATTCAGTTCACTTGTCAACAACTAAATGCTCTAACCTTCCTCATTCTGAGCACACGTCTTCTTTTGTAATATCAAACAACTGCTTCTTTTCTTCCTCAGTCAGGGCATATGGAATGCTTTGTAAAAAAAAAAACCCAAAGTCCTGCGAATCTGCAGGTTGCTATGCCCGAACAAGCAAACAAATACCACACATCAACAAACAGCCTACTGTAAGCCTCCACTTTTGGGGCCAGGGGCTCAATCGACTGTGACACATATCAAGCAGTATCATTCACATCCACCCAGCATCACAGCCATACAACAAGGGTAACTGCTAAGCCCTCCTAAAGGAAATGCCACCTTGGTATTTGAATGGGGACCCAAGATTTCTGTTGCTCCATCCGATGCGAGCAGAGGTAACCGACCAATCTGTACACTGCATGACCCTGTTCCTGTTTGAGGGCAAGCATACCGTCAACACAAGTCACAGGGTGAATCAGTGGAAACAGAGAATGTTCTCATAACCTTCACTGTAGAAACTTCCTAATAACCATCTCCAATTTCTTCCTTTTTTTTTCAATCAGGTCTTGTCTAAGGATGAATCAGTGGAAACGCAAGATGCACTAATGCCCTTCACTAAAGAAACTAAGTAACCACCTCCAATTTTTTTGTTTGCTTTTTTGTTTGTTTGTTTGTTTGTAAATCAGATGTTTGTATAGAAATATATCTGGAGAATATTCTTTCATGCATTTCTGTATGTCCAGTGTTTAGATACATCTGAAGAACACAAATCTGAACAAATTTTACTTGCCCGTTCAACATTGCGTATTGAAATTACCTGTGCCTTGTGTTTTTGACTGCATTTTGGATCCTGTTGGCACCTTCTGTTTTCTGTTTTCTGGAACATTTTTCTCTTACCCTTTCAAAATATGCTTCAGGCATCAGTTGACCCTTTAGAAAATAGCAGTCAGCTGACCCTTTAAAACTGCAGTGGGTGTGTGACAAGAGCAGATCAAGGTAAGCTGCAACAACCTGCACATCGTTTACAGGTTCTTCCTAGTCAGTGCAAAATAAGAGACGTCATTCATTCTTGACACACCCAAACACAGTCCCTAATGCCATGCCTCTCATGATTTTAATCATTGGTTGTTTTTTTCCAGACACATTAACGCAAATTAACCTATATTTAATAATTTCCAAAGACATGGCTGCTTTTTCTCATTCCCAACATTTAGTACCACAGTCACAATAAATTTGAAATATTTCGATTCTAAATGCTCACTTTCCCTTTCCCTCTCTCTCACTAAGCACACAGACCCATACAAGCACACATTACACTTCGCTTAAATCTGTGATTTCTGGAAAACTGGGCGCTTTATTATTCAATGCTGCAAAGTTTTCAAAATGATGGTTTTTATCAAACACTGCTTTGTGCTGTCTGACCAAAGCTCTCCATCTTCAACTGACACACCTACTCTGCATGGATCACACTGCACAATCTATGAGATTGCGCAAGATTAGTCCTTTTAACAAAGCACAATCTATGAGATTGCGCAAGATTAGTCCTTTTAACAAAGCACAATCTATGAGATTGCGCAAGATTAGTCCTTTTAACAAAGCTTCTGTTTTAGTTTTATGTCAGCCAAGACGACCACATGTGACCCTTGTAGAGATGTCACCATACAGTAATGTCTTGTCACCAAAAAAGCACAAAAAAAACCCTCACAACTTACATGCACACATTATTTTGTATACATCTGCATCATAACAGTAGCTCAAAACAACTGACATTATCTATATTTAGAATATATAAAACCAAGCCCTGCTCAAAGTATTAGCCATTTCACTTGAATTTTCATCCTCAAATTACAACCAAAAAAAAAGCATATAAAAATAAAACACACACACACAAACATAAACTAACATCGAAGTGCAAGAAAAATACATACAATATCATACCGGCAAAATCACTGCAAAATGGACAATAAGTATCCATTCTAGACAGTATATCTCACCAGAGAATGGACAATAAGTATCCATTCTAGACAGTGTATCTCACCAGACACCACATCACAACATAAAAGCTTTCATGGTATGAAACTGGAAAAATCACATGTGAAGACTTTCAAGAACAATGTCAGATAGATGGGGCGCAAAAAAAGTAGACAACAGTGCGAAATGTTTAAAAGACAGAATCAAAGAAAGTGATGGAATGGTAGATTAACACAGAATTTCCACAAGAGGAGAATACAATAAACAATCAAGAACTCTCTGGCATCCACACTGGGACGGCTGGAGGTCGTAATAACCAGTTCTCAGACATGAAAAGAGTTCAAGATTTTTAAAAACTCTGGGTAAATATTACCGCCATCGATTTCACGCAGAATGGGAAAGGAATGATTAAGGCGTTGTTTTTTTCCTTTTTTACCTCAATCTGTTTCAGTGCCTAAACCAGAGCAGTTACTTCAAAAGTATGATGGAGTTATCAGAAGAAATGTGTTTTAGAACAGACAATCACAAGGAGCAAAGCACAAGGCAGAAATAGCACCGTTTGGCATACTTTGACCCATCTGTAAATACTGAATGAAATGACAGACATTTCTGATAAGGGTTCTGCACAGATGGTCAAGTCTTTTTGAAAGAAGCACGTTTGGAAGTTCCATAGCAGGTGTATCTGGAATTTTACTGTCAATATGCAGATACAGAGCAGCTTTATCATTTGATCAGAATCGGCACGCTTGAGCATATCATTCTCGTTCTTGCTTTTACTAAGGCATTCACTGAGCTCTTTTCCGTTATTACTCCTGTAAACAATGACAATTTCTTTTTAATTAACTTTATCATGCATTCACACTGCAACATTCTGCTTCTGTTCAAAACGCACATCACATATTATCAACTTAAATCTTTTGGTCAAATCACTATTTTCAGTTCTTTTAACTATTCTATATATTTTCATTTATCTCCCTTTTCAACAATTGCCCTTCAGCCGTTTCTCTCATCTCCAAGAAAGGGGAGAATAATAAACACACAGCCCATTATGACACACACACACACGCACACATCAAACTGGGTTCACATGACTCACTTTTTGTATCCAAAGAACAGAGACATCTTGGACTGGGGTTTCAGGTCGTTTTCATCGTCAGGGCACACCAGGAGTTTGGACTTGAGGAGAATCTGTAGAACTTGGGTCAGCATGTCCTGTGATAAAAAAATATCAATATACATACATTTATATATTTCTATATACATATACACATATACATAACTCTCTCTATATTATATATATATATATAGAGAGAGAGAGAGAGAGAGAGAGAGAGATACACAACACAACCTATCACTACACATCCTATGCTGGCTGTTTTTCACCATACATCCAACTCTGGCTGTACATCACACCTTGGCAACTGTCTGGAATATACACAACATGACCAGGCTACACGACACTTCACATAATCTGGCTCCAGTTCCTTCTTATGACTCCAGTCATTTACTAGGCTGGACACTCTCTGTTAATTGCAACCTTCAACTCTCCTCCATCCAACCTTTGGCCTGCCTGGCCAGCTCTGTCACAGTCTGTCAAGACACTGGCAGGGCATGCCACTGAGCAAGGAACACAGGAAGGTAGTGACGAAGAGACAGACCATAAAATCAAGTTGAAGTTTTGAGTTTACAGCATTCAAGATTCCCACAGCACTGACACAGAGCAGGTAAGTTCAGCCACTTAACAGAAAAAAGAAAAAAAAATGACCAACTGGGAGTTGCAAGTGCTGAAACAGATGAGGAATAGAACAAAAACCTGTTCAGAGTTCAGCTGCAGAATAAAAGTGACGTGGATGTGACTCTATGCCGTAGACCAGCCTGCAGATGTCTTAGCACTACTTTCATCATGCAATTTAGAGCTGGCAAACATGCAGAAGCTTGCCAGAATTTGACATGGTACAAATCTTGTGCCAAAATTTGCTACTAGATGCGTTTCTCATCTCAAAGACTGGTACATTTTCTATAAAACTGCAGCATTTGGGAAATCAAGGCTTCTCATCACAAAAAAAAAAACGCTTTTGCAAGGCAATTCAAAATTTTCTGTGACAAAAATTACTCACAAGTGCTAGACAAATCCAATTTTTCAGTGACAAATATTTTTGATGATCTCACCCTGTAATGTTAACAGGAGACAAGTCCCTCACACCCTTTCCCTCTGCTCACTCCCCACATCTGAGCAGACAAGAGCACCCTGTAATGTTAACAGGAGACAATTCCCTCATACCCTTTCCCCACTCCCCACATCTGAGGAGACAAGACAGACACAGCTGAGTAAAATGAGGGAACTAAAACCTCAAAACAGCTTGGCAGACTTCTGTTGTTTTTTTTCTCCTTTAATTTGGTTGAAGTACAGTCTTCAGGACTAAGAAGCTGCAGAGGAATGGCACCCACGACATAATCAACATAATTAAAATCACAACAACAAAAACTCATTTTACACTCTGCTCAAAATTATTGTTCTGTATGAAAGAAAATGCGTACATTACACAAATGAAAATGCTTCAGGACTCCCTTGGTTCAAACATCGAGTCTGCTCAAAAAGTCTGAAATGAGACCACCCCAGGGGAGATGACTGTTTCTAACTATTCAAACAACAGCCTGTATTCATGCTTAGGTTTAGCTGCTACTACCACTTCTTTTACTTTTCTTTTCTTTTTTTACGTTATTTTTTCTTAACTTTAAAACCTTCAACAGAAGATGCATGTGACACTGAATCATTGTGTTGTAGCTGTCAATTATGAGCTGAGAGCAAGTTCGGTACTGCTCCTATCATGGTATCCTTATGCACAATTACCCCTTCATGCTTAATTATAGACGTTTAAACGCCTTCAACAGAACAGGAACAATGCTTGAAGCACTTGGCACCGACAAACATTTCAAACCCTAAAATCACTGTTTACAGCACAAAAAGTGGTGAAAGGCACAGATCCTCAGCAACAAAAGCCATGTTGTCTGTAGCCAAGACTTCACAAGGGCCATATCAGTCAAAAAGACAAATGAAAAAAGATACCACAAGAGCTGGAATACCGGGGTACCTGTTATCATTATTTCCTTTTAAAAACCTTGAAGTCAAGCCTTGTTTTCTGAGAGCTCATGGCTGCATATCCATGAAAAAGAAATTCACTCCAACTGCATACAGGGTTCCTACAGACTCCCAAAAACAAAATTCAAGAGTTTTCAAGGAGCGTTTATTTTATTTCAAGGCAAGAGGTGGCACGAAAATTAAACCATTGTTCTTTTAAAACTTCTTCATTTTCGTCTATTGCTTATGTTAAAAAAAATGGAAAAAAAACATATTTGGGTGATTTCAAAGCTCTTGTGTTATCTGGGACCACAAATGGGGGCAAAATGATGAAAAATTAAAAAAAAGGTTCATGACAAGAACTGTATTTGTATCATAGCAGACATGTTATGCACTTGAAACATGACTTTTCTTGTTTTGCTGAGCTATAGTAATGCAATTACAAAAGTATTTTTATATATTGTTTTGCTGAGCTAAAGTAATGCAATTACAAGAGGATTTTTATATATCTAAACTGCTATTTTTCAATAATTTTTTTCCATAATGATATGGTAGCCATCTGGCTTCGTGTTTCATTGCCTTCGAATTATTCCAATAGAAATAGCAAATGATACGTGCCGTTTGACTTACAAAAAAAATATAATTGCATACAGAAATCATTTCTGATCAAATGAAAAAAAAAAATTACCAAGCTAGCTAGTCTGGATCCAGAGATATCGTACTCCTTGCACATCAACTGTTGTTGAAAAAAGTAATTCTGAGAAAACGGCATTTGAAAATAAAGAAGTTAAGCAATTTTCACACACACACCTCCTTCAAATAAAGTCATTTTTTTTACTAAGAAAAATGCGAAAATAGACAAAATGAACACCACAGATGGTTTCAACAGACTTTCTTGAGCACAAAAACACATAAAACATGATTTTTGAAAGAAGATAGTAAAATTTTTGTGCCACCTCTCTACACTACTTGCATAAAAATTGGGAAAAAAAATGGCAGTTTGATTTTTCTGTGTTCAGGTTAATGGAAAAAAATTATTTTAAAACAAATTTTTACAAACATTGTCGCGATCCTGGATTATCGTCGGTGATATACCCAAGGGAGATAATTTGGAACTTCATCAATTTGTAATGAAGTTACAAATTATCTCCCTTGGTAAAATCACAGATGATCCAGGATTGCGACGATGTTTGTAAAAATTTGTGATAAAATAATTTTTTCCATCAAACTGAACACGGAAAAATCAAACTGCCATTTGTTTTTGCCACATTATAGAGTTTTGGAGCCAATGGCTTGATTTTCAAAGGTTTTCAAGGTGGTTTGGTCAACAGAACCACATTTTATTGATTTTCAAAGGTTTTCAAGGTCTTGAAATTCCCTGTCAGAATTCAAGGAGTTTCAAGGAGCGTACGAACCCTGTGCATAAGTGAAAAATACCTGATTTTTTCACTGTTATCCAAGGCATCTAGTGCTACTCTCAAATTACAGGACTGAAGTATCAATGGATTTAGTGGATAAGAAAAGGGAGAGCGAAAGCAAGCAGAGCAGCGCCAGATGGCCACAAGGGATGGAAACACTGAACAAACATAAGGCTAAACAGTGACACGCAGACAGGTGGTGGAGGATATCAAGATGGAGTAAGGAATGACAGTTACGGAGAGGGATAGAGAGACAGCACTGACCACTTTGAGCTGGGTGCCGTCGAGGAGTTGCTGCACAGTCAGTGTGTCGCAGTTGTTGAACATAAGCAGCACTGCCATCTGGAAGGTGGAGGCCTGCACACACATCACCACCATCTCAACTGCTGGTACCATCACATGGGCGAGTGACCAGTCAGCTAGGGCATATAATTACACTCAGGGTGGGAGATCCAGGTACAAGTCCATGTGGAACACATCGATTTGTTTACCAATCATTTTGGCCTCCTCTTTAAAAACAATTTTAAAATCATAACGGTTTCATCCCCAACATAAAAATGAACACTGGCAAAACAGCAGTGCAGCTGGAATGCTGGCCTATATTTCCAGTTGTGCCACTGACATCAACTGACTTCAAGAAAAAAGGTCTTCTTTTCTTTTTTGGTTTTGTTTTGTAATTTACCTCAATGTATTCATTATCTATATTAAATACATATCATCCATGCCACCATCCTCCTCACCATTCCTGGATCCTCTACTCGTACACATATTGATCATTCTCTCACACATTCACACACTAAAGCACATTCTCTCACACTCGTCCATCCTGTATTTTTCTGTGTTAATGGTCACAACTACACACCACACCTCCATCATTCACCACACACACACACACACACACTAATAACCACTTTACACCCTTCTGACCACTTTTTAAGCTCAATCTCTACATCTAATTCAGCACAGCATGTAAGACTTTTCATCCATTAATCTCAACATAACAGAAAAGCATCAGTTGAGCTTTTTTTCATTTGTATGTCCAACCAACAAAGCGATCAACATGATTGAACACTCACAACCACATGCTCTAGCCTGTACAGCAAAGCTCTTCATAAAAACACCATTGCTCTTCATATAAGATAAGATAAGATAATGTTGCTTATAGCCCAGCCGACCGCAAAGGGCCACATCAGGGCTGTCACCACGTTAAAATCAACTCACCAGTCATTTAAAAAAAAAAAAAAAAAAAAAAAAAAAAAAAAAAAACTTTCACACATCTCATTAAATGACATCGTCTAGAAACGCACCAGAAATTGCATTAAAAATCTTTCTTCCGTAAAATCTTAAATCAGATGAAAAATGTTAATCTCTCTCAAAACTCAAGGATCACATCAGGCGGACATCCCTGAACAGGATCTTCATGGACTCCGCTGTAAAATGTTTGTGTCTCACATCGTGCAAGTCCCAACACTCTAAAAGAACATGTTTCATTGTGAGTGGCGCATGACATGGAATACACCACGGAGCTTCTTCACTCTTTAAAAGGTAAGAATGGGTAAAATACGAATGGCCGGTGTGCAGCCGGCACAGAACCGTTTCCTCTTTACGACCTCCCGACGTAGATGGGAGGAAGTCCTTAAGGTTTGGACGGATCTGAAAGAGTTTGTTATTCGTCTGTGTGTTCCAATCCTCCTGCCAGAGGTCTCTCACATAATCATTAATTTTGGGTTTCACATCTGAGCAGGGGATATAAGTGTTGGACAGTTTCTCTCTTGTGGCGTTCTTGGCTAAACGATCAACCATTTCGTTCCCGCCGATGCCAACATGACCAGGAACCCAAGCAAGAGTAATGTTGTAACCGTCCGCCTTCAACTTGCTAAAAAGTTTAAAAAAAAGTAAAAGTTCTGGATGCTGAAGGTTGCGGCCAGCTATGGCCTTTGCTCTTCATATAAAACCAATAAAATGTAAATATGTTACTGTTACACGTTCTCAAAATTATCTTTCTTTCTTCTTCCTCTAGGATGTTGTAAATCGTAAACAAGATGTAAAACATCTAGCATGGCATGCACATACTTCTGAGTACAAACCACTTCTGATTACACACAAACAGTGCATGAGCTCCCAATAAAATCTCCACCACTGACCAGAACACAAGACAGATAATAGAGAAGGCCAACCTGTAGTGTGTATCTGTTCTTGAAGCAGTTTGTGACAATCTCTCCCTTGGACATATGATACAACCAGTTCAGTTTGCGACCGCTGTGTCGACCACTGTAGAATGTTGTGAACCTTTGGAAACTTCGCTCAAGCTGAAAACAAACATACAGCAGAGATTATCTCCTTCAGTGGCATAAATCTTTCGCCAGCTGACTGTAAGCTCACAGCAATGCGCACTTCCTTGCAACTGTAGCCTGTTCATTCTTTCCGCTGCTGCGCGCTTGACATGCATTGTCTACCACACCAGTTCCAACTAGCGCACGCTTTCAGCAAAATTGCCATGCACTGGGAGACAATGTTTATTACTGGCATGCAGGCATGCTCTCTTATGTTCTCTTTCATAGTGACCTGGGAATGGTGTGGACAGACACACTGACCCGATTCTCACTGAACGCGCATACAGCAGATGACACTTTGGTATACATTCACTCATAAGATGAGGGAGGGCAGATTACTCTGTTTCATTACAGAAATCGTCTTTTTTTTTAAAATGTCCTTTCTAGCAGGTAAAATTCCACACTCAGTGCTCTATTACAATACACATATTTGCGATTAATCAACAAAAGTGCCAGAAAGAAACACAAACTGCTCTACTTCAGACTGCTGTCAAATACAGTGCAGCTGTTACTAAAGGGGGCCCACAGGTGTCAAAATGGCCAAACACAGCCTACATGCAACATTATGTATAAGAAGTAACATCTAAAACAGGTTATTTCTGGATAACAAAATGTCCTCACAATAATTCTTGCCTCAATAACATTAAACTGAAAACCAGCTTTCAAAACATGCAACACACTTTGCTTTACACGCACACAATCAATCTTTTGTCTAATTAAATCCATTTGCCAAAAACAGAGTGATGCCGTCTCAGCATGTGACAACAACATCATGACAAATTTGGAGTTTTACTGCAGACTTTTTTTTGGCTAACCTAGCTCTAGGCACAAAAGATGAGCCAACCTGTTAGTGGCCAGTCATTAGGTTACAGCATTATGATTGTGTCGTTTCCAGCGTAAATTCAAATAATTAATGGTAGTTATTTCCTGCATATGTCTTACTGTAGCAGATTTAAAACTGCAGCAGTAATTTTAAGTTTTTCATAACAACCTAGACGACTGCAGCAGCTATGTCAAACCATAAAGCCACCTTTGCTACATTACTTGAAAGAAATGAACCTAAAACAAAAAGATTACAATCTAACTCCTAACACATATATTTTAGCAGTGGTGAAGATATCAGTCATTCCACAAAGTTTGTTGCTTAAACGCTGGAAAAATAAAAATAAAAATTATGCCTAGAACACCATAGATCACTGTTCTTTTTTTCAGTACCCCACGGACTCACAGTACAGCAAAGCAGGCAGCTAACCAGTGCCCATTTTTCTTTTTAAAGTTTGCAAAAAGAACAGCGAATCCTATTTAACATATACATAATACAAAATAAGCACAACATTGTGTTTACACTGTCAGTGTCACACATTAACCTTACTATTTTGGAGCGTTGTCCTTTTTTTCAAAATCAATAGAGAGAGAGAGACAGACAGACAGACAAAGAGACAGACAGACTGACTGACATAGAAAAAAAAAAAAACCACAACCCTAGATTCCTAAAGTTTTCTATACAGAAGCATAGGAATAGACATCAACAGTACAAATAAATTACTTATCCAGAAACGACGGCTGACTTTTAGCTGCCACGCCAGGCTTTGCTCAGGACTACACATACACACGTACGCGTGAGAGCATGCGCACACAAATCTTAGTTTTCAATAAAAAATTCATATTATTGCCATTTGTTTGCAAAATCAACATAGTTTATATTCATTTTAGCAATGCATTTTTCTACTTGGTATTTGCTATTTAAATATTTCCTGAAGACAGGAAACAGAGGAAGCACCTTTTCAACTCTGGATTTATATACAAAGAACTTTGCAGAGATAATAATGTAATCGAGTATGATGTCATTTTTATCCGAGAGTCAGTGCCAAACAGAACAAGTTCCTTTGATAATACAATTTCAGGTACACTAGAGCAATTGTCTTTTAAGAAATTTTGAAGGTCAGTCCAAAAATGTGTTGTCACGTCGCATGTGAAAAATAGATCATCTATAGTTTCCTTTTCAGACTTACGAAAAGTACATTTGTTATTTTCAACGATGTTCATTTTTTCAAGAACAATATTTGTAGCCAGGATCCTGTGAATTAGTCTCATCTGAAACCATTTCAGTTTAGAAAAATCACAATACCACTCATCTAATTTTCGGCCACGTGGCCTTTTTTAAGAGAAAAAAACAATGCCAAACATTGAAAAAGGCCACGCGGCCGAAAATTAGATGAGTGGTATTGTGATTTTTCTATACTGTTTTTCTTCCCTTTGGAGGACTATTGCTTTTGTGCATTTCAGTTTAATTTCTTTTATTTTGTGTGTGCGAAGAAATATATTTTTCCAGTTCAATTCTTTATATGTTTCATTGTTCCATTTCTCACAGCACCTTGGCTGCGAGTTATCTGCATTTAAGATATAATAAAGCCGAGCTCCTTTCTTTGCGCTCCAAATGATACTGAGAGCTTTTTCAGTGCACGCGGGCGTATTGCTAGTGAATTTGATATTCTTCGTTCAAATATATTTTCTGACAGATTGTAAACAACCTAGGTATAGCATAAAGTTTGTTTGAACGGTATGATTTCTTCATATGTCATGAACGACCCTGCTTGGGTTATTAAATCCGCAATACGATATACACCTTTGTCTATCCAATCCTTGAAACATATACTTTTCCCATCTATTTTAATGTTTTTATTGTAAAAAACGTTTTCAGCCAAAAGATCACTAGGATCCTCAATACTTACTTTGTCACCAAAGATTTTATATGCTTGGAAAGTGTCATTCCAAAAGGCGTTAGTCTCTTTTCGGCGAACTGGTAAAGCATAACCATATTTCTCAAGATCTTTTACAAAAGGATACGCCGTTTCTATCACAGACTTCCATTTATGATTACTAAATTGAAGTTTTCTGATGTATGTAAGTTTCAATGCCATTATCATGTGTTTAAGTGAAGGTATATACCTAATCCTCCATTTCTAACATTTTTTGCTGTTGTTTTTCAGGCTATCCTATCTTGTTTGTTATTCCATACGAATTGGAAGCATTGCTTTTAATTCTCTTGTACTCAGTTTCTCTGACTGCAAACTTCCCCTAGATTTCAGATTCTTTTACAGGTTTCAGCCTAAAAATGGGTATGTGTGATTATTAACTTATGGGAATGTATGTGAACCGCTAGGAGAAAGAAAATTGGCAGACAGTTCCAGAAGAGCATGCACTTCACTTTGAACTCTATTTTGTCAGTCTTAGAGATATAGGTCGTGTCACTGTCACCAAATTGTCACCAGACACGTGAAATTTTATGATGACAATCAAGTTTACAGCATGCAAGCATGCGCAGTCACCATGCTGATGCAGGCTGTTAGTGTAAGATGAAACCTGAGGCCTACCTGACGTAAACCATCTGCTGCCTGGCAGTACAGGTCCCACTGGTTGTCCCACCAATGTCATACAAAACTTGTCACATGTCACACACAATACTATAAAAGAGGGTCAGGTGCACCCTTTGCAGCTTGTTTTTGTCTTGTATACCTGTTTCTTTCATCAGTAGCAGTCTTAAAAAACAAAGAGGAACAAACAAAACGAAAAAAAACAAGTGGTGTAGCAGTGTTAGGTAACGAGTGAGCCGGCCCAGTGGGTTCCTGAAACGGACGCACCCCTGCCGTGCCGTGTGTCGCGGGCCTCCATTTTGTCTGAAGCGCCGCCAGTCGAACATTGTATTCCGGGTCGCTTTGCACTTCACCGTCTTCTTCAACACTACTACCTACTTCTATATCACTTTCATTCTCCATTTTTCTTTCAAATGTCTCCACTTCTACAATAATTTCATCTAACTCCTTGCGAGTGGTCGACCATCTCGTCGTTCGTAGCAGACGCGAAAGCCGCCATTGTGAAAGTCGGTCACTTTCCATTCACAAAGTTACTCGCTGCGTTCTGTGCCTATTCTAAATGAACACACACGGTTCCATCACCCAAAAATAGTGCCAACACATGATTGGGCCATGCCTGAGTCTTCCTAGTTACTGTCTGCGACTGTGTGTGTCTACACACGTGATCACTGCGTGATGGAAAATTCCCACAGAGAGGTCCCGGTACGTCCCGGTACGGGAAGAACAGGCGCCCGACGTTCAGTCCCGGATTCTCCCGTTGCGAGTATAAGAGGGTTAAGCTTATCCATAAAACTGTTTGGTGGATTAGGGAAGAAGATCCAAAGATATATCCATTTTGAGAGAATCAGTGATTTTAAAACGGCTAATCTGCCAACAGGTGTAATAACTCTCTTACTCCAGGCATTGAATAACGATTTTATTTCAAATTTGTCTTTGTAATTCAATTCTATGCAGTGTCGTAGTTCTGCGGTGAACCATATTCCAAGGATCTTAAACTGTTTTAGACTCCAGTCTATTTTTAGGTGGGGCATATATGTAGTCTTTCATTTCATTTATGCCCGTCGCTCCCGGTGGAGCATAGGCCATCAACGACTCTTCGCCATCGCACTCTGTTCTGGGCTGTTCTGGTCATTCCAGTCCAGTTTGTCCCTTGTTGTTTCAACTCCGCCTCAGTGTCTCGTCTCCAGCTGTTGCGAGGCCGGCCTCTCTTTCTCTTTCCCTGCGGGTTCCAGGTCAGGGCTTGGCGTGTGGTGCTGGATGCTGGCTTCCTGAGGGTGTGTCCGATCCAGCCCCACTTCCTTCGCAGTATCTGTTTGGCCACTGGTTCCTGTCCCGCACGCTCCCACAGATCTTCGTTTCGGACCTTGTCCTGCCATCGGATTTTGTAGATGCGCCTCAGACAGGTGTTGAAGAATGTCTGAATCTTTTGTTGCATCGTCTGTGTTGTTCGCCACGTCTCGCATCCGTAGAGCAGAACTGATTTCACATTGGAGTTGAAGATGCGGAGTTTGGTTCTTATGCTGATTCCTCCAGATGCCCAGATGTTCTTGAGCATGACGAAAGCTGCTCTTGCCTTGCCGATTCTGGCTGTGACGTCTCGGTCCGTGCCTCCCTGTTGGTCAACCACGCTTCCCAGGTAGACGAAAGACTCCACCTCCCTGATGGGCTCTCCATCGACTGTGACTGGTGTGTTGGCAGTGGTGTTGATTTTCATCAGCTCGGTCTTCTTCCTGTTAATCTTGAGCCCTGTCCCGGCTGATGTGGTCTCCAAGCGAGTGGTCTTGTCCTGCATCTGGCTGTGGCTGTGTGACAGGAGCGCCAGGTCGTCAGCGAAGTCAAGGTCGTCGAGCTGCGTCCAGAGTGTCCACTGTATACCGTTGTTTCTGCCTGTTGTAGTGGTCTTCATGATCCAGTCAATGACCAGGAGGAAGAGGAACGGCGACAGCAGGCATCCCTGCCGAACTCCGGTCTTCACCTCGAAACTTTCGGACAGGTGGCCGGCGTGGGCAATCCTGCAGTTCATGTCCTGGTAGGTGCACCGGATGAGGGAGATGATCTTCTCGGGGACTCCGTAATGCCTCAGCAGCTTCCACAGCATCTCTCTGTCCACACTGTCGAAAGCCTTCTCATATGTAGTCTTTGATAACACTTTATTTCCTAGCCAAACTGCCTTCGTTTTTTCGATATTCATGTGCAACCCAGACACTTTTGTGAATTTGTTTGAGGTCTCTATTGAATGTTCAAATGATATTCTGTCCCCTTCGTTTGTAAACTGTGTACCGTCTGCAAACTGAGAGAGCTTATGTTCAGTTTGGTTCATGTGTATTCCCTTAATGTTTTTATTTTCCCTGATGGCTAATATTTCTGCAGACAATATAAATAAATAGGGAGATATGGGGTCACCTTGTCGACAACCTCTTTGTATTTCAAACCATGTTGAGCTCTGACTGTTTACTATTACAGATGACAAATATCTTTACCAAATACAAATGATTTTAATACCTTCAACATAAATTGCCAGTTTAAAGAATCAAACGCCTTTTCAAAATCTATGGAGTAAGTATGCCTTGGAGTTTTTCTGTTTTTAAGTAATGGATCAGATCATAGATTAATCAAATGTTGTCCCCTATATATCTATTTGCCATGAACCCTGTTTGATCTTCATTGATTAATTTGGGAAGAACAGATTTAACACGATTTGCTATGCAAGAAGGCCCTATCTTATAGACAACACTGAGCAGAATATTGGTCTTCAGTTTTTAATGAATTCTTTAGGTTTGTCTCCTTTTGGGATACATGTAATTATTCCTTCTTTTTGTGTATTGGATAATCCTTCCTTTTGAAATGACTGGTTTAAAGCTGTGACTACAAAAACACCCAGCTGTTTCCAGAAAACTTTTAAAAATTTCCAATGTGAATCCGTCTGAACTAGGACTCTTCCTGTTCTGCATGTTTTTATGAGCGCATCCTGCTACCTCAAGTGTTATTTCTCCCTCTAGCGATTCCTGTTCTTCCTTTGTTAATTTTCGCATTTCCTCGATCAAGTCCATAATCTCACATTCTTCAACTTTTCTCTCTGTGTACAGGTTTTCATAAAAAGCTTTCACTTCCATCAGGATTTCATTGGATTTGCATACTATCCTGTCATCTGTAACTAGTTTGGACATATTATTTACTACAAGTCTCTCTTTTCTAGATTACAAAAGTATTTAGTTACCTTTTCACCCTCGGCCACCCATCTTGCCTTTGACCTTATTAAAATTCCTTGCATTTTTTCATCTCATTACATGGCTACTTCTCTGCCTAAGCAATCCAACTTCAGCATGTCGTCCTCAGTTTTAGTTTCTTTGTCTTCTATTTCTGCTATTTGATGTTCTAAACTGCACTCCTTTTCTTCTCTTTGTTTCTTTTTCATTGCTGCATATGCATAGTTTTTGCTCCGACTTTCATTAACAAGAAATCCAAGAATACGTTGACAGGCACCGTTAGTTGTACATCAGCTTTAGACAGATCCTTTAGTTGTGCTTGTCATAGTGAGCTGCTGCATATTCTTTGGTAACGTTACCAATTATATTATTAATTTCTTCTAAAAACTTGCGATCTCCAAGTAGAGAACTGTTAAATTTCCAATATGTTTTATGGATGGCTTGTTAACCAAATTCTAACTTTAAACTAACCCATGGAGTGATCTGATCGATATCCATAGTGTATGTTAGGATCTTCTACATAAAAAATCAGGTATTCAAAAATTAACAAAAAGTCTAATCTACTTTGTTTAAGAGGGCTTATCTTTCACCATATATATATATATCTCCTGCTATCAGGTTACAGTCTCTTCATATATCTGATAACTGCAGTTCGTCAATCATGTTCAGAACTGCATCCTGAGCTTTGGGATTGTTATGTTTATAGTTATCATAATCAATGGAAGGGTCTAATACAAGGTTCCAGTCTCCAACCGCTATGATATTACGGGTTTTAAAACTTTCAATAGTACTTTTTAGGTTTACATAAAAATCTGGTTGTCTCTATTAGGTCCGTATAAATTAACAAGAAGCAGATCAAGCTCTGTATATCTAAGCAGGATTCCCCCAAAGATGGAGTATGGCTGCCTTAATGGCGGATGAAAAACGGTCATACACACAAAACTCCACTGAATGTCTATACAGGCAGTGTCTGCAGGAGTATCAGCCTGCGTGCACAGAAAGAAAGAAAGAAAACAGGATAATTATGAAGTTACCATCTTGGTCTCTCTGCATCTTTTTAATCTTGAATTCAAACCTGTTATTAAACATGACTGATACACCTCTAGAATTTGAAGTATTAGAAGAGAAAAAAAACATTTACAGCCCCATTCCGATGCAACAATGTGTTCTGATTCTTCTTCTTCTTCTGCGTACGCAGCTGATACTCCTGCGGACACTCCCTGTATAGACAGGCAAGTATTAATCCCATCTGCCCAACGAAGAGAGTGGAGTTTTTGTGCGTTTTCTTATCAAAGTGTGTGTCTTGTAGACAATAAATTGAGTGTGACTTTTGTTTCAGATACTGGAATATGTCACGTCTTTTCAGATTATTACCTAACCCTTGGCAGTTTAGTGATACAATAGAAATGCTATTCATGACTAGGATTGACATTTGACAATAATTGACAAATATTATTTAGAGACAGCAGTGGCTTGGTAGACATACCTGTTACCTTTGAACCAGACAACATTCTTTGCGAAGAGGTACAACATTCCTTGTGAGATGTCGACACTGCTAATGTATGTACTGACACGGGATGTATACATATAACATGAGAAACAAAACATGGAAAAAGTCACAAATAAAGCAATGATGGAGATAACAATAATAATAAATGTTAAAAGTGTGCTCAGCACCTGAACTCTTCACTTGTACGCCGTTCGTTGCCATGAGTTTCCAAGTCTTGATAATTCACATTGAAATACATACAATTTTCTATTTTATTATTATGTGCCAAAAAGAAAACAAAAGACACACACACAACAGCCGCAAACTACGTACAAAAGAAACACATATAAAACTTGTATATCATACTGGAAGCCTTTCCCCTTTCTCTGAACGAACATCATCAAATCCATGTTGCCTCCCCCCCCCCATGTCTGCAATAATTTCCTCGTCCCCAACCCACCACCCTCCCGCTCACCAACCCGCCACCTCCTCCACTCAAAAACATCCCAAACTGGCGCCCAAAACCCCCAGATGAAAATTAGACCTGCTTGAAAACTGCCTGCAACAAGAGTAAATCAATCCAGTTAAAGAGTCTGCATGGACAGAGCAAACCACTGCAGAAAATAATGACAGAAGTCGTAGTAGTAGTATAGCAGCAGCAGTAGCAGCCGCAACAGCAGTAGTAGTGTAAGTAGCAGTAGTGGTAGCAGCAGCAGTAGCAGAAGCATTTGCTGCAGCAGTAGTGGTGGTGGTAGTGGTACTATATTGCTAATAATTACAATGATAATAATGGTGGTGATAAATTAATTAAAGGTACGGAAACAGAGGGACGGCGGGAAGGAGAGGTATGTGTGTGCATGAGAGAGAGAGAGAGAGAGAGAGAGAGAGAGAGAGAGAGCAGGCATGAGATTGAAAATTGTGTTTTGTTCTGAAAAGCGGGGTCTGGGGCCACAGAAGGCCCCCAGTGGGGTCCAGGGGCAACGCCCCTGGTGGGGGTCAGGGGCAAAGCCCCCTGAAGCTGAAGCTTTTTCTTAATTTTAAGCCTTAAAAACATCCATACAAGTGATCTTTTTAACACATTTTGCCTTCACTTAAGAGAGAAAATTTTCTTCTCAGTTGGTCTCTTTCTGTCTTAATTCTACAGACCTGTCAACCCTTTATCTTGTGTTTTCGATATGTTCTGGTAGGTAGCCTGTGTAAAACTAATTCAACGTGATGAAACATGCAATAACATAAAAAACAAAAAACTGGATAGGTTGTGTCATTTGTATTCCTTCCCCTCAGATCAACCAATTACAAATTATAACATGCAAAACCGAAATGAACACCTTCATGTAAGTATTAAGCACAAGTGACACACCTGAAAAACAAGATCATAACAACATCACTCTCTTTCACTGTTTCAGCAACTGAGAATCCTCTGAGCCCGCCATCAAAATCAAACCAAGGAACCAGCCAATGCACCACACAGCACTTGTCATCCAAACTCTAAGCCTTCTCATTCGGACTGTCCAGCCTTTGCCTCTTAGCTCTCCTTTCCTCATGCTCAGCTTTTTTTTCTCGTCCAGACATGCCTACCCCAAAATTTGCTCATCAGGAACAAATGTCTCAGAAATCAGTAACACAGGATTTTTGTCCGGAACAGACAGTTCAAGTGCGTCTGCCTGTTAAGACTGTAATACACATACAATAAATGAACACACAAATTCAATTCAATTCATGTTGCTTATAGTCCAGCCAACTACGAAGAGCCATATCAGGGCTGGATGAAGAACTCAAAGTGAAAAATCCTGATATTTTCAGGCATTTGCCCATTTCCTTGGCTTTGCTCTCACACTCGGCATGTTTTTTTCGATTCGATGTGCCGACGGCAGTCGTCCTTTCCACCATGAGCGACGGAAAAGTCACACTTGCACACAGAGCAAAATCCGAATGTTTGCCCCTTCTGTCCAGGTCTTAAACAGGGCCACTTCTCGAATAATCCGTTTTGAAAGCCTGCATTCGTCGTGGTTTTTTCACATCCCGGTGGAGTTTCAGAACGATCTTCAACGAACCACACTGATCGCTTGCTTCCTCTTGCTGGCCATTTTGAAACTTGAATGCCTGCACCTACTAGGCCTAGGCCACCAGCGAGCTTAAAGGGGAAGTGAAGTGAATGGTCAACCAATCAGAAAACTTGTTTACAAAGCGTTTCCCATTGCGCATGCTCGAACTCACACTTGGTGAAGGCAAGCCAAAATTCCCCCCCCCCCCCCCCCCCCCCCCCCCCCCACGAAATTTCCACGCGATTTTTTTTCTCCGGAGCATACTTTCGATAACCGTACTTCCGGACTAAGGGGATATTTTTACTTAGATCCGGATCAAATACGGCTGCTCAGGAACGGTAGGCAACTCTGCTCGTCTCCTCTTTCTGGCTAGAACTTCCAGTTTGGATCGATGGATTTTCTGTGTGCTAGCCTTGCTCGTTTTTCTGCCTCCGCCAAGGCCAGTTTGGCTTGTTGTTTGCTGACTTCAGCTTGCTTTTGAAAGACAGCTGCTGCCTTTTCTCCTCTAGGTCCTCCCTCCTCTTCTGCTGGTCTTCCCGGTTCTTCTTGTTGGCTCCTCTGATCAACCTGCACAGATCTTTATTGACAGGGGTATATAATTTGTCTTTCCTTCGAAAGCATCAACAGCAGACTTCCCTTCAGCTCTTAGTGAATATTTACAGGTTTGAATGGCTGAATACGTTTCCTATATTCATCCTAGATGATCTCCTGTCAATGACATCTCCCATCACGTTGAAACTTGATTCCACGGAAGGACCATGGAAACAAGTCAACAAAGCAAATTCCATCCTGAAAGTAGAGGAAAGTCATTAGTTTTGCTGACTTTGGCCCACCATGAATCACAGGAACTGGTGCCCCATTGATTTCATACGGAGGAAGTCTAGAGGAACAAGAGAACCTTCTGACTTCCAAATCAAAAGCCTGTAACTCCTCTTCCTTTAAAACAACTGAAACATGATCTGGAAGTTTCAGTAGAGCATGATGACTTTCTCATGGCTAAAGTCACAGCTGGGTCTAATGCAGACATTAGCTGGAGTAGCTTGTTGTCCAGCGGAAGTTTCTGCTGCAAGTACTGGGCACACTGCACGTAGGCTTCTCTAAGCTGCTCCCCTGAATTTGATGCCTGCTTATTGGAAGGCGACATGCTGAAAGGATGGAATTAGCAATCCGTCCAGCAAACATGGCATCATCCCCCAGGTGCAGTTCTTTGTCATCAAGAGAAAGGGTTCCTTAGGATCTTCAATTTCTTTGGACTCCTCTTGTTGTATGCCCTACCCTTCAGAAACAATGACAAGAAGTTTTTGAAGGGGGCTACCTGCTTGTCATGCAAGAGGTGAACCATGGAGAATGCGCTCTGGAACAGAGAGACATATTCCTTGAGCAAGGAAGAACAATGAGTATACACCAAGAACCATCCTGGTCCATTTCCGGTGAAAAAAATAAAGTTCACCAATCTGTCTCTCCTCTAACTGCCTTCACCTGTGACAGACTTTTTCTTGAGCGTCTGATGCAACTCTTGCAGTCGCCTTCTTGCCTTCCCTGCTGATATCCTTGCAGTTTCCCTCCAAGATGTCCTGTATGTTGTCTGTCACTACTCTGGAGAAGCCAAACACATACACAGTGAGGACAGGAACTGAAGAAGACAGCTTTGTGCAGCATCAAGGCAGGACAGCCATCGATGAGAGGCAAAATGATGGGTGGGTATACTTCTCATTAAGACAAATGAGATTTCCTCCAAAATATCCCTGTTCCCCGAGCTCCACTGGAATTCATTGAAGATGTCGGTCAGCATGTTCTCCACCCAACGTGCAAATGGGTTGCAGAATTTTTTTGTGGCATTGTGTACATGTGACACATGTCTCCATCAATGTCCAGTAAATGTTTTGCAACGGTGCTTCGGATCTGTTGCTCCAGGCCATTTTTGGACCCCCGCATGACCGCACATGAATCCATTAAGATGGACATGCAGTGATCCCACGGAACCTCATGGTTCTTGAACAAGCCATCGAGAGCATCAAAAACACTTGCTGTGTCTACTCTTGTTAGACTAACAGATCCAAAGTGCTGCATCACCACCCTGCCCACACTTTCATCAAAGATATTAACCAATATATCAACACACGCTGAGCACCTGAGCTTGTACTTTCATCTATGTTCAAGGAGAAATGGAAGTCTTCATCATCTCCACTGTTCTGTTGGTGAAGGATTTCCCCAACCCGTATCTCATCTTGATGGACGCGGAGGTAGATCCACAAACAGTTGGTTCAGCGCCTCTGGGTCTGATGCCAGGCTTTTGCACAGGTCAATAAGCACAGGTCAGAAGTAAAGGCCCAGGACTGCTCCGCCATTACAGCAAGTAGGGGTTGCCTGAATTCAGAGTCCAACAACATTTGCATAAACAGTTTCCTGAAAGTATACTGAAATTCATGTTTTTACCAAACAATACAAAACATTTTCTTATATTTAGTGATAACATTTTCGTCCACACAAGACACAAAGTTAAATTGTGCATGAGACAGACAAAGAAAGAGAACGTTTACACTGATCTCAGGTAAAAACAAGCAAAAATAACGAAGCAAACATACCAGTTCTACAAAGTACCCCCCTCCCTCCAAAAATAAATTAAAAAAAAAAATAAAGCAAAGTTGCCACTTTCTGACACAGAGACAAAGAAAATTCTCTGAAAAGGATTGTTTGTCTAGTAGTTTGTCTTGTTCCTCACACATACACTCGGAGTGAAAAAAATGCAAAGAATTTACCTCCACATTGTTACTCTGTCACCGACTGGAACAATCTTTGGTGCAGAAGACTGGTGCTTGACAGTCGACTCCATTTCTGATGTACAATTGCTCTGTATAGCAGAAGGAAACAGTGGCTGGTCCTTTGCTCGTTCCTGCAATAACAACAACAACAATAACATAACAAGAAGTTCACACACACACACACAAAAAAAATTAACTCTCCGAAATTGCATAAGGAATTACAGAAGGATACTGAAACATTAGTACAGTGGTCTGATACTTGGAAAAGTCCTATATCTTAATGCAGAAAAATGTAAAGTGCTTCATATTGAAAAAAACAAACCCACAAAAGGATTATATAATGAAAATTGGAGACAAGGAAATAAAAATATCTGAATGTGAGGAAGAGAAAGACCTAGGTGTGACTTTTGACAAAAATTTGCTATTTGACAATCACATTGTGAATAGTATTAATAAGGCTAACAGAATGATTGGAATAATGAGAAGAACCTTATATTTATAGAAAAGGACACTTTTTTCACAATTATATAAGACACTAGTTAGATCTGTTCTTGAATATATGGAAATACTATATGGTAATCCAATGCTAAAGAGACAATCAGAAGCTCTAAAACAGGTACAAAGAAGAGCAACCAAGATGATTCATAATATAAAAGATTACTCATATCAGAAAGATTAATAAAATATCTACAACTTCCAACACTTAAGGCAAGAAGAATAAGAGGAGACTTGATTCAAGCATATAAGATATTTAATGGAATTGATGATGCTGATAAAGCATGCTTTTTTTGTACTCCATAGAAACATATTACAAGGAACAGTGAAGATAAGATATTTAAACAATATTCCAGAACTAATTTGAGAAAATTCACTTTTACTGAGTAACCAATTTTTGGAATGAACTAACAGTTAACATCAAACGTGCACCTAGTATTAATGTTTTTTAAGAACCTCATAGAAAAACATGAATTATTAACTAACAAAAAATATGAGTTTGATGGATAATAGGACTGAGCTAGCCTACGACTTGACCAACGTCACGAAAAAAAAATGATATAAAACATACAGAAGGGCGTAAAAAGCCTAAATAGGCTAAGTTGTTTTTGATACAACGCCCCTGATTCTGATCCTGATCCTGATGTATACACACACACCGCTCTCTCTCACTCTTTGAATAAGTCTGAATGAATACTTGCCAGTTCAATCATTGAGCCCAGTGTCTGGTTCGTCATCTGGTTTCCAGATGTTTCTGGTGATCTTTCGTTGTCAAGTGTCTCATCAGCAAGGATTTCCCTTTGAACCATAGTTCAAGATCACCGAACACCATTCACATTTGGGTTTTCCAGCGATGTCGATTTTGTGAATGGCATCGCCAAGTCGAACCACCATTTCTTTTGTCTTCAGAGTCACCGTTGTAGTTTCTTCCAACCACTTGTTGTTCCATCTATTTTTCACACCACTGTCCACTTGAGCGATGGAAACTTGCTGATCTTTGCCTAGTTTAGACATTGTTGAATATTTTCGACAAGTATTTGCGGTGCAAAGGCTTTAGAAACAGGAGATCCCAGCGTAAAATCTTGCGATGATTTGACTGCGCTGTTTTGTGACCTAGTTTTGCTTTTGTACCATTTGCGAATAATAGCCTGCTCCGTATGGAAACAACCAGCCTTGTGCGACGCTACAAGTACAGTCGTTCTCAAATGGCTTCAGATGTTGGGTTCAAGCTAGCCTATTCGAGCTCTCGCACGCAGCACAGTCAAAGCAGTACCACAGAAATGATCTAACACTTCATTGACCAAATTCGCCGAGTCCTTGCCATTTCCGTGGCAACCGAAAGTGGTTTGGAGCAAACTGCCTAATTGCGCCATCGAGTCTGTGGCGAAGTCGGATCACCGAGACCTTGGCTAAGTCGGACCAAAGTCTGTAGCGCTCGGTTCGTCGTCGGAAATTTAGGTCCCCAACCCCCCCTTACCCCCCTCCATTTTCTCAACGGATTTGAACGAATCACAAAAATGACCCATCTGAGCTTCTCATGGTCGGGAAAACCGACTATTGTCGGAAGAATCTCATGCCTGGAGAGAGAGAGAGAGAGAAAAGAGAGGCGCGAACCAGGTACAGCGGCGATAGTGAATGGTTTATGGAGAGAAAGTCAGCTAACAGAGAATCTCCCAGATTACAATAGGGCCCACAACCCCACCCTTCTCATGGGGGAGGGGGGGGGGGGACCAAGGGTGGTCACTCTTCTTTACCATCCCAGCACCAAATTTATTATATTGAGCACTCGCAATGTGACAATTCCATAAAATACAGAATTCCTGTTTCGCACTGGTCAATGTAGCTCATTCATGGGGTTTGACATTTCCCTTCCCCCAAGGAGAAAAAAGAGAGAGAGAGAGAGAGAGAGAGAGAGAGAGAGAGAGAGAGAGAGAGAGAGAGAGAGAGAGAGAGAGAGAGTGAGAGACGACCACACGAACAAAAGGGAAGGCAGGAAGGAAGAAAGGAAGAAGGGAAGAAAAATTCAAGACATCGGACAGTTTTCGACTCATAATGTAACGTCTAATTGTTTTCTCTTGAGGTAGTAAACGAAAAGAAATACAGTTACCTTTCCAAATCTTTAACTTCAGGGAGGGGGGGGGGGGGGGGGGGGGGGGGGGGGGGGGGGGGGGGGGGGGGGGGGGCATCTGTCTAAAAGTGTACAACTGCGTCAAATATCCAGCATAGACAATGTAGGTTTCCAGAGTTCAGAGTGTGAAACGGACATCCTGCCTCAGGTCTTAAAGGGTCATGTGTCTGTCAAAAATGAGGAAAAGTGACTAACAAGATGAACATTGACGATTACAGGGCTGTTATGTTGTTGAAAGATAAATCAGCCGTTCTCTTATCTCTTCCAGGTTAAAAAGCCACACCAGCAAAACCAAGCAAACAAAACCCCACATGAGGCAAAAAATCCCATTGTGCAAAAAAACCATGTCAAAAGTTCTCAGGTCCACACCCTTATATATACACACACACACACACACACACACACACACAAACCAAATGCATGTATGTCACAACACGCAAAAAACGACAGAAAATGAAATCCTCATTCGCGCCATTCATGCTCAAGGACAAAAGATTGAAGCGGTTACATCGCATAAAGTTTTAGGTGTTATCAGTGACAACAATTTATCTTGGTCTTACCACATTGAGGATGTTGGAAAATGTATTTCTAAGAGAATATATCAACTTTCAAAGATAAAATTTTTCTAAATCTTCATTCCAGAAAGATATTCTTTCATGTGCACGTTCTTTCTCTTATCAATTATGCATCCACGTTATGGGATAACACCAGTGGAACAAATCTGAAACTAGTAAGTCGTCTGCATAAAAGGGCAATTAAATTAATTCAGCTGAAATCCAATACCTTGTCAAAGAGTGATTACAAAACTTTAAATATTCCTCCATTCAAAGACAGATTTTACTTTAACAAACGCTTGTGCATGTATACAATGTAATGAATGGATCAGCCCCGAAGATAATCATTGAAAGCTTTGTCTTCAATAGTTACAGACATATACATAAACTGTCTCTTCCCAGACCTCGAAGTAATCTTTATAAATCAAGTTTTCTGTTTTCTGGAGGGACCACATGGAATAATTTGCCTTCCTCCATAAAATCATGACCCTCAAATCATACATTTAAAAAAGCACTAAAAATGCATCTGATAGAAACTCTGCACATCAATTGAAGTCATTTCCATCAATACAATCCCCTTATCCCCATCTTTCTCTCTCTCTCTCTGTGCTTGAACTTGAAGTTCCAACAATAGTTTGATTATTTTTTCATATTTCATATGAGAGTTATGCATTTGCATAATAGAAATTGTGTGCTTTTAAAAATGTTTTTTGAGCTTGTGGTTATATGTTGAATTAGTTTTTTTCTTGTTTATGAGGGCTGGATGTAAAAAAAATAACTAACCCTCAATTGAGATAATTTTGACTCGACTTTTCACACACACACGCACACACACACGCACGCACGCACACACACACACGCATGCACACACATACGCACGTTCACAAATATACATACACACACACACATATGCAAGCGCAAGCGCCCCCCCCACCCCACCCCATACTAACAAACCATGCACTAACCCATCCAAGAACACATACGCAAATATCCCAACACGCAGGCGCGCGCACGCACACACACACATATTACATGTTTCATTGTTTGTTCATGGATCAAAGTCTTAAAGTCTGACAAGATGTCCGACATGCACCTGTTTTAGACTTTTGTTGCAATACTTGCACATATATATACATGCATCCAACCACGTGTATACATATAGACCTAAATGCACACACATATAAACACGCATGAGCATACGTGTGTGCACACATCACATTTCTTTACTGGGGAAGAAATAGTGGATCACAAGCGTGCTTATCAGCATCAGAAATATTTTCAACACACACACACACACACACACACATTCACTTACCCACATGCGCGTGCACACACACACACACACACACACACCACACACACATACAATCACTCACTAACATGCGCACATGCACACACACATATACTTAATTCCCCTCTGCCCACATACACACACACTTACATACATACATTATAAAATTCTCGTACAAATATTTCCTTCCATACCCTCTCGCTCACTCTCATCCCCTTCCCCCTTCACCCCCCCCACTCCCTCTCCCCCATTCCCCTATTCCCACCACACATGGAGCAGACTATCATCTTATGACCTACACTATATGGCTCATCATTATAAAATCAAAATGCAAACATTTA
Organism: Conus ventricosus; assembly: GCA_018398815.1. NCBI lineage: Eukaryota > Metazoa > Mollusca > Gastropoda > Neogastropoda > Conidae > Conus > Conus ventricosus. The sequence continues at coordinate 44,083,836 of CM031620.1, forward strand.
CTTTCTCATCAATTTTCACAGTTACACACACACACACACACACACGCGCGCAACACACACACACACACGCGCGCACGCACACATATACTTAATTCCCCTCCGCCCATATACACACATACACACACACACTTACATACATACATTTTTGGCGTCATATACTTTACCATGTCAGACCATAGCATTCCACGGCAGTTAGTTAGCTCTGCAGGCCGAGATTTTTTGTGGCTAATGCAGTAATAAGACCATCACGTGACGTCCACACTACTTCCGCCAGGGAAGAAACCGGTGTAAACTTCCTGTTCCTCATTCAACCTCGACCTCCTGCCTAACAAGGACAGGTTTTGCTCTGTCTCGCCTATACTTCTGTTTTTTTTGTAGAGATTGCTTGTGTGCTTGCCTTCTTTACTTGCTCTGTTGTGGCTTACGTTCGACCATGGGTACCATTGCCGCGTGAGGCTTATGGATGGCATTTTATTTCATTTTATTCACGCTCTAGGCGTGATGGCTCACAACTTCTCTTCACCCCATTGTTCTCCATTCATCCCTTACTCGCCAGGTTTGGAAACGCGTCACCCTTGTAGTAACGCGTCAGCCACTCTCTCATTATTTTCTTCCCCATTTCCACCGATTTCCATCGATCTCAGGCGCGTTGTTTATTCCCAATAGCCATCTCGGTCATTCACATCGACGATCGATCTTTGTCGGTCGCTCGAGCCGCCATCTTCATTCTCGCCATTTCGGCCGACCCCTGCGTGGTCGTCCTCGGTCTTGTACCGCTTCACTGCTATGGAGGTTTTCCTCCATTATTATTATCTCCTTCTTTTCCTTACATCACTACTCCTGATCGTCTTCTTCGATCGCTCGTCTAGTACGGTCGATCGGGTTTGTACCCACATTGCTACCATCAAATTAGGATGGCGGACGTGTTTTAAGAAAGAAAGGAAGAAGAAGAGTTCGCCTTTCTATCTCCTGTCAATCATTTAAGCCACTAATAAACATTTGTTATCCTAACATTCCCTCTACGGAGTCTCCTTTCGGCCCCTCATATACCTTCAGTGCGTCAGTCGATTTTACTCTCGCGCCCATTGCTTCTCTTTCTTCGGACCCTCAGCAGGCTAACCCTCAGCCCAGTGGAGAACAGTGTTCAGGCCCAGAGTCGCTCACCCTCCCTGGTCTGGCCTCATAACATACGCCTTCCCTCCATTCCCAATCCCCCACAGGGTGAGCCCTTTTCCAAGGGGAGAGATGGCCTTCTGGGCTCATCTCTTTTCCTCCATCTGGCCTTCTAATTTTCAGATAGGTAGTTCCTATCGCTCCCATCTTCTTCGTTAGGCTCTCAGCTGGCTCCATTCGGGCAACTGGGAACCCGCGCCCCAGGCGCTCCTCCCAGTCCTCTCTAGATGCTTCCAAGATGGGCAGATCGGCCTACGCCCAGGCGTATAAGGATCTCCCCGTCTTATCTCCCCGGGCCCATGAGGGCAGGGCGCTGGCCACTTCCACAGCGATTCAGCGCTCTGTCCTCTTGCACCACATCCTCGAGGCAGCCTACTGGCATCCGGAAAATCCCTTCATAAGCCTTTATTTTAGGGGTGTCCGCATGACCAGGGCTGATGGTTCTAGGGACTTCTTTTGCGGCTAACACAGTTGTATCTATTCCTATGCTAACCCCAAGAACCATTAGGGCACTAAGCCCTCCTCCGATTCCTTTGAATTCTGCTATGGTCTGACATGGTAAAGTATATGACGCCAAAATGGGGAGTTTGTATTATACTCCCTGTTTGGCTAGTATACTTACCATGTCAGACTCAAGTTCAAATCTTTGCCAAGTCATTACTATAATGACTGAAGAATTGTTAACCTGCGCTTGTTTTCCCCCACTACTTAATTGTTCAGCATACATTATTAAATTCCCGTACAAATATTTCCTTCCATACCCTTTTGCTCACTCTCCCCCCTACTCCTCCCCTCTCCCTCCTCCCCATTCTCTCCTCCCCCCCCCCCCCCCCCCCCCCCCCCCCCCCCCCACACACACCACACATATACACAACACGCGCACATACACATACTTTGAAATTACTGCATCGACCTACTTGGAAGACGTCCTGTAGTTTTATTTTTTCCCCGTTTCATGAATTCTCTTGAGCTGTCATTTTACTGCCACTGTTGGGATGGAGGTGGGGAGGAAGGATGGGAGTTGAAATCTTCCACACCGTCACTCACAATGTCACTGATGGGTTTCATCACCCGCCTCCAAAGCTGCTCCTCCAGACAAAGCGTCGGAGAAAGTCACTGGCACCAAGTCCAAAATTTGATGGGTTTCCCTGAACACACGATCAGGAGACGCTGCGTCCCCATGGATGGGCAACACTGATACAGCTGTGTTGAAAAGATGTCAGTTCCAGTTTTCTCTTAAAAAGTTCTACAACCTTGTCTTCTGTCTCTTCGGCTGTCTCTCATCCCAAGTCTCCTGGTAGATCGATAATTTTCATACTTTCCTTTCGACTATACTGTTCAAGTGAGTTGCGCAATTCTTTTTCCTGCTTCTGTTCTTTTTTCAGCCGGCGAACACCATCATGCAGGTCTGTGCAGCTTTTTTGAAGTGAATCTATTTTCCTCTTCTAGAGATCATTTTCTTTTTTTTAAATAATTCAGATAGAATTTTCTCCAAGTTCGAGGTTTATCGATCATTTTGTTTCTTGCTGTCATCCATCCTTTTTTCCATTCTGGTCAGAACACTTGAGAGTGTTATAGTCGAGTCGCTGTTCTCCACTACTCATGCTAAAGGTTAAATAACAGTGTTTAACTGCCAGAATGGCTCAATCTAGAACTAATCTCAAGAATTACAAGTCAAGACTGAAAAAAGAATATAGGCAATCTGGAAGGTTCAAGAGGTCAGAAAGCAAAAAGGAAAACAACAGAGCAACAGTGCAGTGGGAATTTCTTCTCAAGGCAGGCACTCACCTCCACAGGCAATGTAAAGGTACAGGACTGCTGGAATGGCCACGACCCTGAACTGAGCACCTGGATACTGAAGTCAACTGCAACACACCATGTCCCAGTCAATGTACAGAATGTCACCTACAGCAAGTCAACACCATCCTGTTTAGCTCATCAGTGACAGAGCCCCCACACAAAGTGCTCAGTGATTTCAAACCAATACTGATGACAGGCAATTCATCAGTGATGGTCTCCCTCATGATTAGCAATGATCCTGGGTAGCACTTTAGTTCCTTTTCCAAGCCGACAAGCATGCAATACCATTATCTAAATAGTCTTGGTCGAGAATCTGGATGAACAACTTGACTTTTTTTTAACATAAAAAAAAATTCATGAGTTATGTCTTTTACCAGAAAGTACAAAAATAATATCAAAAGTTGGAAGGATCTAAAACAAACAAATCAACAGACATCATTCAAATAAACAAATGACCACAATCCATAATGCCAACACTCTTGAGTCAAGTTTTTATACAACCCTTTTACCAAGTTACCAAAGCCATTGCAAGGCAAAAGATCTGACAGCAAAGCTGTATAGTATAGTCAAGAGAGCATGTAGTAAAACTGAACAAATTACAACACATGGTTCTGCATATAAGTGAGTGTGTGTGTGTGTGTGTGTGTGTGTGTGTGTGTGTGTGTGTGTGTGTGTGTGTGTGTGTGTGCACATTTGAGTGAGCATGCATATGCAAAGGTGTGTGCACAAGTGCACATGCAAGACCAAATCCATAATGTGATGTGCGAGTATGCAAACACTGCAGGGAAAGAGGTAGTTTTTTGCTGATTTGCATATAACCCTGAAAACTGGTATATACGAAGCAAAAAAAAAGACTAATGACTTGAGAAACTAGACTGAATGACAACAAATGGCTAACAAAGCCCCCAAACATAAAACAGTTATGAATTCTTACTGTCTAGAGGATCTCCAGCAGACTCCTGTAAGTGTTTCTTGAACTGTTCGTTGAGATCTTTGCTGACACCAATGTCTTGGAACATTCTCTGCAGCTTGGATGTGTACTCGAAACCACAGGCTTGCTGCACATTTCCAGAGAAAAGATAGCCAAGTCAGGAGTTTGTATGTATGTGTGCATGGTAATGTTCGCGTGTATCCGTATTTCAGAGTCTGTGTCTGCATAATCTCTAAGTGAACAGGCTTTGTGTGTGTGTGTGTGTGTGTGTGTGTGTGTGTGTGTGTGTGTGTGTGTGTGTGTGTGTGTGTGTGTGTGTGTGCGTGCGTGTGTGTGTGTGGTCTGTGCGTGTGTGCAAAAAAAAACAAAAAAAAAACTATGCAATGCCTTCAAACACAACTGATGCCTTTTTGGTCTTCACTGTGTTTCAAAAACAGTGGAAAACGAAAGGAATAGCATTCAAAGCAATATATGTTTTCTCTCTCTCTCTCACACACAAACACACACACAAACAAACACACACACACACACACACACACACACACACACACACACACAGCATCTGAATCAATACTTCCGTTTTGTTAAAAAAAACAATGGTATTCTAATCAATATAAGTTTTGTCCGATTCAAAAACAATGGTATTCTAATCAATACAAGTTCCATCCTGTTCAAAACCCATGGTATCCCAATCAATACAAGTTTTCTCTTGTTGGGAAAAACCAGGAAATCTTGGTACCTTACCCAATACAAGTGTTGTCTTGTTAGAAGACCATAGTTAGAAGCCACGTAAGTGTGTGTACCCTACTCAATAGAAGTTTTGTATTAGAGAAAATTATTATTTCCTAACCATTAACTCTTCTCTAGCCAGAAATCCTTCAAAAGTATATTCTTAGTTTTGTTACAAAACTATGGTTTCCTAATCAAGCTTTGACTTGTTACCAAACACAACCTCCTTGCCAATGCAAGTTTTGTCTTGATGTTCTTGCCGTCACGTCTTGTCTTGCAAACAATGCACTCTAACCAATACATGTTCAGACTTGTTTTGTTTTACATGTGGAATCCAAACCAATACATGCAATCATCAGAAATACAGGTGCCTCCCCCCCCCCCCCCCCCCCCCCACTCCCTTTCCGACCAGTCCTTGCCTTGAGTTTGGAGATCATGCTGGCCTCTGCATCATCACTGGCGGACATATGCTGCACCAGGCGTTTGGCCAGCATCTTGCTGTAGAACTTCTGGAAGACGTCTTTGTCCTCTATGTACTTGAAGACTATCATCTGCACAAAACCCATCCAGCAACAATGTTAACTTTAGAGAAAAAATAAAATAAAATAAAAAGCAGCACTGTATCACTGATATCAACAAGCTAGTTCTGATCTGTTCCAACAAGCCACATAAATACACAAGCTACGTAAGACAAATATTAAACAATTCATACACATGCATCATATATAGCTGCATGCTGCCTGTTTTTGAACTGCTAGGAAATGAAAGATTTATTCTAAACTACATGCAGCTCACCCACAATACAAAATGATGCTACACTTGTGAATCACCGTTTACAACCAATGCTAAAACGACTTAGCTTACCAACACCACCTCAAAGGAAACTCCTACAGCCGTAAAAACTTACACACTACCCAATAGTGAATACAAATAGTGAATACAAAGCACAGAGTGCTACTCTGCCATTATTCCATAGCTGTTCCTTTTTCTTCTCTGCACGTTAATGGGACACTGCCAGAAGAATGATCAATATTGATGAATTAAAAAGTATGCTCCTAAAAGAGATCAATTCATTCTTTAAATGTCATTATTCTCAGATGAAGCCAAGAAAGGTCAGTGTTCTCACTGGACACAAACTTGATTAAAAAAAAAATCTATCTAATATTTCTTGGTTTAAAAAAATTTCCATCTAAAATATCTAATTGCAGAAGAAAAGGAAGGGTGGAGTTGGGGATCCCGACACTGCAACTTATGATCACCTGCCAAACTATCACGTGTGGTCATTTTCCATGTTTTTATCACAAAGAATAAACTGTATGAAGTGATCAAACAGCAGAGTATAATGAAGATGATGATGAAGGTGATGATGATAATAATCTAAAATGATAAGAGAATAAACAAATTAAATACACAGCATGATCAAGATGAGGAATATGATACGAGCAAACATCATAAATGGATTAATTGATTATTTAAACAATGACCACAAATCTATAGCCTTGTTTGTTAATGTTTAGAAATAATCTTTTGCACAAATGCAAATTACAGCCACAATAGGAAGGGAACAAATGAACATTGTAGACTTACAGACACATATACCCTTATCTCAGATCAACCACATTCCCCATCCTCTCCCCTTGTTTCTGCCCAGAAAATAAAAAAGCTAGTAGCACTAAGTATAAGTGAATACAACTATAACCAGGACCTACCACTTGATTCAATGTGTCTTCCAATTCAGCTTCTTCAGGATTTTTAGAGCTGTAAAAAAAATATTCGTGACATCTTCAGTGACTATTTATGCAAGTTAAAAGCAATAATCAACAACATACTCAGCATACAACGCCCAAGAGTCCTTGAAAACTAAGCAATTCATGTTGTTAATGCTTTTCTGTTTTCTGTCGCTTCTTGTTATCTTGTGAGCGTTTAGACTGCAGCAACAGAAAATTAAACTTCATGCTTTCCTCATAATGAACCCAGCTGTAATTCAATCCTTGCAATTACAAGAGTCCAGTTCCCAGCCAGAATTCCCTACCTTCCCTTAGATGATATGCAGTTTGTCCACAGCTATCAAAATGGTCATGGTATGCATTTAGTTTGGTATGAAACGGTATATGATGTCCAACGACTGCCTTTTAAAAGTTTTAATTGGTGCTCTGTGTGTGTGTGTGTGTGTGTGTGTGTGTGTGTGTGTGTGTGTGTGTGTGTGTGTGTGCGCGCGCGCGCGCGCGCGTGTGTTGTCCAGAAACTTTCACAACAGATGCTTATTTAAAGAATGCCGACAAAAAGATCATTTGCAAGGGAAACAACCCGTACAGCCTGCTGCAAGGCATCACATCTTTTTCCTGTTCACTCTTGTTCTATTGTCATGACATCTCAGTGGTGAACTGCGCTAGAATCAGATGATGCTGATTATCCAAGCTGCCGACTATCTACAGTTAAAATCTGGAAGTGAAACAAGGAAGACAGAACTCTGGCTTTCAACTAAAAGTATCTGACTCTCGATAACATCCACTGATGAATGCAGAGCTCAAAAAAGAACTTTCAATAACATGACGTAGCTGGCTGGAAGATTGTTTTGGCTCTTTTCAGCCTATTTGAAACATTGGAATTCAGAAATGTTGTCATGAGCCACTTACACCTTTGACAAGGGTAAATGGTTCACCTCAGTAGTCTTCCCTATTTCAAGGTAACCACTAAAACACTGCATCAAAGTTTTAAACAGACATTTAAGAAAATCAACAGCGCAATAGCAGTGTTTGTTTTTTTTAATTTCAAAATGAAATTACTGTAGCACTATCCATAATACAAGTGAAAAAGAAAAGCCTTGTATCCGTCTCCCACAATACAAGATTCCAGAGTTACCCACATTATCATTACAAAAGCAAACAAAATATATTCAAACAATGTGCATTAACATTTTCAAGCACTGTCATACTTCACAAACTTAGAACTCATATTCACTCATCAAAGCCGCTTACAACACTAAAAACATGAACAAAATAATGAAGCCAGTGCAATAATTTCTAAACAGAATGTTTGAAACTCCAGAACAAATTACCTCTTTTTGAGTAGGAGATCACAGTAACGAGCTAACAGCTCAGGAGACTTGCTAGTGTTGTTGACCATCTTGGTCACAGAGTTGTTGTTGATGAAACGACCACAGGCCTGAAACATCAATCCAACTATGATTCAATCCCTGTCAACAGAATTATGCTGTTCCCAAATTGATGAACAAAAACGAAATAAGCACAAATAATCCACACATCTGCTGTTCAACATTTTCATTCAGCATTGTTTGTTTGTTTGTCTGCTTTTACGCTTAGATATTTAATATGACAAAAAAGTTTAATTTTTGTTCACCTTCCAACAGGAGAAAGGCAGACCACATGTGACATATCTGACCTATTAGTTCTTGAAGGTATTAATCTGCTTCTGTGGCTGTCCACATCCATCTGAATCTTACTCAACATGAAAAAGGCGTCTTTTTCCAAAAACAAAATAAATAAAGTAAGGTATCCAAGCGGACCTTCATAACCTTACTGAGATGAGGCACTCTGGAAAAGTGGGTAACCAATCAGCTGCCAAGGCACCACAGGCTTAATCTGAGCGGTTGTAGGTTCCAACCGCAGGAGAAAACAATCACAGTGGAAATTTTCAGCCCCAACTGGCTCTTACACAAGACTGCCAACTGCCATGGCAAGACTGGAACCATACAGAGGAGTCAAGACAATCAGATGGATGCATCTCTTAGGATGCCACTCAAAATTTTCTGACCAGCGCTGCAGATGTCTTTTTGTTGTCTGGGCTGATGCTGGGATATGTTATGAGAGCCCTGTAAAGCAGCCTTAGTCTAAATGAAACTTCACAGTGCCGTATGTCATAAACCTTACTGGTCATCATCAGGAAAGCCTTCTGCACCACTGCACATCCTAGTGTAAAGGCTACTTCAGGTCTGATTTCCCCTCCATATTGCCATCAATGGATTGCAATTACAGGAAGCACGCTATCTGGATTTACTGTACATAGAACTAATTGGAAACTGTCAGATTGAGGCTAAAAACTTTACAACAGGTCACTGAAATATGATATGAGCACGCCATTAATCTGGGGAAAGGAATATTAAAAACCAAGCTCTTTCCATGAATTAGACGATTCAAAGTGATCACACATATGGGCACAGGATCTCAAGTCCCACACCCATTTTCTGCAATTAATAACTATAACAATGATGATGATGATGATAATGATGAAGGTAATAATGACAAACATTGATAAGAAATGTATCAGTCTAACCTTGTCCAGAGCAGCAACAAAACCAGCATCATTCACAAAGGCAGTGAGAACTAAGGCGTTGTACTTTTTGTGCACGTCCAGTATTGTCTGTACATATACTTTGGGGTCCTGAGGATTAAAACACAGCCTCATTTCATACTGCATCTGTACACGGCATCAATTTCACATAATATGCGAAACATCAAATTTGTAAAAACTATATACACATTTTCTTCAGAGCAACTTCTTTGTGTCAAGTCTTACAATTCAATGTCCAATGCATAATTCAAGCATTCTATCATTACGTACAATAACACAAACCTCAAGCTACATGTCCATCGGCATACAACAATGAACTGTTATTCTCTTCAAGCTCAGACATTAAAGGTGCAACTCCAACAAAGCAGTATGCATTACAGCCTCTGTGTATACCAATCAGCCAGGTTACTGTAAAGAAAGTATTTTGCAGAAGAAACTTAACTTAGTAAAATCACCTGTAACAGAAGATAATAAATACTACCCAGAAGTCTAAAAACTTCCATGTTTTCAACAAGAGCAGCTGTAAACTAGAGCTTACCATCCGAGTTTCTATCAATATATGCAAATGAGAAAACATTTACATGTTAATGTAAAATGCAGTAACCACCTTCCTTTAAAAATTCCTACCACATCTCAAAAAGCAAGTCATCAAGAAAAACATTAAAGCCCCTGGATTCAAAACCACTGTCAAGATAAAAGAACTATATTTCATTCAGCTGCTTGTGTGTGTAAGTAAGACCTATCTAAATAATCATCTCAAAATTTATTGGGCATAAAAAAAATGTTTAAAAGCTGCACATGTGAGAACTATGTGAAGACCAAAAAAGCAGTGCTTACATTGAGGGCAGCATCCCCACAACGTTCGATGGCCGCCAGGCCTTGTGTGTGTATATGGGACTCTAGCAACAGCTTCAGTTCACCCAGACCGTCCGAAATCCTTGACACCAGCATGTACATCCGACCCAGATCTGGAAAAACCAAGAACACTATTTTTCTGCCAATCAGTAATTGTTCTTCTTCACCACGATACGTCTAGTCAAACAAACCGACCATTCTAATAGTTCTGACATCAGGGATTAATACTGGTGCCGCTGCAGAAAAAGAAAACGTTACATACGTCAATTAAAATTCATTGCTTGCAAATGTCAAATTGTACCAGCATTATCGTTCAGATCACTAAAACTACTGTCACCTTATGTATTCACACCTGTATGATTTAAAGGGGACCCAAGCATACTAGCACAAGGACACTGTCAGATCTGCTATCAAACTCTGTCTGATTCACAACGGACTACACTACATCAGAAAAGGGGCACTATCAATTAAGTAGTCAGTCTCCCGATGATTAACAAAGGAAAACTACACTATACCCAAGACACAGCAGAATAATCCTGGGCTAGTTAGGCAAAGATTTTTTTTCCCACCCTTCCCAAAAGAACTATTGTCTTAATTTTCACACACCCTAACTGTTTGCACCCATTCTTACCCTCATTTTTGTCGGTGTCAAGAAGGTTCTGGAACTCAAAATGAAAGATCTCCAGGTGTTTTTCTATCAGGACCCGTTCACACACTTTGGCCAAGCTGTCCTGCGTGCTTTCATGGAGGTAGGTCTGCACTCGTTTCTGCTCCTCTTTCAGTCGCATTTCCGCCTGTCACAGGAAGATGCTTGTTTGGCAACAACATAAAACCTCTACAAAGTTTGGCATGCTGCAGCTTACAATTCTTTGCCATTTCGTTTTTTGGTTCACTAGCACAGCATCTCTTCTCTTACATTACACTAGCATGACATTTCACAGACTGTACAAGAATCTCACTGAAGAACAGCAAAATCACAAAAATCTCAGGGGATACTGCAGGCAATCTCTCCCTCGCCCAGAAAAACACTGGAACTTGATTTCACAATGGACCATCTTACACATATCAGAGCAATAAGCAGGGTATTATCATCCACAACGATGACATTTGTTCGTACAACGTAAGTTTCTTTCATTTCTGTGGTGTCTTGCCGATGCAAATGTCACAGGGCAACGCTATTTTTGCTTTCATCCGCACAGGGTTCCTACAGACTCCCAAGAACAGAATTCAAGAGTTTTCAAGATGATTTGTTTCTTTTTAATTCAAGGCTACAACACATGCGTAACTGGATACACCCCTTACCTGTTTTCTAAGTCAACTTGATCAGCTGTTACTTCACACAGCAGAAAGCAGAAATACTGTTAGTACTAACTGGAAAGTCATTTTATACAAAAGAACTGCGAAAAGTCTGGAAAGTCACTGCTCACACTCACAGCAAAATGTTCACTACCATGTAGTTTGATTTTTCTTGTGTTCTTTTTATCAACAATGAATGCAAGTGAGCTGCAATGCCAAATACTTTGATTTTTCCCTCACCACACTGAATCCTTTGGCGATTTGACTATATGGAAACATTGTTTGAAAAAGCTGAGAATTCTGTTCACAAGAGTTGAAGCTTTGGTGCGAGTTGACAGTGTGCAGTGTCCAAAGAATTTCAGATTTCAGCTCATCTGTCTTTGAGCAAAACGAGTTCATTGCGTCTCAAGAGCTGGTACTAGAATCGCGCAGACACATCAGGATCAGGATTTAATGGCGACAACATTCGCGGTCAACACTGCTGCTGCTGTATTGTTTGTAAGAAAGTGTGAGATAGGTATCGCTGCCGAAGAAAGCACATTCCCTCCCCCCCCCCCCCCCCCCCCCCCCCCGCATCTTAAGCTTCATTCACAAACCAGCAATCACAGAGAACTGAACAAGCCGGAAGCGCAAGACCTTCGCGCATGCATAGAATTTTTAAATTGAAGAAGTTACAAATTCTCTCCCTTCATTAAGTAGCAGACGACAATGCGGGATCGCAACTATGTAAAAATTTGTTTTTAAATAGGCCTACATTTTCATCAACCTGAACGCAGAAAAATCAAAGTGCCTTTTTTTTGCCACATTGAAATTTTTTTGAGCCCATGGCTTGATTTTCAAAGGTTTTCAAGGTGGTTTGGTCAACAGAACCCCATTTTATTGATTTCCTTGGGTTTTCAGGGCCTTGAAATTGGCTCTCAGAATTCAAGAAGTTTCAAGCAGTGTACGAACCCTGGATTCCCAATGATGAACCAAAAATCATAACAAAGGTGCTAATAATATAAGTACGATCAATTACCTGATGTCAGATCCTCAGAAGATCACACTGCATTTCTAACCTTTTTCATGTACTCTGTAACAGGATTCTGGCGTAGAAACTCTGTACTCTCCCTGGTGTAGTAGCGTTCTGTATCATGAAGGAAGGGCGTCTCAAAGTGATCTTTGTACACACCCAGAGTGGGCCCCTTGGCACTGGGATCCTCTTCGTTTAAGCCCAGCTCCACTGAAAAAGATAAAGCATATACAGTCCTCCCCCCACTTTCTAGAAAGACCAAATCTCGCACCTAATTAATTAGGAGCACTGGACAGAATCAGAGAATGTACACAGCCAACAGGAATCAAAGACGACATATCAAAGGTGAACCCTGCTTCCTATCAGACAAGCAAGAACACAAAACTTTGAATTCAGAGGGAAGAAAATACAGAAAAAGCAAGTCACCATTACCAGACCCCACCAAACTTACCATAGCAGTTGATGACGCCACTGACTAATCGTGTGTTGATCGTCTCCCCATTTCTTTCCTTTTCAATCAGTTTAAGCACAGCATTCGTCACTTGCTTGTTCAGTGGTTTGAACAAACATTCTCTCCACGTGATCAGAGCCAACTGTAAAACACACACATGCACACACAAAGGTTAAGACTGACAAGCTCAGCCAAAGGTAAAATTTTAATATGTAAGGAAAAAAATCCTTGATTTCGTTCGAAATCTTTATACATTACTTTCTTCGACTTGAGAGCCTGTGTAGCTTATGCATACAAGTGTGTTAATCATTTCTCACAATGTCTTTATTGTCCCCTTTTTGTCAGTATATATGCATGTCTGAGTGGGTATGTGCATATATGCAGCCTAATATAAGCTTTTTGTTGTTAAATGATCTCTAAGTTAACAATAAATAAGTAAATAGGTAAATGAATACATAAACTAATATTGCAACAATAATCATGAATAGCAGCTTTACACATACAACTGACCTGGGAGGTGTGTAAAGTCTCTACCTTTCACCCACTAAAGACTCCTAGGATTCAAAGCACAGACCTCCCATGTCATCAGGATGGATTTCAAACAAGGTAACTGATCCTGTCAGCCTCCCAAAATATCGACAGTTCTAACCCAACAAGTCTGGCCCTGTAAAGGGAAACTTCAAGACGACCATTTCACCATGCGAACATAGCAGACAAAATAAAGGCGACAATAAACTCATTTTGTTCACAAAATGGATTGCGCAGAAAAAAATCTTGTTAAATAAAAAGCCCTGTACATTTCACTGAAGTACACTTTTTCCTTTACCCTTTAGACTGCCACAAAGCCGTTCTGGAACGGCAGATAATTCATGCCCCCGCCACGATTGCCGTTCTGGAATGGCAGTCAACCATTTCGGCTTTGTGTCAGGGAAGCATAACTATACTAGATTCAGAATCGTGGAGGTCCGTAGAATCTGAAAATGTCCTGGAAACCCCCTTACGACACCCGCCAATGACTTTTTCAAGCAATCTATAAGTAGTGACTGCAGTGACAACAAACTCATTATCTATGCGAGGAGAGCAAAATGGCGATGCCAGGGCCAAGCACAAGTGGTAGCAGCGAAAAACGTACACGACTGATGGAGTTAGCCAAAGCTCAGCGTGAATTTAGAGTGGCTACTTGAAGAGGATAGTTGTTATGAACTTCAAACAGACGATTCTCTGAAAAATGAGGGTGCAGAAAGATTTTCAGCCACAAATGATCGATATAGAAGACAGAACTGACTTCGACTTCGAGCTCGATGCTGTAGCTGAAGTGAATGATGACTTATCAGATAGCACGGCCAGTGGTAGGCACAAACTGAACACAGATCACTCAGTGGAAATGAAAGGGCTAGTGGTAGCTCGCCACGTGGCGAGCCAGACAGACAAGTGGTGAAAGGAGAAGGGGTCGTGGCAGGTGGCGTAGTGGTGTGTTTGCCAATGTTGACAATCAGTCAGCTGAGTTTCAGCCAACTTTACCTGATTTGGTAGGGAATCCTGGTCTGAAAGAACGCAGTGGGGACAAATGTATGGTGGTTGTTTTTTTCTCTTTTGATCACAGACAATTTTGTGCAAAAATTAGTCACAAAATCAAATAGATATGCACAACAAACAATCCAGCAGATGCAGACAAGGCCACAGCAAATAAAAAAATAGTCTAGATTTGTGACACGGAAAGAGACCAACATGTTAGAAATGAAGCGTTCTTGGGTCTCACACTTCTCATGGGCATCATGAAAAACTATCAACAGAGTCACAACTGTCAAAACATCCACTGCTGACCAATAAAATATTTCCTTTGGTAATGGCTAGAAACAGATGTGTGTGTGTGTGTGTGTGTGTGTGTGTGTGTGTGTGTGTGTGTGTGTGTGTGTGTGTGTGTGTGTGTGAGAGAGAGAGAGAGAGAGTGCGTGACTAAGTGAGAGAGAGGTGTGTGTGTGTGTGTGTGTGTGTGTGTGTGTGTGTGTGTGTGTGTGTGTGTGTGTGTGTGTGTGAAAGAGAGACAGAGAGAGAGAGAGTGTATGTGTATGAGAAAGCCTCTTATATGTGTGCGTGCGTGTTGCGTGTGCATGTCTGCATAATCCCCTGTTTTGAAATCAGGCACACCAAGCTGTGCTTCTAGTTCCCCAGCAGAGAAGCATTTCAGTATCATATCAGCATTTCTTTTTATTGTCCTTACTTTTTTTCTTCTTTTTTTTACTGGATTCTCCACTTAGTCAAGATCCTGGGTGTTCCTACATAAGGTTTGTGAAAAATACCTTATGAAAAATATACTGCTATTATTCTTTCTTTACTTGTAGAAAACACTTCCAGAGATTGTTTCCAGTGTAGATTACTTACTGTGGCCATCATTTCAAAAGCGAAGTTTACAGTTTAGTGAAGAAACTGCCAAGTTCCAGTGTGTTCCTGCATAGGACTGTGAGAAACAGTGACTGTACTGATGTTTTATTTCAATGACTAACCTTCACAGACTCTTTGTGGTGTGAAGTACTGCTTTCCTGAAGAAAGTGGATCTTACGGTTCTTTCAAAAAAGCAATATTTTCATATAAAGCAAGAGTAAGGTCAGCTATTTTATTATGTTTATGTTATTCTAACACTGTTTTTGTTCAACTGACACATTTTTGTGCAAAAGTTACTAACTATACTTATCTAGCAACAACAAATAACTAGAACAGAAAATATGTTCTGTGTTTTCAAATATTTCATTTTTTAAAAGTTCTATTGGTCACAAACTCACAGAAAATACAATAAAACATTTTTTCCTGCATTGTCCATTCATTTTCCTTTTAGAATATATATACTTTTATGTATGTTAGTTCACACTTGAGCCCACAATATTTCTTTTTAAGCAACCACCTGATTTTCCCTAAAAATTCCTTGGCAAACGAGTTCAGGTTCTTGGCTAAATTCCCTGGCAGCCTAAGGGCTAAAGAAAAACGTTTGAGTCCTTACCGAGTAAATGTAGTAGATGCCCTTGGTTCCCTCGTCACATTCCCGTCGCACCCAGTGTCTGTTGAGGTAGGCACATATTCCGTCCAGCACTTTGGAGGAGAACTGGTAGTCCTCCCACTGGCGGGTGTAGAACTGCAGGACCTGTTCATCCAGCAGGTCCTGACCATCCTGTCAGTCAACAAACATCATATACACTTCATCTTATCCATTCCACTAGCGTCGGATCTCAGTACTTTATATTCTTCGTATGTCCCCCCTCTATCCATTCTTCCTTTCAAGCCTCGATATGGTCAGGGACGCAAGGGGGGAGGGCTTTGCAAGGCAAGCATCCTTTGACCATTCGCTTCGACCGTATGTTAGGTGTTTCCACTGGACAATTCAAGGAACCACATTTCTCGCTTCACTGGACAATTCAAGGAACCACATTTCTCGCTTCACTAGGTTTCCAGGTGTACTGGACATTTCTACCAAGACTAGAATATTAGAAGGGGATGGGTGGAAAGCGAGTTTCTAATGATCAGTGTCCACCTCAGGGTGGAGGATTTTAACCAGCCTTCCTGGTCAGAAGACAACGCACACACACACACACACACACACACACACACACACTCTTTCTTTCTAAAGCCATCTTTTTTCCCCATGTGCAGAGTTGTTTATCCCCTCAAGAGATCCAAGTATATCAAGGACATCTGAAAAAAAGTAATCTGTGGAGAAAAACGTAATCTCAAAGCATGAACTGCAAAAACATCGGTGGTGATTTTCCACTTACAGCAGCTCAATAAATTTCTCATGACCATTCACCTTTACAAAGCTCACAGCTAAAGAAATCACTTCTGCCAATCATGTAGCAAACATACAATACTCAATGCCCTTCTGTGTGTGTGTGTGTGTGTGTGTGTGTGTGTGTGGTGTGTGTGTTGTGTGTGTGTGTGTGTGGAAGGCAGTATTTTTCATGGTAGACAAGAGCAAAACCTCCCGAGAACATGCGTCTTTGTGGTCTTCCTGATTTCGTTTCTCAATGTGGTGCATTCGATCCACATTCTGATTTTTCTGGTGGCCTACTTCGTAACACTGTCTTGGAATCAAATAACAGCACCCATCGTTACCGATTATGCTCCTTAGTGTAATGCTGTTCAGCAATATAATGGCCCACTAGAGCGACAATAGCAATTGTGCAACTGCTGAAGGCTGAAAAAATTGAATCTGGGGTCTAGGTAACAAAAGACCCCTGGTTAGATTTTGGGGCACCTTCAGTCTATCACCTGACTGAGAAACGTAAACAGCATGCTGATGTTTGACAGCAAATGGTGCTTTGCTCCTGTGGGTTTCTGGTTGTGAAGGGCATACGTTTTCCTGCACATCTTCTACTTTCCTTGTCTTTTTTTTAATTTGCCTTTTGTTGTTGTTGTTGCTTTTTCATGCGAATATGACAGAACTTGTGTTTTTGGCCATTCCAAAAGGACAGACTGCCATCAAAAACTGAAAGAGTTGAAGCAGTATATGCTCAACTGTGGCAGGTATTCTTCATTATCAAATGAGACAGCTGCTTTCTCAAAAGCTCAGTGAGAATACTGAAGTGATTTTTAAGAAAGGGTAATTCTAGCTATCTCTAGAGCTAAATGTATTGTAAGAAAGTGTAATGGTGAAATGAAGAGGGTAATTCTAGCTATCTCAAGAGCTAAGTGTATTGTAAGAAAGTGTTATGGTGAAATGAAGAGGGTAATTCTAGCTATCTCAAGAGCTAAATGTATTGTAAGAAAGTGTAATGGTGAAATGAAGAGGGTAATTCTAGCTATCTCAAGAGCTAAGTGTATTGTAAGAAAGTGTAATGGTGAAATGAAGCATTCAAGCACAATCTGGTGCACCAAATTGGAGGTACAACAGGTCTGCATATATATTTTTAGAGTCACACAAGCATATCGCACTCATACCAATCTTTGGGTGCCAGGTGAATGGGAAAAAAAAAGGTTTATGCCTGGTCCACACACGCACCTCTTACACACACCACACACACACACACACACACACACACACACACACACACACCAAACAAACAGGACTAGGAGACCACTTGTAAACTTGACATGTAAACAAACAGAACATGACAATCACTGAAAGTGAAAGGTTCTGAAACTCATTTGTGCGAGACAAAGCATCAGAAACAAAACGAAACATACCCTCTTCGAACAATCATCTAGTGATCTACCTTCAACAAGTTGACAAGGTAGGACTTGAGGAACTCCTTCATCCGTTTGTACAGTTCATGGCCCACAAACTGAGCGCCCCCAGAGGCTTGGCGTGGCTTGTTGCGTACCCCTGGCCGCTGGACGGACTGTCCTGTCATGCCAGACGCCTGACCCTGACCATGCACGCTGGTGCAATAGTTGTACACATGACTGGGACAAGTCAAGGACATGTATGTGCCACCAATCACTCTCTCTGAAAACAGTTCTTGTCTGCTTTATTACCGACCCAAATCTCTTTCAGCTCCTGGCCTGACCTAAGAAGAAATGTAAACTGCGACCTCTCTTCCTTTTATATCGGCGACAGTGGTCCCTTTGGCAATACAACATTAACTCTCTGAAACACTTCTGCTTTACATTCACTGAATTTGCAATGAAAATGGGCTCTTGTCTTGGAACACCGACTTAATCATAAGAAACATGTCGACAACCCTTTTGTCATAATTCAAAGAGTATTACTTTACCTCAGTTTTATTTACTGTCAAACGATTATCCACAATAAAATCAGCAACTATAAGTAATAATAACAGATCAAACATTTGAAACAAAGATATCAATACTGAGCTTACAATTACTGCAATGAAGTCAAGTGAAGAGTGACATTCACTACAGTCATGACAACATGTCTATCACAACAAACCAGGATTCCATTGAGGAGACAAACTGTAATTACAAGACAGGATTCATATAATTATAAGTGTGTGTGTGTGTGTGGTGTGTGTGTGTGCGTGTGTGCGCGTGCGTGCATGTGCACTTGTACATGCCAATATGCATGCGTGTGTGTGTGTGTGTGTGTGTGCTTAAAACAGTGTGTGTGTGTGCGTGTGTGTGTGTGTGTGCACTTGTACATGCCAATATGCATGTGTGTGTGTGTGTGTGTGCTTAAAACAATGATTCATATTATCTATCTACATTGATAATATGATATGCAGTTCATATCGTGTCAATTCAAGAACTTTTGAATGTATTCTACAGAATGTCATTCAAATGATGTGTGTGTGTGTGTGTGTGTGTGTGTGTGTGTGTGTTGTGTGTGTGTGTGTGTGTATGTGCGCGTGTGTGTGTGTGTGTGTGTGTGTGTGTGTGTGTGTGTGTGTGTGTGTGTGAGAGAGAGAGAGAGAGAGAGAGAGAGAGAGAGAGAGAGAGAGAGAGAGAGAGATGTAAAATCTCTCAACATCATGCTTACAAGAATATACACAGGAGCTGTAAAATGAATATGCTCTACTTTATGCAACCGGGTGTTTACATATGCCGAAATAGCGCGAGTCGGCGCGAGCTCACCCGGGCAATAATGTTCACATATACAAATTACTCGGGTAATCCGAGCGCGCGCTGAGACCACCCAGTGAGGTAGTCTGAGCGCGGGTCGCGTTCTGTACACGTCACATCGGCACACCACGTGCACCACGTGCATCTTTCCCGCGCCTGCATTCCGGTGCCGAAGCGTGTAAAATAAAATAATGGCGACAGAATCGCACCGAGGTGTCCACTGGAGTGACGAAAAAAACGGAAATCGCACCGAGGTGTCCACTGGAGTGACGAAAAAACGGAAATCTTGATTAAAATTTGGAGTGACCACCAAATTCAAACACAGCTGAGAGGATCAACAAGAAACATTACTGTGTTCGAGCGAATATCCAAAGAGTTGCTGGAACACCACAATATCCAGAGAACTGCAATTCAGTGCAGGGAAAAAATCAAGAAATTGCGGCAAGCATTCACGAAGGTCGAGGATGCAAACCGCAAGAGCGGCAACAGTCGCCGTAGTTGCCCGTTCTACGATCTTCTGGCCTCTGTCCTGAGAGACAGCCCGATCGTCAACCCGCCAACCCTGTTGTCGTCCAGAAGGTCCGACACACCCAGCCTCACACAGGGTAAGCATCGTAATCCATTGCTCATGTGCGACAAGTGTGTGTGTGTGTGTGTGTGTGTGTGTGTGTGTGTGTGTGTGTGTGTGTGTGTGTGTGTGAGTGAGAGAGAGAGAGAGAGAGAGAGTAAATATGCGTCATTGTTGAGGAGAAGACGGAGGGGAAGAGAGAAATGTGGGATGCGTGCATGTGTGTTCAATGTTTTGTGTGAGTGTGCCCGAAGTGTATGAGTGCGTGTGTATAGACAGACAGATACAGATACAGACACACAGACAAACACGCACACATACACTCAAACAAACACAAACACGCGCTCGCATACACATGCAAACAACATGCACGATAAACGTACACGCAAACACAAACATACATAATTACAAATACAAATATAGACTTGACACGCATACCAAACACACACGAGAAACACACACACGGACACAAACATACACAGTTTCATGCATGCATCAAATAAAGAAACGCACCGGTGCACCAAATCATATAATGTACAGCTCAGAAAACCATACTGCAGCAGAGAGAGGAAGAAGTAACAGGGTGTCAGTCTCACTCTTTAAAGTCAAGATGTCCAATAAACAAAACACCAGCATGAATTCATTTTAACCGTTATTCCAGTGCCTTCCTCCCCATACCCACCCCCACCCCCACCCCTGCCCCATACTCTTCCTCTTCCTCCTCACAGTTCCATCCTGTGTTCTAGCAATTTGTAATGAAAGAGATATATGCACACACTAAAAATATTTCAAATCGCAAATCAAAACAAAAAACAAGAAACTGTTAAACATTGCTGCACATCATATCAATTTAAACAGATGGTTTTGGGTCACTGTCTTCAGATTCACCTGATGCTGACCTGTCCCAAGATGCCGACCTCACCCAAGGGGATGACCTGTCCCAAGACGATGACCAGCAAGGCGATGACCAGTCCCAGAACGACAACCTACAGGCTGTGGCCGGCCGCTTGGCGAGGGGTACGGCCGTGCGTCAGACCCCTGACCCGCAACCCTCAACATCAGCAGGTGAGGCCACCCGTCAGCCAGGGCCTTCGGCGACACCCGGTCAAAGCCAATCCCGACGGTCAAAGAAGCCTCCGCAGAAACGGAAAGCCGCATCTTTTGATTTGCAGGATACCTTTGACTCCTTCCAAAAGTTTCAAGAGACGGCTCTCAAGCAGTTCAACGATGCGGAAAGAGAGAGGATGAATGCTCAAATGGCAATGGAAGAGCGTAAGGAAAGACGGGAAAGCAAGAGAGACAAGCAAATGATGATGTTCTTTGCACAGATGTCAGGTGGGGTCAACAGTCGGCCCAACTTCGGTGACAGTGACAGCAGTGAAGATGAACCAATCTCTCGTGTCCTGGGCAACACGTCAAGAGTGCTCTTTGACCAGTAGGACTTCATAAAGTCAACACAAAATTACTGTCATTTCAATTTTCAGGGTGAAATGTTTTTTTACACACGTAGAAAATTAGGAAATCATCTATCTATTGTGTATAAAATTAAAGAAAAGGCCAGAAATTAAAATATAATTCTGATACCTTTCAATTTGTCTTCAGTTGTCAGTTTAAAAAATAATCACATTAAAAAGAAAAAGAAATGCCAGAAATTAAAATATTATTCTGCAACTTTTCAATTTGTCTTCAGTTGTCAGTTTAAAAAATAATTACATTAAAAAGAAAAGAAATGCCAGAAATTAAAAATATTCTGCAACTTTTCAATTTGTCTTCAGTTGTCAGTTTAAAAAATAATCACATTAAAAAGAAAAAAAATGCCAGAAATTAAAATATTATTCTGCAACTTTTCAATTTGTCTTCAGTTGTCAGTTTAAAAAATAATCACATTAAAAACAAAAGAAATGCCAGAAATTAAAATATTATTCTGCAACTTTTCAATTTGTCTTCAGTTGTCAGTTTAATGCCAGAAATTAAAATATTATTCTGCAACTTTTCAATTTTGTCTTCAGTTGTCAGTTTCAAAAGTAATAAAATGAAAAAGTAATAGTCTCCTTTGCACTGTTCCGTGTTAATTGTTATACATGTATTTACTGTTGATTGAAAAATTGACAAAATGTGTTTCTTATTTCCCTTACTCTGCCTACAAACTGTCTGTCCTGAAATCTCGGCCTTGGTGGCTGTGGCAGTCTCCTATCTTGTCGCCTAACTTCTTGAAGCCAATCTTCGAGGAAATCCTCTCTCCACATTTCACATACATTGTGCAACACGCAGCATGCTAACACAATAGTAGGTACGTTATCCATATCAGCTTCCATTCTCTTGATTAAAACTCGCCACCTGCCTTTCAGATGCTCAAATGCTTTCTCTACAACCATACGCGCCCTACTAAGCCTGTAATTAAAATGCCTTTGTTGTTCTGTAATATTGGCTGTATTTCTAAAGGCTTTCATAAGATACTCAGTAAGAGGGTACGCAGGGTCTCCAATTAACACTGTGGGGACCTCATCGTCTCCAGAAATAGCTCTTGGGCTTGTGGGGAATAAAGGGTTACCCTCTGCTGCCCTGACAAACACAGGAGAATTGTGGAATACACGGGCGTCATGACATCGCCCAGGCCACCCAACGTAAACATCAACGAATAAATATTGATGGTCTGCAATGCACTGCGCATTTATTGAGTACCAGCCTTTCCGGTTGCAAAAATCGGTTCTACAATGCGCTGGTGGCGTAATTGGAATCTGAGTGCCATCAATGGCTCCAATGCACTGTGGAAATCCCCACCTCTCTTGAAAACCGTTTATCACTTCTTGACATCGTTCTCCTTCTGGAAATCTAATCATTTCAGGCATTAGGTGATCGACAATTGCACAGGTCACACGGCGGACAGCCACACAAACAGTTGCCTTCGACACACCAAACACATTGCCCACTGTCCTGTAGTCAGCTCCAGACGCTAAATGATACAACACAAGTGCAACTCTATGTAGCACTGTTAGTGGCTTACGCCATCGTGAGCGTTTGGCTTGAAGATGCGGTCGCAGACGTTCACACAGCCACACAAATGTACCATGTGTCATTCTGAAATCTCTCAGCCACTGCTCATCAGTGTACGTTTGTAGAACAATGCGTTGCCACCAATCTTGAGATCGTGGAACACACCAAACACTTCTCGGTCGAGGAACCTGGATAACCAGGAACATTGTTGCATAAAACATGCAAGCCATTCTTTGTTGCAGCATAAAAAACCTCCGTCGATTTGCACTCTCCTGAAAAATAGCACTATTTCGCGCTCTACGTTGTCGTCTTCGATTCCTCATCCAAGTGTAGAGAAAGAAACGCACGTGGCCCTTGGAAGCGGCCATGTTGCATTCCGTAGGCGTTTCGGGTCAACTTTCGCAGTCAGCGCGCTGGCGGCGGTGGCATATGTAAACACAACAACCGCGCCGCACTCATACCGTTCTCGGCCGCGGGATGGGCCCGCCTACATATGTAAACAACCTAATAGTTTGGATTAACCTTACAACCTCAATTAAGCCCAGACTGGTGTCAAAAAGCCATCTAGGTCCTGGGGAACAACAGGAGAAATAAAGGACTGAGGGTTTCATCATTTTTATAGACAATTTGCTCAATCCAGTGAGCACTTTCAAACCCACCTGCACCATAACTGTGTGCAAAGCATGCACTCGTTACCAGACCAGAAACTTGATCGAAGTCCTTTATTTTTCCACCAAGAAATGAAGAATGAAAAATATCACATGGATTTCTGTTGAAATTAAGCGAGTTTCACAGAATGAACTAAGTGTTACTGAAGTGCAACAAATGATGATCTATTCATTTCAAACTTTTGAACTGAAGTCCACATGACTGTCAAATTGCTCTCATTCATGTTACAATCAAGTATCATGGAAACGTCCTGATGCTATTGACTGTCAAATTGCTCTCATTCATGTTACTATCAAGTATCATGGAAACATCCTGGTGCTATTGACTGCCAAATTGCTCTCATTCATGTTACTATCAAGTATCATGGAAAACATCCTAGTGCTATGAAAATTACACACAAGTCGGTATCGTTGCATACATTTTTTTTAATTTTTAACACTGACTGTACTCAATGTCAACACAACCTGTCAGTTCCATTCAGGTCAAAAGCTGACGAGTTTAACAGCTTTTATTATAACTTTTATTATAACCGCCCTACCAACCACACACACACAGGGCCGTTTCAGAGCTATCAAACTCAAACGCTGTAGTTACATACTGAAACAGTTTGATCCTGAAAAAGCATACTTCCTTTAAAAAAAAAAAAAAAAAAAAAAGAAAACTACAAAACCAACTCATAACATCCTTGCTCAGATATGACTAAGCTATGCCTGCGGTGCCAACAAGTCTGCTTGACTTCCTGAACCCACAATACAATAAATAAATACTAGCATTTATGCGAAACAGAACATACCCCAAAAACATTAAGTATGGCCAAATGGACACAGTAGACTGGATAGCTTGTGTCAACCCTATGCATAAATTATCACAATTCTTCTTACCTAGGCGCCAGATAATTTAAAAAAAAAAAAAAAGCCAGCACGTGATGGACTGTGACCAGAAGTGTCAAGAGTTGCAAGAACAAAGACAGTAGAATGAACCAAATGGCAGAAAAACAGTATAAAACAATAAAGAAAGAAAGAAAAACAGTATAAAACAAAGAAAGAAAGAAAAACAGAGTTAAAGAGAGTAGAGGAAGTTGCCAGCACTGAACTTCCAGAGAGCATGGGTGCTGTATCTGCATTGGAACAGCCCCTGGCACCCCTTACAGGAACAAGGCTTTTACATGTTTACAATATACCTGAACGAAATAAAGCATTGATAATATTTAGCTATATTTACTTATGTAGTGAAATTAATGAGTGGTATAAATGAAAGCATTTTTTTTAAATGAGTTTTTATCACAAAATAGTTTGTTAAATCAAGGACTACAAGTAGTAAGCCCAACTTTCCTAAGCACATTGTAATCCAACAACTTCAGAAAATACAAAGAAACAAGAATAACAAACACGAATATAGTACAACCCTAGACCTTTTATGAGTATTAAAAAAAAAAAAAATAAAACACAACGTAAAGTACTGTAAAACTCATAATAAAATCAAAGGGCTATTTTGCTGGAATTTTAAAAAAAAGAAAAAAAAGGATACGTATAGAGTTCCATGTACCGCTGTTTCGTCATACTCTGTCGTCGGTACACACTTCGTATCCCTGATTTCAAGTCGTCCCATATCTGGTCCAATTCAATTTGTTTCAGACCATGAGGATTTTGACCACGGCTCATGATGATGCTTTTGATTCGTTCCTCCTCAACTCTTCCAAAATGACTAAAAAAGGGAGAAAGTCAAATGTGCCGCTGGCTTTCTCCCCTCTTCAGTCTTGCCAAGGTGTGCAGAGACCGTACTTGCTTTCACTTTCAGCTTCTCTTACAGCACCATGTTGACCCAATTTCAGTATGTTTCTGGAAACAAAACAACACGCACATGTACACACATGCACTGATGTGTTACACAGGAAATAACTTCTCATCTTCCTAAGTTTACATCTGTTCTTGAATACAGCAACGTTTAGAACAGATGCAAATGAACTGAAGACTAATGAAGGGTCAGGAACCTGACAAAAATTTCCTCTTGAACCAACACCAGTTCTCTGCCAAATGTTGCTTCCTTGCCAAGCCTGGCACATCAAATGAAAATTCAACTGATCAACTTGCTTCTGCATTATCTGTCAAACTCCAAGCTTCTGCAAGCTTCAATTGATTATTTTACTCAATATGTTATAATTACAAATCAAATTAATATTATTCAGGACCCACCAAACAAAACCGGCCAAGACACAACACCTGACAAATGGCTAGCATGAGAAGAGAACAGGAGAGTTTCACCACCACAGGCCACGTGTGTTAGCTGGCAAAACATTAGTTCACTGTTGTCACAACACACTCTGTAAACAATTTACACTTTATACACGCATATACAGTATATATATATATATATATATATATATATATATATATATATATATTATATATATATATATATTTATATATATATATATATATATATATATATATATATGTCTATAAATATATATATATATATATATATACATTTCTTTTCTTTTAAATTAGTAGGTTTCCTCAGACCTGTCCAATTCCTAGACACTTAACTCAAAGTAAAAGAGAAAAGCGGCTGCAAAAAGTACCCTTCAGCGGCATTTCATTTCCTAACGTCTGTTCTTTCACAAGCACCATTTCTAGAACTAATGTACACTACAAGTATCGCAAACTGGAGAACATAAACAAAAGTCTGACCGTACAGCTTGAAGTTCTCACTCTGGCAGAAGTATTCTCACAAACTTGATGAAGCCAAAGACAGCAGTTTGCAAACTGCTGAATAGTTAGTTCTTCCTCTTCTCTCATGATTTTGTTTTCGCTTCTTTTGCCAAGAACCACTCTATTTGGAGCATTTTCATTTAATTTCTTCGTTTATTCCCAACAAGATTAACCGCTGCTGTCGAGGGAAAGAACACTGGGTCAACAAAGTAACACTAACACTCATAACTAATATGGCAGAACCTGAAGTGTAATGCATATGGTGAGACAGCAAGCACAACTTATTTTTGTTTTAGTTTTTCCAGTGAGGCTTATTTCGCATGGTCAGTTTGTATTATAACTCCTTATTTGGCTGAATATTTTTTACCATGTCAAACTCTTTATCTTGCATGCTTGGGCAAATTTGCTGGCTTTTTTGGACCTTTTTTCACAGCTAATGCAATGAAATCTCAGCTTACCATATTACATCTAAAACAGCACTGTATTGCTTCCAGTTTCCTACATTCTACAGTTAAAATGCAGATCCCCATATTGCCCAAATTTGCACTTTGAGCATATTTTATGTTTCGGAACTCAAATTCACTCCTTACCTTTTCAAAGTGCACATGACATTCACTCTTGATATACAGAGATGGTCTCAACAAGTTTTGGGAAAAAAATATAACACAGAGAGAGAGAGAGAGAGAGAGAGAGAGAGAGAGAGAGAGAGGAGAGGAGAGGAGAGGAGAGGAGAGGAGAGGAGAGGAGAGGAGAGAGAGAGAGAGAGAGAGAGGAAGCCAAGATGTTGAGAGAGAAAAGCAACCAGAAAAGAACACAAGTGCAACGATTCACTGTCAATGTCAAGTGACTGACGTACTGCGCACTGTCCTAATCTTTACTAATGTATTACTCTTCCGGATCTGTCCTTATTGTTTGATTTCAAGTTCTTGTTCAACCAATCAAGCAACACAGTTCCATATC
Organism: Conus ventricosus; assembly: GCA_018398815.1. Lineage (NCBI taxonomy): Eukaryota > Metazoa > Mollusca > Gastropoda > Neogastropoda > Conidae > Conus > Conus ventricosus. Next base: position 44,110,803 of record CM031620.1, read on the forward strand.
CTTTTCTTTAAATTACGCTCTGACAACAAGTAAATGAACAACCCATTCTTGTATAGCAAGAATTAAACTAGAGTTGGAATACTACAAATCCTCAGATAACCCCCAGGAAATTTGATATGAAGTTTCTTTTTAAATTTAAGATACCTTTTCTTGTAATGAAAACTGGTAATGTCACAAATGTGTTTTCTGTTGAATAGTGCTGAATCAGAAGAATCTTTAGTCAAAAAATCAGTTGTTCTTCAGATCTGATGGTCGTGAGTTTGAACCACTTGTGAGCTCAGATTTTCTCACCTTGATGACCTCTCTGTACATCTAGCAGTAAATACGTACCCAACTTAGTTCAAGGAAGGTTAGACTTAGAGACGGCAGGAAGAGAAAGGTGGGTCCTGCCTTACATCATGTCATCTCCCAGACACAGTGAACCTCAAACACCTCATTGCTCCTACAGCTATTGACTATGGGATTTCAACCTTACATTGGCTTTTTTTTTTTTTTTTTTACAGCCCTGATGTGGCCCTTTGCGGTCGGCTGGGCTATAAGCAACATTATCTCTCTTTTTTTTTTTTTAAAGTATTGAATCTAGCTCTTTGGGCAGTTTAATGTTGCGGAGAATGTATAGCTGCCCGTTTTTTGAGTCAAGATATGGCATGTTATCAAATGAGTTGAACAACACCGAAAATAGGTATTAAAACTAATAAAAGACTAATTTCTTTCACTGCCTCCAAGGATTTTGTATGTGAAGAAAACAAAACACAATAAATAACTAGCACACTGATCACTGCATGGGCAAGATGTCCTGTTTTACTCTTTAAAATATCCAAACCAGGGTGAAAATACCCTTTACAAATTAAAAACAGAGAGTGAAGTAACCTCAAACAGCAGTAAGAAAATGCTGCCAAAACCCATGAAACCTGGGTTCACACCAGCCCAATATTTTCTCACATAGCCAGTGATGCACCAGAATGTTGTTCTCTGGACAAAACAATAAGATTCACACTTAAAATGTCCAAATGTCCTACTGATACATTATAGTTTTATACCAGCAGACAAGTGACCTATATTGATTCACACATCTGGCAAAGCATTCCATAGTTTAAATGATACAATCGGCGAGTTACTGCAAAATAGTTTATTAACTTAAGGTGTTTGCATGGTAAATAACAAGGTGATCATATTCCAGCTTTAATCGGAAATGAAATGAGGTAGGGAACAGTAAACGATAAACAGTAAACAAGTGGGGTATGTTTTGCTCCCATAAGGAAACCTAACACAGAGTAACTTTTATTCAAGACTGGCACAGCCTTTTAAACTTGAATAAAGTCAGACAAATACATAGACGAACAATCTAATAGTGGGGGAAAAACAAGCGCAGGCCAACAACTGAACTGTCTTCATAGTAATGACCTGGCAAGGATTTGGACTTAAGGAGGGACGGAAGGGGAGTTTGAAGATGGAGAAACTGGGAACATGAAATTTAAAAAAAATAAATAAAATTGTTACAGATATGAAAACTCTTCACTAGCTGCATAAGGGAACCATCGCAATCCCTTTTGAGGGCAGATATATTTGTATTGCCTGCTCCGAGGCCTTACGCCCGCTGGGTCGGGACTCATCAGGGAACACGGCTGGTTGTGTCTGCGCTCCCGGCGTCAAATAGAGACACACCACAGTCCATAATACTGTGGTGTTCTCACCACCATGGGTGCAAAAAAGAATCCAATAGCACCCCCAAAGCAGCCAGCAAAGAGTAGTAAATGCAACCAAATGAAAGTGTGGGGAGGAAAAAAGTTGCTGTAAAACTAAAGACATTATGCAAATAATATAAAATGTAGGGGACAGTCTTTGAGCCTACGCCTGAGGATCCACCCAAAGATGCAAGGGAGATCAAAAGACAAACACATAGATGGACAGAAACAAATACAAATAACCTCAATTTAATCAAAGCAAAAATCGGAAATGAACCAGCCGCCGTGGCGAAGTGGTTAGCGTCGCGGATTCCCGGCTGGGAGGTCGTGGGTTCGAATCCCATCAGAGGCATGTGGGTTTTTTCTGCCCCGACCGGCTCCTACCCAGAGTTGAGTTTGCTGCGGACTCAGTTGGGAAGACTGGGACCACACAGTCGAGTTTCATCCACTTAATGGATGCGTTTCTGAGAGTGTTGCTCAAATTTCCTGACCAACGCTGCAGTGCCTGTATCTCTCGGGCCTGGTTGACGCCGAGATATATTATGAAAGGAAGCGTAGAGTACAGCCCTGTCATGTAGTCTCAGACCGAAATGGAAATCCGTAGCATCATCTTAATCATCCTCATTCCCATTGATCAGCATTAAAAAAAAAAAAGTCAAATTCTGTGGCCCTTCATGCCTGCTCTCATGGTGACCTCAATTTCGATGTCCTCTCCACGCCTGTGGCCTTGGTTTGCTTCCGTCGGGTCACTGGTATCGGCGAGTCCATGGGAGAGCCCTTGACGGACTGGTGGCGCCCCCGGAATAGAGTCACTCACACCGGCTCCGCGACTAAGCAATTTTGTCTCAGTAGGGGCTTAGTAGTGGTGTCCTGCGTATGTTAGTTCAGAAAGGCGCCATGAACCTCCCGAAGGGGATCGGCAGCAGTGCAGTGTCTCCTCCAGGGGTTGCCTCTTACGACGTGACGTTGACTGCTCCCGTGGATTGCTGGGCCGGGCTCGCGGGGCCAGCAGGCCAGGGGCTGTGGACGGGTGTCGGAATGACCGTGGACACGCCTCTGAGGTGACGCGAGGTTGGACAAAAAAAAAAAAAAAAAAAAAAAAAAAAATCGGAAAGAAATTGGGGTAGGGAACAGTAAACGAAAACAGTAAACAATGGGGTAGTTTTCCTCCCATAAGGAACCTACACAGTAACTTTTATTCAAGACTGCAACTTTTAAAACTTGAATAAAGTCAGACAATACATAGACGAACAATCAATAGTGGGGGAAAAACAAGCGCAGGCCAACAACTGAACTGTCTTATAGTAATGACCTGGCAAAGATTAGGACTTAAGGGGGGGGACGGAAGGGGGAGTTTGAAGAAGGAGAAACGGGAACATGAAATTTAAAAAAATAAATAAAATTGTTACACAATACAGGTATGAAAACTCTTTCACTAGCTGCTAAGGGAACCATCGCAATCCCTTTTGAGGCAGATATATTTGTATTGCCTGCTCTGAGGCCTTTCGTCCGCTGGTCGGGACTCTCAGGGAGACACGGCTGGTTGTGTCTGCGCTCCGGCGTCAAATAGAGACACCCCCACAGTCCATAATATTGTTGGTGTTCTCACCACCAAAGGGTGCAAAAAAGAATCCAATAGCACCCCCAAAGCAGCCAGCAAAGATTTGTAAATGCAACCAAACGAAAGTGTAAGGAGGAAAAAAGTTGCTGTAAAACTAAAGACATTATGCAAATAATATAAAATGTAGGGACAGTCTTTGAGCCTACGCCTGAGGATCCACCCAAAGATGCAAGGGAGATCAAAAGACAAACACATAGACGGACAGAAACAAATACAAATAACCTCAATTTAATCAAAGCAAAAATCGGAAATGAAATGAGGTAGGGAACAGTAAACGATAAACAGTAAACAAGTGGGGTATGTTTTGCTCCCATAAGGAAACCTACTGTGGTGAGAACACCACAGTATTATGGACTGTGGTGTGTCTCTATTTGACGCCGGGAGCGCAGACACAACCAGCCGTGTCTCCCTGATGAGTCCCGACCCAGCGGGCGAAAGGCCTCGGAGCAGGCAATACAATATATATCTGCCCTCAAAGGGATTGCGATGGTTCCCTTATGCAGCTAGTGAAGAGTTTTCATATCTGTAACAATTTTTTTTTTTTTTAATTTCATGTTCCCAGTTTCTCCATCTTCAAACTCCCTCTTCCCTCCCCTCCTTAAGTCCAAATCTTTGCCAGGTCATTACTATGAATTGAATACAGTTCAGTTGTTGGCCTGCGCTTGTTTTCCCCCACTATTAGATTTTTCCCCACTATTAGATTGTTCATCTATGTATTTGTCTGACTTTATTCAAGTTTAAAAGGCTGTGCCAGTCTTGAATAAAAGTTACTCTGTGTTAGGTTTCCTTATGGGAGCAAAACATACCCCACTTGTTTACTGTTTATCGTTTACTGTTCCCTACCTCATTTCATTTCCAATTTTTGCTTTGATTAAATTGAGGTTATTTGTATTTGTTTCTGTCCGTCTATGTGTTTGTCTTTTGATCTCCCTTGCATCTTTGGGTGGATCCTCAGGCGTAGGCTCAAAGACTGTCCCCTACATTTTATATTATTTGCATAATGTCTTTAGTTTTACAGCAACTTTTTTCCTCCCCACACTTTCGTTTGGTTGCATTTACTACTCTTTGCTGGCTGCTTTGGGGGTGCTATTGGATTCTTTTTTTGCACCCATGGTGGTGAGAACACCACAGTATTATGGACTGTGGTGAGTCTCTATTTGACGCCGGGAGCGCAGACACAACCAGCCGTGTCTCCCTGATGAGTCCCGACCCAGCGGACGAAAGGCCTCGGAGCAGGCAATACAAATATATCTGCCCTCAAAGGGATTGCGATGGTTCCCTTATGCAGCTAGTGAAGAGTTTTCATATCTGTAACATTTTTTTTTTTTTTTTTTTTTAATTTCATGTTCCCAGTTTCTCCATCTTCAAACTCCCCTCTTCCGTCCCCTCCTTAAGTCCAAATCTTTGCCAGGTCGTTCCTATGAAGACAGTTCAGTTGTTGGCCTGCGCTTGTTTTTCCCCCACTATTAGATTGTTCGTCTATGTATTTGTCTGACTTTATTCAAGTTTAAAAGGCTGTGCCAGTCTTGAATAAAAGTTACTCTGTGTTAGGTTTCCTTATGGGAGCAGGAGATAAGATAAGATAATGTTGCTTATAGCCCAGCCGACCACAAAGGGCCACATCAGGGCTGTCACCACGTTACCTTATGGGAGCAAAACATACCCCACTTGTTTACTGTTTATCATATTCCAGCTTTGTTTGAAACTAAGCTTATCCAGCTTTTACCATAAGTGTATTGGAGAGAAAACTCTGCCACTAACATTTTGTTTTGCTAAACAATTAACATTTAAACTGTAGCCTATCAGCAATCGAAAACAAAACAGTCAGCAAAGTTAGGGACCTTTTTCTAAACAAATGGGCATGTCCAGCTGCAACCAAAACTGATGATTTCGCTTAACCTTTGAGTTCCAAACTGCAAGAGAGCAAAACTGTCAGAATAAACTGACTGCAGTTGAATCATGAATAGACACCGTCTTGATAATAAAATCCATCAAAATGCACCACAGCGTTTTACTATTCAACTAATGATCAATCCAAACTGTTCGTGACCTACTGATTTCACTGGATGACAATTTGTACTATTTTTATTTCATCCTTGGTTGATCACTGCTTACATGGCCAACATTTTCTCTCTTTTAGGAGAAAAGGACTGGAAACCAAACTCTGAAGGACTGATAATACAAGTGTTGATGGGTTAGGAATGGACTTTAAATGGTTACATCCACTCTTAATTTCCAGTAAATTTCTGATAACTGACAGCCAAAAGCTAGGAAAGATGTTCGGATACCTACCTACTAGTTGTAAAAATGGCCACTACAATTGCAAGTATGACTTAACATAAGAATTTCTTATTAAAAAGGTTTAGCTTGCCAAGTCTTAAGACGTCAGTATTCATGACAGAACCTTGGATTGATCAGCTTACATGATTGCCTATCCTTCCAGTACATATTCTGCAAAGTTTTAATGCAATGTTCTGAACATTCTTTTGGGAATAAAGTCTAGTTCCAAATATCAGACAGGGCAGATCTCTCACATCTAAATCACAATAAATTTGTGTTTTTAAAAAAAAATCAGCTTTTGTGTATGCCTGAGTGTTCATGCAATGACCGACCGCATAAGCAACGTGTACGGCTGATAATAATTTTTCTTTGTCAAGAGAAAAAACCCTCACAGCTATTAATTTAAAACCCGTTATTTAATTCAGTGATTCTAGGACAATGAACAAGTGCTATCATAACACCAAAGTAATGTTTGACAACGAATTACAGAAAACGAGGTTCTTCAAATACACAAAAGATGATGAAATTATGCATCTTTGTACCTGAAAAATTCAAATTCGTAAGTGACACTAGTCGTCAACAGCAAAAGCAGACGATCGTTGTACAATGTGAATCTTCTCAATCAATGTGCTCAACTCTGATCTCAATCTGGTTTTGTAGTAATTTTAATCTCATCACTCTCTTGAGCTTGCGCTTTTAGTTTCAGACCTTCAAACGTTTTACTTTGTCCTTTGCCACACGCTGTTTTCCAAATACACAATAATAACTTTAAGACAACAAAACCTTTACCAGTTGACGAAATGAGATCAGCATTTCACAAACGATCATCAAAATCCAGAAGCTCCAAACTGCGAGAGAAGTGAGACAATATGGCGGTCGTGTGCGACCGACACAAAATGGAAAATAAAAAAAGTAACGGGCAAAATCACTTTCGGTCAAAATACAAAGCCAAAACAAGAACAAGGAGAAAAATAAATTACCTGTCAATGTAAATATTCTGAAACTGAGTTTAGTTCTGGCACGGACAAAGCAGAAAAACGTAACGTGTTTCCACTGCTGAGTCAAATATGCCAAACGCCTTCAGTTGTCTACCCCTGATTACAGGCGGCTCTACAGATCAGCAAACTTAATTCATATATTTGCTTTCATTTTCTGGCAAAAATGGAAATTTTCATACCGTTACAGTGCAAATATATTGGAGTTCAATGTTAGAATATTTTTGCTTATCCTGAGTCAAATCTAATAAAAGTGATTTTGTCCACGAATAACAAAATTCACACATTTCATAAATTGTGTTGTTTCTCGATTAGTTTCCTTTTTCTGGTCATGGTCACATGTGTTTGTTGATTTGTGTAAACGTCAGTCCACAAAAAGCCTGTACGGTTGGCGATCTCCCCCCACTTGTCCTGCAACACTTCAAGCCCAAATATGTCGAAATCAGGTAGGTACAGTTACACGGCTTACACTGGTAATGTTTACAGAATATACAATCACTTGTCGTCGCAAATGATTTTGTTTTGAGTTGGTTTTGTGATTTCCGAATTTTGAGGCCAAAGGTCAACTCAATAATCGCCTTCGCAACTGTGTGAATGATATCCGTGACGGCGTGATTAAGATGCTACGGTTTTGCCCTTTCGCTCATCGTTACGATCGCTTCAAACGATGCCTCGTGGATGAATGCATGTTTTGACCAAAAAATGAAAATAAATAAATAACTGCCACAACGGTCTTGCACAATAGTGACGTTAGTTCAGGAAGAGGTAGCCGACACCATTGCACATACCTTACGACTGAACGTGAACAGGAAATCAGGAAGTTAAAGGCAAAATCAGTATAGGCTTAGTTGCAAAAGATAGATGGTAAGACATAAATCTAGTGACTTTCTTCAAAGTGTCTGTACAGAGGGGGATGAAGATGAGAAATGTAGTTTGATTGATTGATAAATCTTAATACACAAGGATGAAGATTTTAGGACAAAGCCTAGCCTTACAATCTGTCCTTGTCATGCATACAGATAGTTTTACTGGTCAAAAGACCAGCAGAAGATTAGAAGAAGGAAAGAACTGAGACCTGAAAAGAATGGGCAGCAGGCCTAAAGGCCTACCTGTATTTGGAGCCGATTCAAGTATACTACACTATACATAATTTCAACACATATCATTCATACTGACAATTCAAGGTAGCAACATTGTAATCTAATTCTACAATGATAAGCAGACTATTCATAAACATAATGATGACATGGTGGGTAGTCAAACAAAAGGAAACAAACATACAAACAAACAAACATGCCAGAATCTTCAGCTTGTTGAAGGCGGGCAGATACCTAAGGAGAAGAACAACAACAAACAAAACAACAGAGAGAGAGTTCGGAGGAGTGGGAGGGAGAGAGAATGGTAGGTGGAGGAAGGAAGAGGGATGGTAGACAGAGGGGGAGTGGGGATGAGAGATAATGGAGTAGGTAAATATGTTTAGATGGTGTATCCAGTAGTTTGGTTTTTAGAAGACTTTGTGAATGGATGCTAATGATTTTAAGCGAATAATCAGATTATTGAGACATAAAGTATTAATGTAGATTTTCTTGAAAAGTTTTAACGTTTTCATACTTTGTAGACTAGGTGGAAGTGAGTTCCAGATATATATATATGGTCCAGAGTAGGCTAGGCTGTTTTGTATTGATCAATGCATGGGTAGGGTAGCTCATCATGTTATAAGGTTGTTTTAGAGTAGCTCTTGGATGGATTTCCATTCTCACACTCATCAGAATCTAAAGAGGGCCCACATTTAAACCTCTGCAAAGAAACTGTATGTTTTCATCTGTTTGTTTGTCCAACTGTAAACAAGATTATACATAAACTGCAATACTGAGTCGAGTTCCATTGAGGCAATGTGGCAAGAATCTTTGCTTGCTTAGCGAGTGGAAGAGTTTCATGAAACTGCACACACTTGGTGAGTCGCTCAGTCAGGCTAGGAAAGGCAAGATAGCGAGACTGCTTTTGGGCTCTCTCACCAAGGGAAAGTGGCTGATGTGACAGGGACTAATAGTGTTCATGGTACTTGCTTGTAAGTCTTAGTTACATTACAAACATGATAGGGACTAATATTTTCATGGTAATATGCTTTGGGTCCTAGTTACAAACACTATGATTTTGCATACTTTATTTTACCACCCATTAGCCCTGCATTTACAGTTTTTTAACCTAAGCGTTTACTCTATTCACCCTTTCTTTCCAATTGGACTGCCAACAAATGACTGATCTTTGCTGATCATGAAATATATTGATATTCCTAAAGACAAACCTGAATTTTGGCATCGTATACTGCCCAAGTCAAACCCATGCGAGCTGTAGCAGTGAAAGCCCAACAGGCAGAAATTTAGTGGCTAATGAGGCAGTGTGCACCTGCTCCCCAAACTTCCATCTAACACTGTAACAGATTTTTCCTTTCCTCATTTATTTGCCCAACACCAATTGTTACCACCTTTTAGGCTGTTTTTCTGTCTCAGCCAATCTCCATTTAGATTTCATGCATTTTTGCTTACTGTTTTTTTCCCTTCTTTGATACTTTCACTGACCACCCCCCCCCCCCCCCCCCCTCCCCATGATATACCATTTTACTTGAGATTCAGAACACACTGGTGTTAAAACAAGATCTCTTTCTAACAATCGATCTCTTCTCTTTTGTTTTCTTGTTCTCCCCACTTTTATCTCACCACATGCACTTTGTCCATCAAACTGGATAGCTACCTGGCCACAATCTTGTGGCTGGTTCAATTTCTGATCCACCTCACACCTTGGTTTCCCGGTCAATGTTCTTGCGCACAAACACTCAGACCACAAGGATGAGTTTGAGAAGAGACCAGGTATACAGCAGACATGGTGTACATATTAGGCATCTGCCGTTGCCAATACGGTTTCTCTGGTTGACCCCCACAAGCGAGTGGGCAGGGATTTAGGGGAAAAAGGGTTGTGAAATTATTTATGGTTCCTTGACATTTGTAATTTACACAAGAACCCTTTTTGAGGGGAGTATTTGGGTCTGCTTTCCACCCCGTCCTAACCCTTTCCACTCCTTTCTCAGAGTATAAACAATAGGCAGTGGGGTACACTCGCACCATAATTAAATGCACCATAATTAAATGCCCGTCTCCAACAGCCTGGTATGTGGTTAAGCTGGTACCAATCCACACTTTGATGTTAAGGGTGTCAGGCAATCACCCGACACCTTATTAACCACCCTGAGTTAAGATCGTGCTGATTACCAGTCATATGTATTTTATAGTGTTGGGTTACACAGCCAGCTACCCCTGGCTTTGCTGACACAGCCTCAGTTCTCTAGTTGGTCGGTCTCCTCATCTATGGATGTTTTGGATGCTGACGACCACCTTTGGTCAGTTCACACACCTCTGGGTGTGGCAAGCGTGGACTGCTGCCACCTGGTGTACCACCATCAGATGCTGAATTCTCTCCTGGGGGTACAGGACATTTGGGGGCAGTCAGATATGGCCCCCACCCCAGTTAACATCTACTGTCCTTAGGCCTTGGTGTGAAGGGGTGGGATGGGGGTGGGCTTTAACCCCTCCCCATGGTTAGGAGTGTTTGTTATGAATATTAGCAACAAACACCCATGCTTTGCAAACCTTTACACACACATTTGCATGTACACATACACACACACACACACACACACACACACACACACACACACCACACACACACACACACATCCAGAGGCACACACATATGCATGCGTGGGCACATGATACTGGCCAGTCCTCTGCTTAAGGACCATGATGCATCTAGACAGCATCAGGACTCCTTTAGCACTGCCTGCTTCATGAGCCATGGCACTCGGGTAAGCCCTTTGACTTCACACACACACACACACACACACACACACACACACACACACACACACACACAAACACACACACTCTCTCTCTCTCTCTCTCTCTCTCTCTCTCTCTCTCTCTCTCTCTCTCTCTTCCCCTAGCATCCTCCTCCAGGGAGGGATAACAGCGGGACTCCCCCATAGCCAAGGCACAAAGAAATGGGCAGGGGGGATAGACTTGGTCTCCGCTCATGTGGACCTTACAATACATGCTTCCCAGCTTCTACTTCCTCAACCCTGCAGGAGTAGGCATCAGAGGATACCAGGTCCGCTACAGATGAGGCAGCTTTAGAGAAGTGGTGGCCTGATTTCATCACCTGGGAGGTGTGTCCATGGGTCATTCCATGGGACCCCTCAACCTGTTCTCCACACCTTCCTCCTCTACATAGCCGTCATTGCATTTGAAGATGCTGTTTTTGGTTCAAGGGGGTCTCTATCTTGGGGGGATCAGCAGGTGATCATTGTCCCTGACCTATTTTGCATCATGACAGAGGTCTGTGATTTCCATTTAGAGATCAGTGGCACTGTTCTGAATGTCCGGTTCTGGTTATCCTTCCATCATTCAGCAGTGTCAAAAGTTGGAATGACCACGTCTGTCAGGCAGGATCCACAGTCGTTGGTGAGCTCAGCATTTGAGAGTTTGTAAGCTCATGTTGGAAGTTGTCAGCCTCCACCAAGGTTTTTTAAACATACCACAGAGTAACCCATGTGGACTCGGCTGGTCTGTCTCCTTTCCTGTGGCTAAGTCATGCTGATACGCAATGAAGTTGTGGTTGTAAGCCAGTCCAAGGGACACCCAGAAGGCAGCTTCTTTTCCTGAGAGATACTCAGCCCTGATGTGGCCCTCTGTGGTCGGCTGGACTATAACTAGTGCAGCCAGTTTGTCCTACTGTGAGAGAATGAGATACTGGTGAGTTCCCTTCTTGGGAACAGAGCTTTGGAATGGTGCGTCTGGCTGTCCGAAACAACAATTGAGTATGCACACTGTTTCCTGTATTTCCCTGATCTACTGTACCACATGAAAAATGTTAGCTGTCTACGCTGATTGTCTTGCGTGACAGAAGAACAAAAGATGGAAAGAAAGGGTTCTGCTTTTAGAGAGAGATAACCAAAATGTTCTCTTCCAAATGAGACATACAAATAAAAAGAACCCATAACAAGAAAAAGAGAAGAAAAAAAAATGTAAGAAAAAGTATTTTTTTTAAAAAGAAAAGAAATACTACTATTGGAAAGAAAAAAATAGAGAGAAAAGGAAGAGGAGTGCATGTGTAGAGGAAAGAGGGGAAAGATAGGGGAAGGGGCTGAAACAAGACGATATAACCACAAATGGATGGATCAAAGGCTGTGCAAAGAGTCAGGGGAAAAGGGAGAAAGAGCGATATCGTATACTGGATCTCAGATTACACTGTGCTTAAAGTATACATCACACCAACAGGGAAGTCTCTTTTTCAAGAATTTGCTCTCACGCTCCTTTTTGACACTTGAAAGGTATGACCATTTGCATAAGCAAGACACAAAATAGAGAATCATACAGTTTGGAGTTGAACATGTTCAACTTTTCAGGGAAGACACTCACACAGCGAAGGTGATCAGCCAACTGGAGCAGAGGTGAAGGTCAGGTGCTCTGCAAACCCCATCTCCTTTAGGCTTCATTTTCCTGCTCTTCATCTTCACCAAGATGGATCAAGAATTTATCGTTTTTCTCATATTCTGTGTCCAACATGATTCTGCTCGTAACTTGTTACTCTTTAGTGAAGTTATAATGTCAGAATGCTTTAACATGCATTGACCAAACAACATGGATGAAACGCCAAAGTGGGGAATGAGTTCAGCATCCAAGACAAATGTCTGGTTGTTTGCTTACTGCTGCTTAATTTCTCCTCCTCAAAACTCATCTGGTGTGACCATATGATAGTGAGATGAGCGAAAGAAAGAGTGCAGAAATAGCCTTTTTCTTTTACTGTATATCGAGAGACTTGGGTTATGTTGCAATGGTTTTTAGGGTATAGTTGGTTATCACATGAGAAAGGGTGCTGTAAAATAAGATCCTGATGGCACTGCCACATGGAGTGATCATTTTATGGCCACTGTATTAAGGCAGCTCCATAAACGTGTTGTAGACTGTACTACAGTGTGGGACTGCAAACAGTGTCCACTTTTAGGCTGTGTTTGATCGCTTTCATTCATTTGTTATACTGCAGATCTCTCTCTCTCTCTCTCTCCTCTCTCTCTCTCTCTCTCTCTCTCTCTCAGAGTTACACTTACACACAAGTGCATTGATGCATATATACACATGTACAGGCATCTTCGCCTGTTTATGCACACTCTCAGAGGCTTACACAGTTTTGATAGGCAAAATTTATTGTAATGAAAAAAAAAGATTTTTTTTTTTTCCAAGAAATGCTATTCATGAATTTGAGGGATAGTAAATGTACAGAGCTTGAGTCGACCTAACCAAAGGAAAATAAATTATGGAGCTTATCAAGGCTATGATCACTCCTGACCTGAACCTAAACATATGATCACCCTGGACCTGGACATGAAGGAAGTGACTGACCTGTTCAGAGATCCAGAACTCGATGATCTGTCCTCATCTCTCGCCTCCCTCTGCACAAGTCACACAGTCACCCTGCAGTGGATTCCCTCCCACTGCAGCATGCTCGGCAATGAGACTGCTGACTCCTTGGCAAAGGAGGGCACTACAAAGGAGCAGATGGACAGATCTACCAGCTTCACCGAATCCAGCACCATCATCAAGGCCAAGCTGCAGAACAAGTGGAAGCAGCAGCATCCATGCCACAACAGAGCAGACCCGTACTACCTGCTGACTCGACGAGAGCAGGTAGTCATTTTCAGGCTCAGGACAGGCCACAACCACCTGAAACACCACCTATTTTCTAAACTCGCATCGGCAACACAGAGCAGTGCCCTGCAGAACAGGCAGCCAGACAACAGAACATCTGCTGCAGTCCTGCCCGCTCCACCAAGCGCTGAGAGAGAAAACCTGGCCCGACCCAGTACCAGTGGCCCGGAAGCTCTACGGAGGACTGGAGGACCTGCGACGTACTGTCACCTTTGTCGAAGAGATGGGGGAATCCATCTAAAGACATGACGAACGCAACAACAACAACAACTGACCTGTTGGGTGTGTGACTGATGCAATCCGTGTTTTTTTCCTTGTCAGGTAAAAAAGGCCCCTCTCCTGCCTACTCCCAGCCCCTTGCTTCCCCATCTGCCCCAGCCTACCCAGTGCAGCAAGGGCCACCCATGGCACCCATGGGCGCTCCACCAGCCTACACGCCCGCCCCTCCACCTGGCCACCACACCTATCCCCAACAGCCCTACTATGCAGGTACCAAGACTGTCGAGTCTAGTGGCCTTTGTCAACTTACCATCAGATATTTATGCATTTTCTGATTCAGTGTGGGTATCCACTGAGTATGTTGCCGATGACGGCTAAAATATTGGATAAGTTGGTCGTTGTGGTGTGAAGTCAGGTGTGTGTAGTTGTCAGTTTGTTCACTTTCTTATCTCTTCTAATAGCGTATATTACTAAGAACCAGATACAGTGGAAATTCCACATCTCTGCCACAACTCCAGACCTGTTTACCCTACGATTTTTGCCGTAAATTTTACGGGGGAAAAAATCGAAATTACGAGAATTACGCCCCCTCCCCCCCTCCCCTCCCTTGCGATCATGAAGATTACTTTTGTTTGTTTTTTTTCAAATTACAGGTTTTTGTCCGAGATATTACAGGTGCATGAATTTGGGGTAAACAGGTCTGTGAGGGTTATTTTCTGGGTGGGATGTGGTACGAGCACCAACTTTGTCTTGTCTGCCCTCGCACGCGTGTATTACTGCTTTTTTTTTTTTTAAGGTAATCTAGAGGTTATAAACTATTGTAGAATGGCTGTCACCTTCATCCCAGCATAAGTTATAAAGCTGACTTGAAACTGATCAGTTGAACTGTCTGAACATGACCCAGTTTGAGTAGATAAGTGATTGTCTGTTCATGCTTCGATTTCATTGCCTTGAATGCTCATTGTCTTGCCTGAAGAAGGCCAAAGAGGCTGAAACGCGTCATGTTTGTCTTGTAATTTGTTTCTGTCATTTGATGGTGTAGTAATTTTTCTTTTACGTTTTTGTTTCTTTGATTTGGTGGTTTAGTAATTTTTCTTTTAAGTTTATTCTGCATGTAGTCATCTCAGTTTGAACTTATACATACGTTTTTGTCATCATCATTTTTGTTTGTGGTGTGTGTGTGTGCGTGTGTATTTTCATGATCGTTTCGCCTCAGCTGGTTGATGGGCTATTGAGTTATAACTAGAGCGAAATCAGTGAAATCAGACTTATTTGGATGGGAATGGAAGTGTACCATGTGAACAAAATGGACGGTCAGTCAGATGGGTTTATTCTTTGAAAAAGTGTGTGACAGGAGTGTGTTGACCGTTTCAGGTGGAGCGGTACCACAGCCCCAAGTGTGCCCCCAGAATCAGTATGGAGCTGTCTACAGCCAGCAGACCTATCCTCCTGCTCCTGCCATGCAGGTTAGTGCTCGCAAGATGGAATTGGTCAACTCTTTAACTAGCACAAAAAAATTTTCAGATAATATTCCTGCAACTTTTAACATCAATTTCGTAGGATGCCAAATGAACTTTAATTGAACGTTAGACTTTCAGTATTTTTCCAAGTGAAATATTCATTTCATTTTAAACTGTACCCATGAAAATTCTTCATAGAGGTATGATTATGAGAAAAGTGTATGAATATACATGCCCTTAGATGGATCTACTACACTATCTTGTATGAAATTATTGAATAGACCTCCAGCTTATTTCTGTAGTGGGCAGCATGGGTGTGTGTGTGTGTGCTTACCTGTGTGCGGTATCATCACAGGGATACGGTCCTCCTCCTGGTGGACAGACTATCGTGATGCCCGGGCTGTTTGATGCTGGAGCGCGTTTTGATGGGGGAGCACAGGCAACTATCCCAGTGAGTTCCTTTATCATTTTTTTTTTGTTGTTCAATTTTTTTTTACAGGACATCACTTTTCACAACATACAAGCGGGTCTCTCATTACCCATTTATTAAAACAGGGTCTTTGTGTAACAGCCAGAAAGCATGGCAAAGGATTAATTAAGATTCAGACATGCCAGCAGTGTTTCTGTATGGATGTCTGCCTGCATGTACTGTGTACGTTTAAGACACATGCAGGGATACACGTCTTCAAAAATAAATCAGAAAGAATAGAAAAAAGAATTGTGATTCCATTCCATCTTGATCAGTGAAATGGTGTTTGGGTATTGTCAGGTATCGGCAAGATTTTGTGTATCTTCTGTTCAAAGAGATTCAGGCAAAAGCAAGATTCTGTTTGTTATTCATCTTCTTTTATAGTTGTTTATGTGTGTAACATGACTGTAAACAAAGTGGGCATCCTGAGAAGAAAGGGTTGATGGCTTTCCACACCATGCAGCTGATTTTAATGTGAAAAAAAAAGAAGGTGCAAGTCCCATACTCTGATGGCCCTAGGGAAGCGAGGTTCACTGTATCCAAGGCACAGCACTATGGAAGAGGGAGCCCATCCCTTTCCGCCTCTTTAACCTTCCCAGACCTGAATCAGGTACCCATTTACTAATGGGTGGACGGAGAGTTTTCAGGCTGTAAAAATCCGACTCTGCAAGTGGTTCAAACTCATTACCTTCAGCTCAGCAGGCAAATGCTCCAACCATTTGACTATGGTCTCTGGTTTGAATACATTGCAAGATCTTTCACAATTACTGAAGCTGTAAAAAGCCAGGAAGTGACATGAATTTTTGTTTTAAACAGAAAGAACTGTCAAGGCAAGCATCTACCATACTAACAGTAACGCACTGGATAGAAAGAAGAAGAAGAACAACAAGAAAAGCACCACATAAAATCATGTCAGTAACTTCTAGCAAATGATGGAAAAATGTCTGCAAAATAGCTTGAAATGGGAATGAATGAATGGGAATGAATACAGATGTGTATGCCAGATGATGGATATCGCTGGTGTATTTTCTGTTGCTATGCGCTGTTTGGTTGAATGTTAACTGCCGCTTCAGCAATGAAAAAAAATGATGTCTTAGTTACATTAAAGTGTGCTCTGCGGTCGTCATTAACATGAAGCTTCAGAGGGGCATCACTATGACTTTATGAAGAGGGGCAGGTCAAAGAGATCAAGGATCTGTACAATGCAGTTTTGTTTCATGGATCTACACGGTTTATCTTGCTCTCGTAGTAGATTCATCATTTTATTTAAGAGGCACATTTTGTATATACTTTGAATATAATAGTTTGTGTGTAATAGTTTGTGTGCATGTGTGTGGAAACATGATTATAATATCGAAGAAAGAAAAATTGATAGTGTCTCTTTTCTCTGTTAAGAGGAAGCTACACAGAAATACTACTTGGTCGTTTTTTGTTGTTGTTTTTTTCATAATGCTTTTGAAAATGAATTATACTGAAATGAGTTAGAGTGAAATGTTTGTGGAAAGTTGCCCAAACGAAGTTCTAGGATTGCATCTTGTTTTGTAATGACATTCAGGATTAAAAGTATGGCAACAGTTCAGTTTCAGAATTGGTGGGGTGACCACAATTCAGTTCCAGAGTCATGTACTACTGGCACCCATGTGCATGTGCAATTATGATGTCTGTGTCCTCGTTGTCAATTATGTGGTGCCTGACCACTAAACCATCCCCTGTGTTGTAAAATGGATTGTCTTCAATGCAGTCACACATTTTTTTTCCCGTTTACTCAAGAGACAAATTGAAAGCAACAATTTTTTTCTTAAGGTTCGTTTTTGTTTTTTTTATCAGTTCTACCTTGAATCAAAGCATATCACAATTGGCTGCTACAAAAACCGGTACAGAAAACCTAAAATGCCACATCTTAACACTGAAAATGATATGCAAATAAAAAGTAGAATCGCCCTCAACAGGCAGATGCAGGCAGATCATTAGCTAATTGGTAATGGCAGATGGGCAGATGCAGGTGGTTCATATTGGTAATGGCAGATGGCAGATGCAGGTGGTTCATTAATGGAAAGGTTGATTGACTGAATAACCTGTCTGCAAATTAACATGATACCATTAATCTTCATTATAGGAGTAAAGTCAAAACAAACCATATTCATTGGATAAATTTGTTTCCACTGTCATTTTGTTTGAATTTTTAATTCAAAATTAATTCAAAATATAAATAGCTGTGGGTGTTCTGGTTCAGGTGGTTCCTTTTTGCTGCTTGTTTATGTGAAAATCGACAGTCCGGTCATTATTTGATAACAAAATTGTGGGGATGGGAAGGGGGAATGAGAAGTAATGATCACCAAAATCAGACAAGTCATTTCTGTGCACAATTGACCTTGACCCTCTTCCCTACCTTTCTTGAGTACAAGTCATTGTCACACTGTATAGTTTACTTTAAAGCATCTAATGCCAAGGGAATGTCAAAACTAGCATTTACCAACCTTCGACAACTGACAAGGCAGCAACAAATATCCAGTGGCATTGCATCAGAAACATAATCCAAACAAAAGATGAAGTACTTTTGCACCTACATGAACTCACAATTCTGTTTCTGAAGTGGGAACAAATGTTTTGGCCACAGAAGAACCTGGGTTTTTTTCTTCTTCTTCTTTCTGGAAATGGCATATGAAATGTATATTATTCATGGTTTCAGGTGATTCACATGTAACTAGGTGTGGTGATCACAGTATATGAATGCGAGATTAATAGACTAGCATACCTGCCTAGTCATGTGTGGTTTTTGTTTTCATGTGTGGAAATTTTGTCACAAAATGTATGAGAGTACAGAATTCAACATGAGCTACTTATCCCATTAAGGTTCAAAATGTGTTCAGCTTTATACTCCCATGTATCAATAGATTCCCAACTTCTCCTCTTACATGCTCCCTCTGCTTGTGTATGACGTGTGTGTGTGCGCGTGTGTGTGTGCACATGTAGTGTGATCTCCAGCCGTGGTATGGGAAAATTTCTCCCAACCCCCAAGATGGAGCTTTTTTTCCGTTGTGGATGGAGGAATATCAAGCCAAGGGAATTTAGAGCAGGAGGAATGTCAAGCAGGTAGAATATTGGACAGGTGGAGTATCAAGCAGGGAGATGAATGTTCTTCTCTTGTGCAACAGGTTGGGACAGTTTGGGAAAAGTGAAGGACCCGTTTCCCTGTTGTGAAAGTCAAGGTAAAATGGCACCAAGTTGGGAAAGATCAGGAAAGACCAGATGTGATTCTAGAGAATCCAAAATGAGATACAGAAATAAGCTGATAAAAACGAAGCACAAATGAAGTAAGAAGACTAGTTGATTGAAAAACAAGAAATAATTTGGCCATCAAAGCTGCCGACGTTGCAACACTCGTGTTATGGTTATTAATGAGTATTGCACCACTGTTTTGGTTTAATCGTTCGGTTAAAGAATGCTTATTTCATATAGGAAGTAATTTGAGGACCTGGGGAACATGTCTTCTGGGATCGGAAATGGTGGGGAAGTTTACGCAAAATTAAATTAGTGTGAATTCTGTCAATCATGGTAGATCCATTTCTTCTTTCTCCTGTCAGTTCACACCCTCACTCCACACATCAATAGCACACGTCTTTTGCTTCTGCACACTCCTCTATTCCAGCAGAGCACTGTATCGAGAAAGCACTGAACAGATATGTATTTTGTCTTTCAGCCTCCTCCACCCGGATGTCCCCCCAACGCAGCACAGATGGCAGCCATGCAGGGCCACAACGTGGTGGGCAGCCAGCAGCGAAGCAACTTCTGGACCGACGGCTCCGGAGGGGGCGTGTCTTTCTGGTAGAGGGTCTTTACCTATGGAGCTGCTTCTCTTCCCCCCTGTCCCTGAGCTCTGGTGGAAGAGAACTTCTGTTTGGAGTGGACCTGGTAAAACAGACTTTGGCGAACTGGACTTGAGAGAAGGGAGTTTAAAAGAAAAAAAGATGGCTCATGTTTTTGTAAAAGATAGTGGTGTGAGGGAGGGATTCCACCTGCTATGTCTAATGGTGAAAATATAAAGCAAGAGAAATATGACTGTGGCTTGGATTAAAGAAGAAAACAGTGGGAAAGTAAAGTTGAAATAAGTGTGTGGGAGAAAGTCTTCTAAGACACTAGAAGATAAATGAAACCCAAGACCTTCGCCATTTCGGTTCAAACGAATGAGAACGAGTCAGCCTGAAATTCATGTGTCATCATTTTTTTGCTAACAAAAGGGAACAGTGTGCGGGGTTTGGGGATTGGTGGTTGTTGTGATTTGTTCAATGTGTCGTTGTACAGTTTGGATCAAAATTGTTAGTTGATGGTCTTTTTGTGCCTTTTTTTTTTTTTAAAGTCAGCTTGGATATGTATACAATGTTACGCTGTTGTTGGAATATAGTTTGTTTCTTTTTCAGCTTATTTGTACAGATATATGTAAATAATTTGTATGGCCATAAGCAGATTTTCCCCCCTTTTTTTTTTCTCAAGATATCTTAGTAATGCAATGCCTATTGAAGCCTAGCTTACTCTAACAAAGTGGATTGAAGTACATGTTTCCAGCACTCTTCTGTCAGTTGTATTAAGCTTTGCCTATAACAGCCTTAATCAAAATAATTGTGAGCTTTCCAAGAGAGTAACCATTCTCCACAATATGCACCGATTCAGAATGCAAGTACTGGACAAAACTGGATGGGCACAGTTTGGGTTTTTTCTTGTGTAGAATTGCCTTTCTTAAGCACAGATGTGTCATTTGTTTTTAGTTTTAGTAAATGGTGGTTATAAGGACAGGAGAGACTGTTTGTTGCCAGATATTAAAGCTAGGGGTATTGATAGCAAGGGAAAGTGGATGGGTAGGAATGACATTAGAAAGGGGAGAGCAGTGGATGAGGAGGGAAGTTGGAGCAAGAGTGGATGCAGCAGCGTCAGTAGGTTGGTAAACTTTTTTTTCATTTTTCAGTCTTAAATTGGGAACATAATGGTTGGGATAAAAGCGGGAAGGGGTAAAAAATATTTTTAGATTATTGTGAACTTTTCTTCTTCCGTTTCTGAGAGGCAGTCTTTCCAAACTTTTGCCGCTAATGTCATGTTTCGTCCATTACATTGCATTGCAGAAGTGTTTTTTGTGTGTGCGTGTGCTGGCTTGCATGAATACAAGTTAACCATTAGCTCAGTGGTCAGCGATTTCAAGCTGTGATTACAATCCCCTCACAGATCCCCTTTTGGGGTGCATGTTGGTCTGATTTGAACCGGTCGCATGTGCATACAACATTCTGTTCTTTGCCTTATGCTGTTGTGATTTCAACAGATCACTTGTGCTCAGATATCACAGAATGTCTGGTAAGTTTCTCCTCAGGGATTGGCTTATTCATCATATAATTTGGTACTTGCACACGTGACCTGTCTCCGACTGTCAGAGTGTCTGTCTTTCTTTCTTAGTCTTTTTCTCTACTACCTTGCTGTGTCATACTTTAACGCTGTGTGTTTTTACAAAATGTTCTTTCTGGCCTGCTTTTTGTTATGAACAGGGTGAAACACAGGCAGAATTTGTGTATTTCTTAGAAAAAACAACACAAGAAAGCTGAAGGCGATTGTGATGTTGCATCCGTCCCCCAAAGTGAATTGGATGAAGTGCAGCGGCATCGGGGGGGGGGGGGGGGGGGGGGGGGGGGGGACTAAATTAGAACCCCAGGGCTTTCGCTCAGCAAGGCAGCTGTGTTGTCTTTTGCTTGGGTGCAGTATTTCAAGCTGGGGGCTCGATTTGAAGAACTGGAGGCTTTATTTTTATTAATTAGCTCCAACATTTTCTTTCTGTCCATTTCTGCTGCTCGTTTTTTTTTTTCTTCTTCTTTTTTTTGTGTATGTGTCTGTTCTGTGTCTTTTCTGTGATTACCTCTCTCTCTCTCATGTGATTTGTGCACAATTATTGATGAGGAACTGATTAAGTACTGCTTCGGAAGTGGTTGATTTGACGAATGAGAAGAATCATTCCCCCCACCCCCACCCCTTTTCTGCCCCCACCCTTTTTTCTTTTCTTTTTTTTGTGTTGTTTTTATAGCTCAGAAAAGTGATTGTTTTTTTGTATTAATTTGCTCAACTTGAAGTCGGTTGAAAAGTATGCTTATTTTCCAACCAATCTTGCCTGTGAAAATTGAAAACAATGATAATCTCATGCGTGCAAAAGACTCACTCGCATGTATTATGAACTGTTGGAAAGCAGTGTCTGACATTATATCTGAAGAGTGTTAGATCCTGGTGTATTTTTTTTTTTCTCTCTTTTTTAACAGTCAATGTCATCATTTGTAGACTAGATGGCTTGAATTGGCTGTGCTGTCGTATCTCTGGAATTCTGCTGCATAGAACAATGCTTTCACTGACCGTGGTGTTTTTTCTGTGATCTGGACAGGTTTTTGTTTCTTTTATATAATCGTCATATTTATACACTTCAGTATCAAATGCGATTGTGGATCCTTAGTTTCACAGTAAATATACATCTGTTCAAATGTACAAGAATCATTTCTTTTTGTGTTATGTGTGATGAGAGATCTCGTCCACCCTCACTCCCATCCCAGTGCTCCCACTCATTTGGTAGAGCAAGATTACGCAACCACCCACAATGTGTTCTAATTGCCCCTGAATGAATTCAGTTTCTTCCCTCTTTAATTGTAACCCATCACTCTCTCTTTGCATTCTACACATGGAAATAATACACTCATACACACAAGCTGTCTTTAATAATAATCCAAAAGATCCAGGAAAAAAAGAGCACACAAAAAGCAATTCACACTGTCAACAAAAGAGAGAGATTGGGAGTGGAAGAGGAAAGAGTGCAGGGGACAAACATAGAGAGAGAAGGGAAAAAAAATAAAGATAATTTGTAAAAAAAAAAAAAAAAACAATTCAGAGTTCATACTGTATGTCTTTCTTTCTCAAACTATCTGAAATGTTCTCATTGGTTTCACAAATCAAGTCATCACAAACTGCGCTTCTATAATAATCTCTTGACTTGATGTTGTCAAATGTATGACTAATTGATGATAATGATGAGCAGTTTTTATATAGCACTGTTGTCCTGCCCTTGGCACTGTCAGTGCTTTACATGAAAAAACAAAACCATATATTCACACACAGACACACACACACACGCTCACACACACACACACATGCAACGTAACGATAAAACAACTAATAATCTATGGATTTCCCCTCCCCAACTCGAGTGATTATGGGTATCGATGAGAATGCATTTTCTAGAGGTGTGTCTTAGAAAAAAGAAAGAAAGCAGATGGAGATGGGGGGTAGTGTAGTGGGCATAAGGGAGGCATTTTTTAATTCATAAGCGAAAACGTGTTTTCAGTACAAAGAAGTGAAATGTACTAATACAGAAATGTTATTGCGAAAATTCAGTTCTCGCCAAAATCATTTTTTCCCCTGGAAAAGCACCAATTGTTCACTAGTATGGCTTTGAGAGCACTCATTTTATAGAGCTGTCTGCATACAGACTGTTTAACCCTCTACGCTCTTCAGGGTGAACAGCTGGGCAGCCCCTCTCCTGCCTAGCCATTTTGGGCTTATCTACTTGAACAGAAGAGGTGTTTGATGTAAACTCCATCTCAGGAACTATTTTACAACAAATTCACCTGGTTAATGCTAAATGACTGTACAGCTACATAATCCTTCCCTCAGACATAATGCCACCGTTGCCGCTTAGCAGCGTGAGCTTGTGTGGTTCAGGTTTCTCTTTGGGTGTACCTGTTACGGCACAAAATGTCACCATTGCACAAAATGTCACAATTGTGACATTTTGTGCCAGTTATGACATTTTGTGCAGTGAAGGACTGCACAAAGATATCACAACTCACAGTTGTGAAAATTTGTGTAATTATACCCTATTTTTTAATTCACACTTGCACAAAATGTCACAACCTCTGTCAGTCTTGTTAGTCGCTGCAAGAAAGCGAGCAGACTATTAAGTTCGTTCGTTCGAGTCCGGTTTTTTGTTGTTGTTTTTTTTTTGTCACCCCTCTCTCTCTCTCTCTCTCTTTCTCCAACTACTGACTCTTTGTATCTTACATGCTCATCATCTTCCTATCTGTCTGAACTTGAAAGTCTCTATGTTCCTTCTTGCACTCTTCGCTCTTTCTTCTGACTCGCGAAGGGCGTTACAAACATCAAACTCATGGCTATCGTTCTTTCTCAATCTATGCCCTTCAGCTTTTGAACTCTCTTCCCCTGCACATAAGACATTCTAACTCTCTAGCTGCCGTCAGATCAAATCTCAAAACATTCGTCTTCCTACAGTTAGAATACTTTCGTCCATACTATGTTTAGACATGGTGTAGCATATTACTATTATTATTATTCTCTCTCTGTTTGCGTGCGTATGAGTTTTGTATGCGTGCAAATTGAGTGCATGTAGGTGTGTATCACTGAAGTGTACCGAAGGATTGCATGTTTCACATCACGACCACCCCATGGTCATCTGGAACCTATCCATGAAATATCTGCAATTTTGTCCACAAGCAACAGAGAGATGCTGTGTACAAAGACACAGACAGACAAACCGAAAAAACATATATACACCTGATAAACCGAAGGTAAAAACAAACCAAAAAAAGAGATAGAGGGAAAGACACCAAGAGACAACATAGACAAATAATGACATAATAAATCCAGAGAGAGAGAGACAGCGTTTGTGTGTGTGAAGAAGAAGAAAAAAAAAGATGGAGGAGGAAGAGAAGAAGAAGAAGAAGGACCTGCTCCCCTGCCAGAAGAATAAAGAAAATCCGTGCTCTCTAAATGGAGAAAACAGCAAAGTGTATCTAAAACTTGTATAAGAAAAATTGGACAAATATAAACACATGAAAATTACATACATATTATGCATAGTACGGATGCATATGAGAACAACTGCTCAAGACTAACAAAGTGCAAAAGAGATGAGCATGCGAATCAAGACAAATCATGTTGTTTCTATTAGCCTCATCAACCAACATGGGCCATCTCGTCTAAGCTGTCATCTCGTAAACATGTGCAGTGATTACAGACTAAAAGTATATATTATTATATAAAATTGTAAATTGCAAGCCAAATCGAAAAAACAACAAAAACACGTGGACATCACAGAGTATATCCACCCGTCCATCCACACACACCCACACCCACACAGATAAGAAAGAGTGGTGACAATTTGTGCAGCAGTGATTTCAAAAAAGGCATACGGATGCACAAAATGTCACAATTGTGACATTTTGTGTAAATTGTGACAATTTGTGCAGTGAATAACCGCACAAAATGTCACTGTGACATTTTGTGCAATGGTGACTTTTTGTGCGTTAACAGTACCCTTTCATTTTAGGTTGTCTCTTGTATCTGAAGAATTCATGGGGAAATTTGTGGTACATCATTTTCAAAACAGCATGTAAGTGATAAGTGACTTGGTAGTCCAAAAGTTACAGCCTTATACATAGCTGCCAACCCTTACGATTTTTTCGTAATTTTTACGAATTATGAGACAGATTACGAAATTACGACTTGTGCGTTCATTTTCCGATTTCTGAATTTTCGCCAAAAAAAAAAAAAAAAAAAAAAGCAACTGAATCAGTCCAAAGGCTTATCCACCTTTTAAAACCGGATGCATTGTAAAGCCAATTTGTTGATGCGCATGCGCAGTCACCCTCTTCTTCCATCAAAATGGCGGACAAAACACCAAGCACGGCGACTACCACGCCATCACAGCAAGCGAAGAAGTCAAAGAAGCCCAAGGTGAAGTTTCCAAGGAGGGAATGTATAGTAAACCTAGAGAATTATCTTTCATTTTTGTTCCATTTCCATAATACTTAAAAGCTTTACAATCTTGCTGAAAAGTGCAAAGTTTACTGCTTGGAAATTAAAATGCTTCAGCTTCAGGGGGCGCATGCCCCCTGACCCCCGCTTTTTCGGGAGAGGGGTGACCCCTTTCTCTCTGTGCATTGCACATGCATGCATGTGCATGTGTTTAAGTCGTGTGTGTTTATGGCCAGTCTTGCTGCTTGATATGTAATATATCCTCTGTGTGGTGTGTGTGTGTGTGTGTGGTCCATGAAGAGAGTGAACTTTTGAGGGAGAGACATACATGTATACAAATAGACTGGTTGACCAATCTTACTATTCAATGATTATTTTCTACTGGTTGACCAATCTTACTATTCAATGATTATTTTCTTTTAAACTGATTGACTAATCTTACTATTCAATGAATATTTTCTTTTAAACCGTATACATTCCAAGTATGCTGTCTGTGACGGGTCTCCGACGCTCCCCCTCGTTATTAAAATATGATTTTCATATTCAGGGATGCAGGGGGTTATAGACAGAAGTATTTACGCTTTCACAACCAAAATGCGCTCTCGCATAGGCACACGCACTCTGTCACTCACATTGGGCCCGCACAAAGGTGACGGGAAACCAATAACATTTCATAGAAAATAATCAACTTTATTTAACTTGACTCCGAGCCCCACCCGTCACTACACAACACAACTATCTGTATCATACAACAATGTAAACAGCATACAGACAATTTCATAAATCGCATCCCTGTTCTTCAGTTATTCTTACTTAGCCAGGAAAGACAATATTCCACTATTCTGTTTGCACACTTATAACCTTAAGAGCAAATAAACGTTCATAACTTGCCAGCATTCCTTGGTTGACCGTCAGTTTCTCTCATCCCACTGTGCGACTACGACCTGAAGCTGCCACACTGTTGTGTCCTCCCGATTGGCCAAATCCCAGTTGGGGGACACTGGCAACGTAGCTTGAGTCGCACCCTCACACCGAGTCTCCCGGACTCTACCACACTTCGCCCTCTCCACGGAAAGGGCTCCTGTCGGCCTCTCCCACAGGTCTTCTCTGGCTGCAAACACCCCACCATTGTCTGGCAGCTCCCTGTCTAGGCTCCAACAGGCTGACACGTCTTGCTGTCGACCGTCCCCACACGGGAGACAATTCTTCTCGTCGTCGGCTCCGAGGCTACAGCAACCTCCACTGTCTTACGTCCCCACCCAGGAGACAACGAGGCGACAGCTAACCTCTGCTTCACGCTGTATTTTCTTGAGCCCTCAGCAAGACGGGCGAGTTCACTTTCCCTTAAGTGAGTCACACACTTCCTGGTTTTCCAAGCGCCTTATATTCATTCTCAAACAAGAGAGAACCCGAGTTTAACTGGCTCAACCAATGGAATCACTGGCACACACACATCACACGATTTGTACCAATAAATCCCCAAGTTATTTTTATTCCACCAATGGAATCACAAGTCACCTACACATGCACACACACACACCACAGCTGCTAGCGCCAACAAAGACTTGGGCACCCAACGGTTAATGCATAACCTCCTATTCAAACTCATGTTCGATTCCCCGAAGCTACCCATTGTACTAACAGCCTGGACTTCTCTACCAGCCAGGACTGATGCTTCAAGTAGTTACTACCTCTATAGACAACAAGGTGCAAACCACTCAATAGGCCGAAGCCTTCCATTCATTCCCCAGAACAAGGACGACTGAATGGTCGCTGTACTCTGCCTGCAGGCTGACGGTCACCTACCCGTGACGGTCACCTGACACGATCGCCTCCCTTCAGGCCCACTGGAGAACCCAGTGAATAGCCAGCCAGTGGTCGGACTGGACACCCCTCTACCAGGACCGGCAGGTCGGGCAACTCCTTGTCACTATCCCTTGGACATGCGAAACACTTCCCAGCAACTCTCCCTCCTTCAGTATACGACTCGGGGTATCCCCTCTGGTGATGCCTGAGTTCGCACACTTGAAAAACCCAAGGACTTGCTCTCAACAACAGCAAAAACTACCCTTAATTTGCCTAAATGCTCGAGAACATTCGGCCGACTCATGACACTGTCCATGTCGGGTACATTACACAAATATATTGTGAGGCACAGAGAAGGGGTATGTATACAGGGTGGTGCATTTTCTAAATCCTCATTTACATGTTTATCACTGCTACAGATCATACTTTCAGCATGATTCATATCCACCGTCATCCACCAAAAAAACGTCCCAGTCAGGATCTTCAACCGTTTCATACATGCCCAAAGCAAGCTGGTGCAGCAAACAGTTTGTGGCTGTTGTCCAAACCAATGAGGGGTTGTGCCGAAAGCTGTAGACGTCGCACGCTCCTTCGTTGACACACGCCACAGCGCACACTGCCCAACTTTTAACCTCCAGTGCCTTTAGATTACCCACCAGACGATGCCCAGCCCTCTTCAGGCAAAATTTTCTCTGGCGGAAAGGCTTTAGTTCTGAAAGCAAAGGGGAGATAATATTCGAGATACATTTTTACTTTTTCATGTGAAATTCGTCTTTCGTGGAACACAAAATTCATTTGATCAATAACCACAGGAATAACCACACAACGAACTGGAGATAGGTAAATGATAAAAAGAAGACCAATCCATTTACATTTCACTCTTACTGCTATATAATAACACAAAGGATCAAACTAAGAATGTGGAGAGATGGAGGTAAACTATACATTTCTTGTTAATAAATTTTACGGTGAACACCAAAGATGAAAAAAAAGGTGTTGACAAAATGATATGCAATGTTTCATCATCTGAAACATGTTGCTGTTTATGTTTGAGAAAGTGTAGTAATATCGCTTAAGGATTTTTTTCACAAGCAGATTCACATGTGGACACTCTGTAAATCATTTATATATACAACTTTCTCTGGGGAGAGATGCCGTGCAGCATGATGCTTCTGTCTAAAATAAACGAAAATACAGTATGAGTAATGCGGACTGTGTGCAGATTTTTTTTCCACAACCACAAAGGCATGCATGCGCTCTGTCAATCATACAAGAAAATACAATCTTACAAGAAAACTAAACTGTACACACACACACACACACACACACACACACACACACACACACACACACACACACACATACATACACACATACGCGCGCAAAACATACAGTTTACGTTTCTGCTTTATTAACAGTTGAACGCCGAATGCCTCGTCATCTGTAAATAAGCTACCAGTGATGATATTGCCTGGAATTGTCACCTCCCTCTCTTCTTTTTTCCTTTGATTCCTGCCCTCTTTTCTCTTCGTCTTTTTCTTTGGTGTGAGGGCCACCTGATTCTTTCTCTCTCTTCTTCACTTTTGCCTTGGCTGGGAGACTACTCGGTCATCTTCTACTACCTTCTTCGCCTTTGCTTGCAATGAGGACGAGTTGATTCATATTCCTCTTCTTTGCTTCTCCCCTTTGGGCTTAGAGACTAGCTCATTCATCATCTTTCTTTCGCCTTTCTCTTGGGCTCAGAGAGTATTTCAATGTTCTTTTCTCCTATTCGCCTTGCTCTTTGGCTTTAACCCCTTTCATCTTTCCTCATCTTGCTTTTCTCCTTGGCTTAAAGACAATCTCATTCATCTTCTCTCTCTTTTTTGCCTTTCTCCTTGGCTTGAAGATAATTTCATTCGTCTTCTCTCTTGTTGCTTTCCTCCTTGGCTTAAAAGACTACTCATTCGTCTTCTCTCTTTGCTTTTGTCTTAGGCTTGAAGGCTACCTCTCTTCTCTCTTTCTCTCTTCTTTGCTCAAAGGCTGTCTCTGTAATCTTATTTGTCCCCTCCTTCGCTGAAAGACCACCTTGATCTTCTCAACAAAAAACAAAGTGGAAGCACTGCCTACGTACAAATACCG
This sequence comes from Conus ventricosus, assembly GCA_018398815.1. Taxonomy (NCBI): domain Eukaryota; kingdom Metazoa; phylum Mollusca; class Gastropoda; order Neogastropoda; family Conidae; genus Conus; species Conus ventricosus. The sequence goes on from CM031620.1 coordinate 44,140,003, forward strand.
CAACAGTCTTACTTCAGTAAACATTTCACATACATTCTCTCTCTCTCTCCCCTCTCTCTCTGCATAAGTTAATGACGATTTCCCCTCACTGTATACCTGGCAGACAAACAGAGAGGACCCAACAACACCTTCTCAGCAGGGCCCGCTGGACAAGACATGGGACATCACACCTAGGCGCAACCCGAGACAAAAACCCCGTACAAAAAAGCGACAAAATCTCACCACAGGTAGAGGTGCAGGAAGCCACTCTTTGTGTGGGAGCATTTGGTCTTTTTTTAACTCCGACCTTCCTCGGTCTGCAGGTTTCCTTCACACACGTACACGCTTCCGACAGTACGTCACGTTGTGGTACGTCACAATGGCGTTGCTGACGCTGGGTGGGGCACCGCAGACCACCACACACACAGGTACAGGACAAAACCCGACAGAGAGTCCTCGGGAACAGAGCTTACGCACGTATAAGAACCCGCAGCAGCAAATAAACACCTTCCCCGGAAAACTCCAGCAAAAAATTCAATGGTAGGTGACAAAAAACAACAACAAACGAAAACGTGTAAACAGATAAAAAGGAGACTGTGGGTAGGAGGAGAGTGAGGGGGTGTAGATAGGGGGCGGGTCGGAGGTGAAGGGTGGGGGATGCCGCACAATGGCAATGTGATGCAATGGCGAGCTGAATCCCCGAAGAAATGTCTGACTCCCCGAGAGTCGTTTTGATGCAAAAAAAAATGCTCCAAAGCAACTCCCGGAAGTCATTCTAGGAATGCGCCAGATCCGCCCCCTCCCCGCTTCCTACGCAGTGGAAAGTAAATCCGACCCAATCCTAGAGCAATTCCCGAGAGTTATTTTGAAACTAATTCTTTTGCAACAAAACAGCTCCCGGGAGTCAGACATTTCTTCGGGGATTCAGCTCGGGGCAGACTCAGAATAGCCCCCCTCCAAAAGGAGACCCATAATGGGATGGGTACCAGAAAAGCCTCGCATCCCTCTATAAGGGGACTACTTCTGGGATGCGCACACACATGCACGCACGCACGCATACTCTATATCACGCACGCACGCACGCACGCACACACACACGCATACACACACATACACACGCGCGCGCGCGCGCGCGCGCGCGCGCGCATACACACCGCACGCGCACGCACACTAACCTTCGCAGGCAGGAGGAGGAATAGCGGACCAGGTTCTATTGGGCAGGCAAGTGACGCTTACAATGTTGCCTCCCACCCCGGCCAGTTCGTGCCCCTCCGGACAATTCCAGGTAACTGTCCGTCCGATCTCCGCCAGCCCCTTGTCGGTCCGCCCCGCCCGTGACATCACACTCCGGTTGGCATTGATAACGTCAGGCTCAGGGCCACAGTTCATCTCTGTGCCAAGGGGATGAGAGAGAGAGAGAGAGACAGACAGACAGACAGACAGAAAAGGAGAGAGAGAAAGAGAGAGAGAAAGAAAGTGAGAGATGATGATGATGATGATGATGATGATGATAATCTTTATTTCCAAGGGTAACAGATAAGCAAACACATGCTTTTTTTCATCCGGCCCTTGCCCCGTTAAGGGACTAAGTATGACTAGCGACGAAAACTTACAAAACTTTTAACAAACACACATATATTCACAACATTAAAAAGTTTATGCATTAACAGTTCAGGCGTAGATGACTTTAAAAGGAAAAGGAACCGATTTAAACAACAAACAAGAATAAAGAAATTGATTACAAAGAAGAAAAGAGTTAGCACACACAGATATGGAATAAGCGATCCTCCTATCGAAGGGGAGAGAGAGAGAGAGAGAGAGAGAGAGAGAGAGAGAGAGAGAGAATTACATTCCTTTTGTAAAAGATTAACATACAACAACCTGCTAAGAATAATAAACTAAGACAATTACAATGCATCAATAATATCAACATTTGTTCTTTCTTTTACATTTATATGATGTGGTTATATGGCAAAACGAGAACGAACAATCAATTATCAGTAAGCAGCAATAAATTCCTAGCATCAATAATTATAACATTTATTTTTCATGATGCGTGCGTGTATGTGTGTGTGTGTGTGTGTGTGTGTGTGTGTGTGTGTGTGTGTGTGTGTGTGTGTGTGTAGTGTGTGTGTGTGTGTGTGTGTGAGAGAGAGAGAGAGAGAGATAGAGAGACAGAGAGAGAGAGAGAGAGAGAGAGAGAGAGAGAGAGAGAGAGAGAGACAGAGAGAGATGCCATTATTATTTACCTTCCCCCATCTTTGTTGTTTTCTTCTTTACCATTCATACACAACCCAAATTTATAATTATTAATTAAGCGACAATCCATCGAAACGCAGCCGTAGTTAACGAAGAGAGAGAGAGAGAGAGAGGAGAGAGAGAGAGAGAGAGAGAGAGAGAGAGAGAGATTATAATTCCATTTTTCTATCCAAAATATCACATGCTAAACATTACTATAAATTTGAATAAAAAGCAATACATCAATATGATCAACAGTAATCCGGACACACATTTATCACCTTGCAGTTACAGTGCTCAAAGAAATAAAAGTATTAAGACATCAATCTATTCGTGACAATGCACCAATAAAACCAGCGACCACAATACTCATTCATCATAATATGATTTCAATCATTAATATAACCAATAGTAACAATATCTCTCATTTATCATTATCTGTTTTTTAAAAACATCAGTGGAAAGGAAACGGCGTATCAGTTTAATATGCAGCAAAACAGAGGGTGTGCCCTGGTATATGTATTTTGTTCTAATAGCAATGGTCTGCTGTGAAATGTGTGATTAGTTTTTCCCTGAAGGATTCTGTAATATGAGTACATCGGAAATGTAGTGGAAGTGAATTCCAAACCACGCTACCTGAGTAAGATAAGCTTGATTTAAATAGATCTATTCTAGGTGTGGGAACCTGGAATTTGGTTGAATCTCTAGGGTTTATGCTAAATTTGGACTGAAGAGTTTCTGGTGCTAAACCCGATGCAATTTTTTGCATTAGCTGACATTTGTTGACAGCAAACATTTCTTGTAACGGAAGAGCCCCCGCTTTAGTATAATCCCCTTCACTAAGACTAGATGATTTTAATAGAACTGCTTTAAGAGAGAGAAGGAGAGAGAGTTTTTATTCATTTTTGTCCATGGCAGGCTATTCTTCACGAACAAATTCTATCATTACAGCATATTGAGAGACAGACAGACAGAGACAGGAACAGTGACAGCCAGCCAGCCAGCAAGAAATAGTGAGAGATATGTAATTTATATCCCATGGGGTATTCGTCAAAAACACATTCATCATTACAGCATCCTGAGAGAGAGAGAGAGAGAGAGAGAGAGAGAGAGAGAGAGAGAGAGAGAGAGAGAGAGAGAGTGTTTTTCGTACCTCGGAGAAGGACAGGCAAACATACAGGCAGACAGACATGCAGGCAGACTGAGAGAGGGGGGATGGGAAGGCGGACAAGAGAATTATAGTCAGTAAACGAAACAAATCATTCCTGAAACTCCGTATTATGTGGGTCATTGGAACTACCTGCATCATATGTGGTGAAAACGTCACAACTATTCTGGTAAGGATTTGCGACCTCCTGAAACACAGTTTGATTTTACGCATACTCTCTCTCTCTCTCTCTCTCTCTCTCTCTCTCTCTCTCTCTCTCTCTCTCAGGGTTTGCGACCCGATTAAACTTGGCGTCTGATTTCATGCACATATTCTCTCTCTCTCTCTCTCTCTCTCTCTCTCTCTCCTCTCTTCTCTCTCTCTCTCTCTCAAATATATGTACGCGCATGCAGAATGTGAACAATTTGGGAAATTTCTGACTCATTTCAAAACAAGTAAACACACGAATAAATACAAGTTAGAATACGCTTTGTCATCTGAAGTTGCCACTCCAAGATTTTCTTCTCCCAGCTTTAGCCACCGAACCTTATCTTTGTGTCAGAACAAACAGGACGACATTGTCAGAAACTCACCATAAGCTCTGTACATGGCCACCGACCTGGTGACGTCACTTCCGCAGCGTGATGCCACGCAGGTGGCGTTACAGGACGTGATCTCAAGTTCTCCGTACTGGGTGCCAATTGATGGCTGCAGCCACACATGTCATTTCCTACAGAACAAGTGTTTGTCATTTCAGGGTACCCTTAACTGTGATTGTTGAGAAGCCCACAAAATAACTTTTTCTTACGTTATAGTTGTGTCGGATAAAAGGATTTCAATGCGAAGTGAGATACAAAATGAAAACACAGAAACATGATCGAACGAAAACAAGCATTTGGTCTTATATACTTCTCTTCTTGTTAACCTCGGGAATCCATATTAGGGTCGAAAACACGTCACAAAAACATCCATGAAATTAAACTCCAGAGCGAAAAAGAATCTCTCCTCTCTCTCTCTTCTCTCTCTCTCTCTCTCTCTCTCTCTCTCTCTCTCTCCCCTTCTCTCTCTCTCTCTCTCTAGTGTGTGTGTGTGTGTGTGTGTATGTGTATGTGTGTGTGTGTGTGTGTGTGTATGTGTGTGTTTTGTGTGTGGTGTGTGTGTTTGCGCGCGCGTGCGCGCGGTGCGCGTGTTTGTGTGTGTGTGTGTGTGTGTGTGTTGGGGAAAAAGAATTGCACTTCATCAAAGTCATGCAAACATAAAGATACAATCAGCCGCCGAAACACCGTGTTTACTGCCACAACATTCTTTTCTTCTTGTTTCAACAGTCCTGGGGGAAGTTACAGTCAGATCAGACCGTTAGCTGTACCGTTACAGTTCAGACCTCACCTGCCAATCGAAGAAGCCCGAAGAACGGGTAGGACTGGCTGCTGCAGCTGGTCGGCACTGCTCTGCCGACGAGGCCGTGGTCATGGACTCCAGCAAGGAGCTGGCGGGGTCAGCAAAACAGCCCAGGTAGTAGTCACTGTCTGTGGGGAAAGAGATGAAGGGTGGCAGTATGAACATCGACCAACGTGTTCATGCGTTGTGCAGAATGAGTATTGATAAAAAAAAAAAAGGCACAGAAGTTAAAGAGGCGACGAAACTGCAGGCACCAGAGATATATACATATATATATATATTGTTGTGTGTGTGTGTGATGTGTGACTGTGTGTGATGTTGCGTGAGTGTGTGATGTGTGTGCAGTATAGTGTGTGTATAAATGGTTACACACACACACACACACACACACACACACACACACACACCACACACACACACACACACACACACACGACACGCACGACACACGCACAACAGCACAAAACACACATGAAGGCGAGATAACCTGCCCCAACATGTAAA
>CM031620.1:44150268-44153040 GCA_018398815.1 Conus ventricosus
TAATTCATAGGGGTGTGAAAATTGAAAAACAGACTTGTATGAACATTTAACTATAAAAAAACATATCATTCTCTATTAAACCAAGTATGGAATAAAAGAGCACAAAATTTCAATGCCAGGAAATTATATCACAAAAAGTATGATTGTATAAACAGTAAACATAATACAATCAAATAAGATATTTGTAGTAAAAATGGCTTGGATGGGGGAGGGGGGGTTCCTTCACACACACACACACACACACACACACACACACACACACACACAAATATATATATATATATATATATATACATATACATACATATAAACACACACATACATATATACACATACACATATATACATATACACATACATACATATATATACACACACATACACACACATACATACATATACATACACATATACTGACTTCCATAAAAAACGCGAAAACAAAACAAGCTGAAGGTTGGGGGTGAATTTTATTGGTCACAATTGTACAGAGTGGAAGCGAGAATTCAACGTGATTTGATTCATTACACCGGTAATGTGTGAAAATGTCATCAGGCATCAGCAATATGTCTTTTGTGTGGAAAATCCAAGGTCACGTGACAAACCAGCTTGAAGTCCTAATACCGTGTGTGGCCACCATTTGCGTTGACAACTGCTTGACACCTGCAGCTCATTGAGTGGACCAGGTGGTTGATGCGTCCCCTTGGCACACCAGCCCACACATGGACGATGGCCTGGTGAAGTTGAGCCGCTGTTGCTGGTGTGGACGCAGGAGGTCCAACCGTCTGCCAAGTTCATCCCAAAAATGTTCTATTGGGTTTAAATCGGGACTGAGGCTGGCCAGGGCAGCACATTGACGTTGTTATGCTGAAGAAATTGCTGGGTGGCCCTGGCGGTGTGTGGTCTTGCATTGTCCTGTTGGAATGTCCAGTTTGGGTGTTGCGCAAAAAAAGGATCGACATGGGGTCTGAGCACCTGGTTGATGTAGCGCTGTGCATTGACACCCTGTCCACGACCAGGACCAATGTTCTGAAAGATGACTGGTCCTATGGCGTGGTTAATGCCAATTGCACCCCATATCATAACGTTCAGGCCTCCCCAGGGGTTCCGCTCTACCACACAGGAGTCAGCATAGCGTTCACCAGGTCGACGCCATAATCTGACACGATCGTCAGCCATGTCAATACAAAAACGGCTCTCATCTGAGAACAGTATGCGTCCCCACTGCTGCCTGCGCCAGTTGATTCGGGCTTGTGCCCACTGCAGCCTGTCCTGCCGGTGTCTTGGTGTCAGTACCGGACCTCTGTGAGGACGCCTACATGCCAGCCCGTTCTCCTGAAGATGCCGCCGCATAGTGTTGAGGCTGATTCGTTGCTGGAGATTCCCAGGCACCTGTCGAGCAGTGTTAGCGGCTGTTTGCCGCCTGTCCCGCAGATGGGTTCGAACAAGATGGCGATCCTGTCTTGGTGTGGTGACCCAAGGACGGCCTGGCCGGGGACGATCATCAGTGGTACCAGTGACTCGCATGCGGTGCTGCAGACGATAGATGGTTGAGATGTGGACGTTAAAGATGTTGGCGACCTGCCTGGCATCCACACCAGCCTCCAGATGGCCTAGGGCACGATTGCGTTCCTCTGCTCGTAGTCTTGGCATCTCTGTAGCGCTCAGACGGTAAGTCGTTACCTGAACCTTGTAGCGCGGCTTTATAAAGGCTGCATGCCTGCGTACTTGTCGCTGGTTAACTTTGCTCTGCATGGTGTGCACGTGCCTCACATGCAGCAACCAGTTTGCCATTTTTGTTGACCCTCCAATGCCGGGAATGATGTGTTGCTCACACAATGTTTTCACTGCACGCGAGTCTTGGACCCAAACAACTTGCCACAATGGTTCAATATTGTATTTCACCCCTTTTCACCCGAAAAATAGCCTTTCAAATTTTCGCGTTTTTTATGGAAGTCAGTATACATACATATACATACATATATATACACATACATATATAAATATATATATATATATATGTATATATATATATATATATATATATACATACATATACACACACACATACATACATATATACACATACATACACATACATATACATGTACACACACGCATACACACACATGTATATACATACACACACACATAAATACATACATACACACACATACACATATATATTTATATAATGTAACAATACAACATGACATTCAAACAATGAAATTTTTGCACCATGCCATGATATCACAGAAAAGTATGATTATTTAAATAGTAAAAAGATAATTAAGTCATGTATAATTCAATGATTAAAAACACACACACACACACACACACACACTGGAGACACTGCCAAAGGAAGTCGCTCTTTTCGTGCTCTCCTAAAAAATGAAAGTTGTTCAACTTCCAGATGACATATGTGTGAAATTTTTGGCAGGAAGTTGTATGAAGGTACTGTCCATTAGTTGGTGGTGTTAATTCTTGCTGATCGTTTTTGGATTTTGTGTTAATTGCTTTTTCGTTTTTTATACTAAATTCAGATGATGTGAACGATCAGTCGATTCTATTTTCAAATCCCCGGCAAAGAAGTGTGGTGCACGTGCGTACCTGGGAAAATAGTTGTGCCCTGCCATGACCGTCGTTGGATGTTGAACACTGTTCTGTGAAACGATGCTCCGTGTCTAAAGTCCATGAGTATGGCACTGCTGACACATGTGCGTATGTGCGTAGTGATTCTGTGTTTTTGAACTGCATGATGTCAAACAAACGCTC